>NESQ01000639.1:0-26467 GCA_003070745.1 Tuber borchii
CACCTTGCATGGTACTCCATATCCTCCTCCTCATCAGAGTTAGATTCTGGCTCAGGGTAAAACTCGGCAACGTCGAATTGGCCGGGGAAGAGATGGTTCCGGCTGTGCCCAACAAGAGGTGAATTGGGACGAACAGGGTCCCCACCATCAGGAGGGGCACCAGCTGCTCGGAGGAGGAAGCAGGCGACAGTAAGGGCGGAGCAGTGAGAGAGACGCAGCAAGGCATTGACCTGAGTGTCGTCGATCAACTCGATCTGGTTGGCGCTATCGGGAGTGATATTCAGGCCTTGAATGTCGTAGAGAATTCTAATTAAGTGCCGGGGATCCTGGCCATCCTCTACGTACCGAAGCTTCACTGAGCTCCTGTACAGTGTAGTACCTGACAACCACAAGCCAACTCTTGTTTGGCATACCTTTATTACCACGGTTTATCGATGGGAGCTGGCGAGCCTGCCCAGGCTTAGGACCTGTGGTTGAAATGAATATTATTCGTACCGGTTTCTCCTTGTGAACAGTTGGTTGGGGACGAGCAACGGCCCATTCGTCTCTCGATCCGGATCTAGATGCCCCGCCAGTGCCCCCATCTCCCCCCTCTGACTCAGCATCGGAATTAAGTCTCGCATTCCTACGAGACTCAGCTACCTTCTTCAGGACGTTCATGATGAGAGCATCCAGAGCAATGTGGAAGGGCCGATGATGGCCGTTCCGGGGGGAGTTGAATTTGGGTCGGAAACCTCTGACGGCAATATGTACCACGGTCTCCGTTCGAACTTCGTTCCACAAAGTCTCACCGGCCTGCGTGCGAGAGGTGAAATTCCTCGTGATGCACTTCTGGAGAATGTATGTGCAAACGGCGAGGTATCTCCTTCTTTTCAGGGTTCCTCCCTCACCAGTCAGGTTGAGCTCAGTCCGGAAGATGGTAGTGGTGACACAACCACGACCCCAAATTGGAGGCCTGCTATTACCCCCTTAGATTCGCGGTAAAAAAGGCTATATGGGACGGGCAGAAGACTAAGCTGAATTATGCCAGGATGTTCTTGGCATGCAGAAGATGACGGGAAATCCCAAAGTACTCTAGCATATAACGATTAGTAATCATTCTATTTGGGAAATGTGCAAATGAGACAAATAGAAGACTAACTATAGTGGGGGATAGCAAGTGCAAAAGGGAAGCTGCTAGTGTATTTAGAGAATAGTGGTCAGCTATCATTTCACATTACAGCTTTAGAAGGGCTCGTACGAGCCGTGCACAAGTTCATTCAAGAACTTATACAGCGCTTCATCGTACCCCAGAAGGAAGTGAGATAGACCCGGTCTCGGGTTGGGGTATCTGGGATGCCTATGAAGGAAGGAAAGGGACATATTATGGCTCAAACTTACTTTTAGGAGGTAAAAGTGATCGAAAGCTTCGCTTCAATTAAGAGTACATCAGCAAAAATTTAACATGTGTCTGACGCGTGGACGCTGCGTCCTGACGGATTACTCGTCAATTTCTTCGTCCCGTGCCTCCCGTGCGTCCTGAGGTGAGTTTAAACGCCCGTTGCGTCTGAAAGCTGTGTTTCACTCTACTGGCGTCCTGGCGCCTCCCCACCTCCCCTGGCCCTAATGTATTGTCAGGACGCCCCTCTTCCTTCCTACCCTCTTTCCTACATCCCGACGCCTCTCCAATAGACCCTCTTGGCCTGCCCCTTCTGGGTCTCCACCCGACGCACTCTCTCACTCATGGAGCGACGTCCAATCTCTTTCGGGGGAGCGACGTACTAGTAACTCTAGCCCACGATACTAGTAGTACTACTTGTAAATTTCACCCACGGTCTAACTAGCGTAATTCAAGAAATTTCAATTTCTATGTCTACTAGTATATACTACTCCTGATCTCTTTCGTCTATATACTGATCTCTTTTCAACCTTCTGGCTCCGCCGTTTCCCAAGCCCTGGCTCCACCATTTCCGACGCCCTGGCTCTGCCGTTTCCCCCTCCCGGGCTCCGCCGTTTCCCAGGCCTAACTTTAATAACATATCTATATCGGTGTTAAATCATATAGGACCAGCCCCCTTTTGCGTAGTTCAATAGATCTCGTTAAACATCCTTAAATTGATCCTGCTGTTGACAAGCCAGCGCCGGTCCGTTTCTGCTATGAGATGTGCTAGGCCTATGATCGTTCCTATATCCACAATTGTCGGATCCCGGGCGTCATCCCTCAGATGAACCGTCACAAGGCCGTGTACATCTGACGGGCGCCCTGAGTTAACCACACTCATCAATTGAACGCCTGCAAGGCGGTAGACAGTTTCCTGGTGTGTGTAATCCCTGATTTTGAAAAGAGCTATGAGCTTCGCCGGGACACGCCCCCTAAGCGCACCATACGTCTGTTCGCCACCAGCCTGTATCCAAATGGAATTATTCCTGCTGGCCTGGTTACGGAAGAGTCGAGTACCAGTGCACTGGGCCCGGTGTATGTCGTGAACATTGGTTTTTGGAACACAAGCACTGGGATTTCAAGTGTTGTTATTAGTTCAACCGGTAACGATCGAAGTACCGCCAGATCTTCAGGAAGCTGGCCTCCGAGTGGCAGGTTCAGTCGGCTATATTGTATCAATTCTCGACAAATTGTTTCCAGGGAGATATCGGACACTCTGCTAATATCGACAACATTGCGTATCTTATCACGACATCCTTTCAGAATCCTATGATAGGGAGGTGGGACTGACGCGGTTCTCGTTTTCTCTAAATGCTAGACTACCTCCGCTGGTGGAGCTGCTCCAGTACGTCGCAGGAATTCTAACTTCAAAAGTCTTATCCGGATCGCATGCTGCCGGCCGTAGCTGCTTAGTATCTGTCGCGCTGGGTCAATTTTGTTTGAATGTCGATACCCGTCCTTGATCTGCTCCTTGTGCGCGAGCTCTCCAAACTCGGTAGAACACATACGAATATTGCCAAACTAGTAGATGTGCTTGCGAAAGTTAATTATTAGATGCATCTTCATAAAGTTGAAATGGGATTCGGCTTGGATCAAGTCCATACGTTGGTCGTTTTCTTCTTGGCGGTCTTCCTCGGGTACCCGGGGCCTCTTTGATCTAGCGACTGACTGGTTTACTAGCGTATGCTGGCGGCGTAGCTCCTTGCGCAGCTCATCACCCTTGGCCTCCGTCTGTTTCGATATCCTAAACTCCAAGAAGATATTTTTCCTCTCGTGAAAACGCTTCACATAGTTTTCCATATACTGTATGTTCTCGTCTGTATGGCTTCGGTATTG
Source organism: Tuber borchii (assembly GCA_003070745.1). Lineage (NCBI taxonomy): Eukaryota > Fungi > Ascomycota > Pezizomycetes > Pezizales > Tuberaceae > Tuber > Tuber borchii. The sequence goes on from NESQ01000639.1 coordinate 3,257, forward strand.
AGCCATCATGCTAAAATCAAGTAGCCACCCAACGCAGATGAGTGCAGGTTTGAAAGGTTGTACTTGTGTGCTATCAGGCTGTCTCAATGCCATGGCGAGGACTCCAAACAGACACCGCCCAAGAACTCTCATCTCCTTTCCTTGCCACTGCGTAATCTCATAGTAAGCTTTTTTGGGCGCATAGAATCCCAGGTACGGTGGCAAAGCCTTCCAGGCATCGTCGAACGCCTGCTGTCGTGAGTGTTTCTTGAGAAATCCCTGTATCCATTCCATCATATTCTTGAATAGTCCTAGATAAATCGTATGTAGCAAATCCGGCATGTGCAGATCAGGCGCCAAAACTGTTTCAAGTCCTTGAAAAATATTTTGCCCCGTCTTTATATCAAGGCGTTCGTAATGTTCATTTCTTGCGTAATTTCCAGCCTGATGATGATTGGCGCCGGTTCCTAACTCATGAGGAGGGACCTAACATTTAGGACAGGCGTTGGTTTTTATCCCGTGTCGTGCGGCGTGTTCTATATCGTCAGCAATCCACCCAGACAAGATCGGAAAGCATCTCCGGATTTTCCGTCGGCACAGTCTATTGGGACGCCCTCTAGCGTAGTATCTCTCAAGGGCTCAAAGATGAGTTTGAATACGCCCTGAAGGGTGTCGGCATTAATCTGACTTGGGAGTTTGTCTACTGCAGGGATCTTGGCGAGTTTGGGTGGAAAGGGCACTAGCGCAAAAAGGTGAACTGCTATTAATCCAGGTCTGTTAGGTCTAGTCGACGGAAGATTTCCGATTGTAATGTAGACTGGCCATGCCTTTTCTCCCCCGAGAAATTGGAGAGATGCGTCTGATCAGACATCCCGATGATCGGAACCACCGTCGCCCCATCGGGAAGTGTTTCCTACGCACTGTTAACAACCTTAAATGAAGAAAGGCAGAAAACTATACTTGAACGTCCCACCACCAGTCGGCCATATGCATTTCGGCATATATTCTCTGTCCATTCTGATCGAATTCCTGGCGCGGCGCACATACTAAGTCATATCGGTAGGTTATCTGCCGAAGAAGATATCTCACGCAGTCCAGGATGTTGCGATAGAAGAATGGAAATGTGCTCTTGCCGTCCTCACTGGCAACTTGTTCTTTGAACCATCGTAGATATGGGCCATCCGGATCCAACAATCGAAGAAGTTTCTCCAGCATATACATGGAGCTGTAGCCAATTGACTCCGGGTCACCGAGATCATTTGCAAAGTAATGATTGATCTGCGACTTCGAGGATTTACTCTCAATGAACCAAGATGCAAGTTTGAACCCCTTCGCACTGGTGAATGGAGGCCATGGGTCCTCGCACAGCTTGATATATTCTTGCTTATATCCGTTGACGCCTCCAATTGCTTCTCCGGCGCATTCATAATGCGTCTGTTCAGCAGCAGACGAAGACGTGTGGTCGCTAAGTGCGTCAGTATCGGAGTCGTACGTAAGGTCATTAATTGCGTCGGGTTCATATCTGGCCGGATCACTGCCAGGATCTGATTCGTAGTCTGAATTGGGGCGCTCGCTCGGTTCATTCAAGTTGTGATGAGTTATGTCAGTTCCGGGGTCGTCAATGCGATTCGGAGGGGGATTTCGTAGGGTAGAAGCAAGGATGATATCGAGATCTGCATGCACTTTTCGGAGGTGTGCCTCATATAGACCTGCTCGCAAATATCTTTGATGACAAAATGAACATTTGACCGGCATGGTAGATTTCAGCTCTATTGATTTCAGGAGTCGTGTGTATATTCTGAGGGTCAGCATAATTTGAAGGTTGTGGCGATCGTGATCGTAACGCATAAGGGTGAGAGGCCGGGCCCGGCGCCGCACACGATTTGAACAATCATAGTGGAATCGATTTAGCGTTGTTTGTCACGCCATCATGTTGGTTCAGCTGTTTATCACTTGCGTTCGACTTAAAACAGATAATGACCGAAACACTAATGCGTCTGAACTGTCAATTCTTGATTCATCTTGAAATCTACTCAAACAATTCATGATGGCTTCAACCTCTGTTGAACGTCTGCGTGTTGTATATAGAATGTGGGTTGATCCCGGCGGAAGGGAGTTCATACCAAGAATAATCTCACAATGCCTACTATATCCACCAATATCCACAGCATCCACCATCTTCACAACATAAGACTTGTATCTTTCAGAAGACTATCTATATAGACCAAAATTCGATCGACATAGCGCAAAATATCAACAATGGGCAGTACATCCACAGGGTGAATCTGGGAGTGGGCCAGGCGCATCCGCCGGGGCAGACCTATCAACTTCCGCCGAACTCTCTCGCAGGGCAAATTAGTATGAGTCGCTCGAATCCCGACAGTACATCAATTATGGCTCATAAATCGAACATGAGGTTCACTGCTATTCCAAAGAACCTGGTGTATACAGCATGGCGGGACCTTGCGAAAGATCAGATGATAGCAAGGAACTATGTGCCGGGAGTAAGGGCCAGTATTTATCCTGACGCCGACTTCCAGCCAATCGGCGCATGTATGAGGAGATTGCGCCCTGCATGTGATGAACTCGCCACTACATCGGCTGCGAATAATCTGGCTCGTATGCAGGAGATCGATGAGGCAGTCATTCAACTCGTTAAGGACTGTGTGAGGAAGTTGTTTACCACAGTAAAGACTCAGGGAGCTGGTGCCGTCCAGGGTCAGCCGGCAGTCCCCTTTGCTCAGGTGATTGTTCCGGCGAATTTACTATCAACAAGCGTCCCAGCTCAGTGGGGTCTTGCAACGGCTGTGCCGAACGTAGCCCCAGTTCTCCAAAACGCTCCCCCAGGCAACGCTCCTCCTAATCTACCCGGGAACAACCAAGGGCCAGTACCACCCCCGGCACCTCATGTAGCCCTATTTCCCCACTGGCAAAATGCGCTCCCGGGCACCGCTCCTCCCGCTCCACCTTCGAAGAACCAACCGCAAGGACCACCTCCCATACCTCACGTAGCCCTATTTCCCCACTGGTAAAACGCTCCCACGGCCAACGCTCCTCCTGATCCACCCGGGAACAACCAAGCACCAGGACCACCCCCATTACCTCCCCGACCAGTTGCTGACCCTGCCCCTCCAGTTGATGACCCTGGGTTACTAGTTGATGACCCTGCGTTACCAGTTGACAACCCTGCGTTACCAGTTGACAACTCTACATTACCAATTGACGAACCTGCATCACCAGTTAACAACCCTGCTCCGCGACCAATTGCACCGCCCCCCCCGGCAAATTGCGCTATGGCCAACATTATGCCAACAGGTTAGTTCTTTTGTAAATTTTCTCCGTATTTCATGCTTTCACTTACTAACGAAGAGAATACAGATTGGAGCGCTCTACTTGGGCGCCCACGTGCCGTGTGTATAGCTTATGTCCTACCTTCGAGACGTGGCCTGGGGCTGTCAGCAGAACAAATAGCCAAGGTAAACGGCCCTGCAAACCCACGAGTAGTCCATTGGTGTCCTCCCCACATCGCTAGTGTAGAGTTCGCCGAGCTAGATTCCTATAACATCCGTGAACTGTCAGCAATGATTTACAGAACCATAGCTCACCACCGGATTCGCTACATCGTTGGCACTACTGGCGAAGGTCGTAGAAGACTGCGCAGATCTCCCAATCAGCCATTAACCTTCATAGAGTATATCTTTATCGTGCGCGATGAAGACGTAGGCACCTGGCTTCTGTCTAATTCAGGTCTCGAAGACCCCCTCGACCTTTTGGTGTATTGGTACCGTGATCGGAATGACAAGAGACCTGACACGGTAGAGCCGAGGAGCCTCCCGTATCTCAATCGACAAGCCATCCGCCATTGGGCTCATAACATCCAGGGGGCACGAATAGGCAAGCCGCATTTTTCGAGAACTGGAACTAGACGCCGGACATGATGGTTGGCAGGGTGATAAGCCTGAGGAAGAAGAAGCACCCGGGGATGATACGACTAATATTTCGTCCTCGGGTTCTGGGCATGAATCGGAGGACATCACTGGAATATTGCAATCCACCGTTTGGGAACACGCTGAATCACCGGCGATCCGTATCCCGTTTGCCGTCAAATCATCGAGTTTGCTGAATCGACAGTGTTACAATCCTCTTCCGTTCGGGCTATACTTGCAGCAGGTAACCTCTATCTCGATAGTAATCGTACTATCTTAGATTCGTACGAACAACGACAGCTGAGTATACAGACTCCTGTCTCGTACAATATATCGCTAAGCTCGTGAGAGACACTATGTCCCCGTCCCGATAAAGTATAAAGATAAGGTAGTGTATATTGTAAGGAAATAACTTAGATGATTGCGTGAAGAACTCTAAACTAAGAGGCCGTAAGGGCTCTCTTTTATAACCGTTCTTCCCGCAACTCATGACTCATCCTTCGCATCTCATGCCCCTATGACTCATAAGTGAGTCATAGTGTGAAATCCATCAGCTGACTCATACGAGTCACTGCGCACTAACAACTAACAAATCAAAACACAATAAACCTATCATGTGCGCGACTTGCGTCACATGCGTAAAACCCATGACTCGTAATTACAAGTCATGTGCGAAAGTCATAATCATATGACCACAATCGTGAGTCATGTCAAAACAATAAACCAATCATAACAAAGGAATGACACGCTATTGCGTAGTCATGTGAAAATACCTAAACCTATGACTCATAAGTATGAGTCATGTGAAAACCTCTCTTGCTAGTCACCGTTTGTGACATTAGCTCCCTCTCCCCCTAGCATCGGTCCCTCGATGCTCAAAGCCCTAGATCCGTCACCCGACTTCCCAAACGTTTTGCTTCCCTTCGCATTCTCCGAATAACATCTTCGGAGTCCCTCCACCTCTTGCGCACAACTTCGAGGGTGAGGTTTCCAACCTCCAGGGCTCGTTGTTGTTCCGAGATTTTTGTTTGTTGATCTTCAATCAACAATCGTTGGTCCTTCAGTCGTTCTTGGAGGCGGTCTCGTTCATCCAGCAGTTCGTCAATCTGCCTTCGTAGACTTTCCGGGTCCGGAACCGTCGTTGTTTCTGAATTTTCGCCCCCCTCTTCAGCCAACCGTGTCCTCACGGTTTCTCTCGCTTTCCTTGTTTTTTCGTCCCTTTTCGTAAGGGGTTCCTTTCTTCCTTCCGACCTCGGGTAGTAGCCGGCTTTGATCTTCTCGTTCTTATGAGACCGGCAGTCGTTTCGAAAACATTGTTCCCAATGTACCTTTTTGTGTTCTTCGTTCGAGGTTCGTTTTTTTATTCTTGGTTCTTGTGGGTACCACCCCTGTCCTTGTTTCTCGCTCATGTGCACGAAGCACCCGTCGTCATAACATGCCGTCCACGATAGTCCATTGTGTTTTGCCGTTTCAATGGCCTTCGCTTGTCTTTCGTTCAGTTCCTGTTCCGTTGGCATGTTGTAGCCCGGGCTAGTAGGCGGAAATGGCCCTGGCTCGGATTCCTTGTCTCCCCATCCTTGGTCTGGCTTGAGCTCGATTTTGAGCTCTACCCAGTCTTGGCTTACTTGGGTATCGTTGGTGGAAGTGGAAGATTGCATGTTGTGCGTTGTTGAAGTTTTCTGAGGGGTACCAGACTTTGTCGTGTTCTGGTGAGTATCCTTTCCACTTAGCTCGGTATTGGAGCTTTTCGAAGTGGAGTCGAGAGTCGATTATTTCGTCGAGTTCGTATTCTTGTTCGCCTTCGATTTCGATAGGCGGAGGGGGTTCTTGAATTTGGGAAGGAAATCGGTTGTCTTGGTAAGGTTCGAGCAGTGAGATGTGGAATGTGTTGTGTATTGCCATTGATGGCGGTAGGTCCAGCTTATAAGCGCTCGTTCCAATCTTTGTCAGGATTTTGAATGGCCCGATTTTCTTGTAATCCAGTTTCTTTGATGGTCTCGTGGTCTTGATATTTCGCGGTAGTAACCACACTTTATCTCCTGATTGTAAGTTCGGATCGGGTTTTCGGTGTCGATCGTAATATTCTTTTTGTCGTAATTGGGCTGCCACCATTTCGTTTCGTAATGACTCATGTAGTTGAGTCATTTCTTCTGGTTTCTTTTGGTTTCCTTGGATGAGGTGTCCTATCATCTCGTATTCGGGGTTGATTCCGTAGTTTGCAAAGAAGGGCATGTTCTTGATTGTTTCTTGATATCCGTTGTTGTATGCAAACTCTGCTAGTGGCAGATATCCACACCAATCGTCTTGTTGGTAGTTGATATATGCTCGGAGATATTATTCCAATATCGCGTTTGTCCTTTCTGTTTGTCCGTCCGTTTGAGGATGAAACGCTGTGCTTAATCTTCGCTCGATTCCGAGTTCTTCCGTTGTCTTTTTCCATAGGTCTGACGTGAATATCGTTCCCCTATCGGTGATGATGTCTCGTGGTATCCCATGCAACCTCACTATTTCTTTCATAAACAGTTTTGCAAATTGCCGTGCGTCCAGATTTTTTCTGCATGGAATAAAGTGACTCATTTTGGTCAGACGATCGATGACGACTAGTATCGTATCTTGTCCTTCTGATTTTGGAAGGTCTGTGATAAAATCCATTGCGATCGATTTCCAAGGTCGGTCTGGTGCTTCGTTTGACTGGAGGAGTCCGTATGGTGCATGTCGTATGACTTTGGTCCTTTGACATGTGTCGCAATTCTTGACGTATCTTTTGATAGTTTCTCTTATCTTTGGCCAGTAATATCGTCTTCCGATAAGCTCGGTAGTTTTTGCCATTCCTCCATGCCCCGCTTGTGGTTGATCGTGATGTTTTGAGATAAGAGTCGTTCTTATCTCTTCGTGTTCGGGGACCCATATTTTTCCTTGATACCATAGGTATCCGTCCTTCCATTGGCATAGCCCTAGTGCAACTCCTTTCAGCTCCTTTTCTCCCGTTTCCAAAGCTCGTCTAATAGTTTGGATTCCTTCGTCTGTTTTTGATGTTTCTCGTATCGTTTCCTCGTCTTTGTCGTGGAACTCCGTTAGTTCCATTTCTTCGATTGTTGCTTCTTCCCAGAATTGTTCTTTGGGTAGTAGTATTCCTTCCTGTTTCGCCAGGTGTTTTTCCTTCAGGGTTTGTATGTCCCCTGTTCTTCTTGTGAGGGCATCTGGTTTTCCCCCTTCTCTTCCTGGTCGATATATGATCCTGAAGTTGTATTGGCTCAACTTCCTTACCCATCGCCTTTGTCTATCCGTTAAGGCCTTGGTGGTCATGAACGTTGTAAGGTTCTTGTGGTCGGTAAAGACTTGAATGCGATATCTGCTTCCTTGGGTATATCTTCTCCATTCCTCGAAAGCTTGTACCACGGCTAATAATTCTTTGTCGTGTACGTCATAGTTGAGTTGCGCATCCCTCATTCCTTTGGATCGATAAGCCACAGGTCTCCATTTCCCATCTTCACATTGTTGTGATAGTATGCCTGAGCATACGTATTTCGACGCGTCCGTTTCGATTTTGATAGGTCTCCTGGGATCGAAGTGTACTAGCACCGGAGTCGTGGTGAGTCTTTTCGGAGTCCATCGAAAGCTTGTTCTTCTTCGGTTTCCCATTTCCATTTGCCATCGTATTTTTTATGTGTTCTTTCGTATAGTGGTTTTGCTATTCTGCTGAATCCTTGGATGAACCTCCGATAAAAGTTGCAGAATCCCAAGAATCGTTGGATTTCGGTTTTTGTCTTTGGCGGTTGCCATTCCCATATTGCTTGAGTTTTGACTGTGTCCACTTTGACTCCTTCTTGGCTGACCACGAATCCTAGGTATTCCGTTTCCTTTTTATGGAATTCGCATTTTGAAGGTTTGACCTTCATTCCTGATGGTCGAAGAGCTTTCAGTATGTTTTTGACGTCCTTTTGGTGTTGTTTTAGGTTGTTTGAGTATATGAGGATGTCGTCCAGATATACTATACAACACATATCGATGTATCGTAGTAGTACTCTGTTGATCCATTTTTGGAACGCGGCCGGTGCATTGCATAGTCCAAATGGTACCACCAGATATTCGTAAGTTCCCAGCTTGCTGCTGAAAGTTGTTTTATGTTCGTCGCCTTCCCTTATTCTGATGTTGTGGTAGGCATCCTTGATGTCCAACTTCGTGAAGTATTTGGCGGTGCTCAACCGGTCCAATGCTTCGCCTATTAGTGGTAACGGGTATCGGTCCTTTTTTGTAACTTCGTTGAGCCCTCGATAGTCCACACATAACCGTAGGCTTCCATCCTTTTTCTTGACGAACATAATTGGTGAGGCTCTTTCAGCCTTCACTTCTCTTATCCATCCTCTCGCTTCATTCTGCTTGATGTATTTGTGCAGTTCTTGAATCTCGTCATAGCTGAGGGGATATATCTTTTTGTCCGGTACTTCTTCCCCGGGTTCCAGGTCGATTCTCAAGTCGATTCCTTTTCGATGTGGGGGTAGTGTTGTCTTTTCTCCTTTTTCGAACACATCGAGGTATTCGTGATATTCTTTTGGTATCGTCTCTTGGAGGTTGTGTCTTTCTTCCTCCTTCTTCTTTTGTCTATCCTTGATTGCCAATTCGGTACTGATATTAATTTTTTCCAGATAAATTTCGTCGTGGGCTGTGTCCCATCGTAGGATACCCGTTGTCTCCCCTCTTCGGTAAAAACTTCCGAATGCTTTGGCCGATATTTCGCATATGTGAATCGGTTTTCTGTCTTTCCCCGAACCGTCTGTGCTTCCGAATCCTTTGGTTCCTCGGCTCGTTCTTTTTAGTTCTTGAACTTCCTGTAGTTCTTCCATGTTGACTTTTTCAATAATCAATTGTGCGATTCGATCGCCTTGTTCCACTTGGAACTGGTTGATACCTTGATTGACCAAGACCACCTTTATTTCCCCGGTATAATCTGCGTCTATTACCCCCGCGTTTGTTGTGAGTCTATGTTTGACTGCTAATCCACTTCGCGGAGCGATGCGTCCGTAGGTATTTTGAGGTAGTCTGATGGCTATCCCGGTTCGAACCGTTTTTTGTTCTCCTGCAAGTATACAGACTTGCTCGTTGGCGTACAGGTCGTGTCCTGCCGCCTCCTTCGATCCTTTCGTAGGCATTCTAGCCTGAGGAGATAGTCTCTGAACTTGGACTCGTGCGTTCCCCTCCACTTGTACTTCTGAGTACTTGGTGACAAGGTTTTCTTCCAGGGCTTCATCCTCTGGTACTGCATACGCAACGGGCGAACTGTTGAGACACCATGTCGTACATCGTTCGCTGTTAAACGTGATCTTTTTCTGATCCCAATCAATTGTGGGATTGTGCGTTCGTAACCATGGCATTCCTAAAATGACTTCATGGTTTTGGAGATTTGCCACTTGAAATGTCGCCAATTCCCTATGGCTGTTGATGTCCATAGGTACTTTCGCCATATGGGTAACTGGACCCATAGCGCTTGGTTTTCCATCCGCGAGGTAAATCTCTCTTCTTTTCTTGGCCTTTGTTTTCATAATTCCGTGTTTCGTGCATATTCCTTCGTCGATAAAGTCTTCAGTGGCCCCTGAATCGATCATCGCGTTTATCGTAACTGATTCCTTTTTTCCGTGTAGTTGTATCTTGATCATGATATGATCATTTTCTCGTTCGAGGGATTCCGTGTAATTGAGTGCCGCGTAGTAATTTTCTATGATGATGGGTTTTCGTTCTGGTCTGTCCCTAGTACCATCCTTTACTGGGGACTTTCGTCGTTTCCCGACTGTTCGGCGTCTTCCTTGACCTCGATCTCCTTGATACTTGGCTTTGCTGCCCAAGGTCCCACCCTTCTTCTGAACTCTCCTTGTTTGGGTGTTGTGGTGTAATTCCTTCCGTCCCTTGGTCGGTCGCAGTTTCGTACCTGGTGTCCTGCCCCTGCGCATTTGAGGCATAGTTTTTCCCTTATTCTTCTTTTGAATTCTTCAGGGTGTAGTCTTGGTTTCCTTCTTGTCGCGTCCAACTCCATTGGATCTCCTTCCGAAGGGTTGTTGTTTGTTGGTCTGAAGGTCCCGTTCAGATTTCGTGATGTGTTGGTTGTTTTTTCCGTTGTTCCCTTTTTTTGGATATGTTTGACTGTTGCCAGCTTGGTTTCTTTCTTGATTGCCCATTTGGCTAATGTCTCTGTGCTGACGAAATCTCCACTATCCGTCCCCCATGCTTCTTGAAGTGCCGTGTTCATTCCTGTAAGTAGACATTCTCCTGCTGTATGGTCGTCCAGGTCTGCCTCTGTGGCTGCAAGTCGGAACTCGTTCCAGTATTCCGTCATGGTTCTGTTTCCTTGTCGTAATTTTTGTATTTTGAGTCTTGCTTCTCCCATAGCGTCAATGGCTCCGAATTGATCCCTAACTTCTTCTGCAAATGCTTCCCACGTTTCCCATTCGTGAGAGAGTCGTCCTTCCGCATATGGTGTTATCCATGCTCCTGCATCCCCTCTTAAGAGGCTTGCGGCGTATAGTATTCTATCGGCGTGATGGCCTTCCGTCCATCCCACCGCGGAGAAGTAGACTTTAAGCTGTGCTAGCCATCCTCGTAGTTTGGTTCGTTCTCCTGTGAACGTTTCTGGTTCTTTGATCTTTGGTCTTCGATTGCCTCCAGTGAGGTTTGTTATGATTTGCTGTAGTTGACCCGTATTGAGTTCCGGCACTTGGGTACCGGCATTTCCTGGGCCTGTTGTATTTCCTTCCGTCGTGTCTGCTGCTCCTGTTGCTAACGACATCGTATTCCTTCGGGTTCCTCCTGGGAGTGTAGTTGCTTCTGATTCGGCTGGCGATGCTGGTTCTGGTGTATCTGGGCTAGTGGCCCTTGATTCTCCTAGCGTCTGGTCTAGTGCTTCTCCTAGTGCAGTAGTGTCGAATGTCGCTACTTCAATATCGTCGTCTTGTGGTGATTCCGTTTTGTCTGTTTCTGGTTAAGTGCTGCTTATGGTGACGCAATCAAATGTTACAATCCTCTTCCGTTCGGGCTATACTTGCAGCAGGTAACCTCTATCTCGATAGTAATCGTACTATCTTAGATTCGTACGAACAACGACAGCTGAGTATACAGACTCCTGTCTCGTACAATATATCGCTAAGCTCGTGAGAGACACTATGTCCCCGTCCCGATAAAGTATAAAGATAAGGTAGTGTATATTGTAAGGAAATAACTTAGATGATTGCGTGAAGAACTCTAAACTAAGAGGCCGTAAGGGCTCTCTTTTATAACCGTTCTTCCCGCAACTCATGACTCATCCTTCGCATCTCATGCCCCTATGACTCATAAGTGAGTCATAGTGTGAAATCCATCAGCTGACTCATACGAGTCACTGCGCACTAACAACTAACAAATCAAAACACAATAAACCTATCATGTGCGCGACTTGCGTCACATGCGTAAAACCCATGACTCGTAATTACAAGTCATGTGCGAAAGTCATAATCATATGACCACAATCGTGAGTCATGTCAAAACAATAAACCAATCATAACAAAGGAATGACACGCTATTGCGTAGTCATGTGAAAATACCTAAACCTATGACTCATAAGTATGAGTCATGTGAAAACCTCTCTTGCTAGTCACCGTTTGTGACAGACAGCTGCGATTGGACTTGCTTCATCGCGCAGAACAAGTCGGTAAAGTGCGTAAGCGCGGGGCTCATTTCAATACTGAAAATTCTGACGATAAAACACCCAAGAGACTACTCTTGAGTTCTATCAATGAGTTTTTGAAAGCCAAGGAGGTCCGGAAGCACGACACTCAGTTCGATGACGAAACTTCGTAGGAGCCTGAGCAAAAGAGGTTACGAGAGGATTCCGTCATGAGGGAAGGTTTGAAGTGCGATGCAAGAGTTTCATGCCAGCGTCGATTGTTCGCTCGTTCAAACAAGATGAGCAGTGGGTTAGCGGTTTGTTCTCACATTTCATAGGGATGTTTGTTTCCTTTTCTGTTTCGCGATGAGTTCAGCGATGAGTTCAGCATGTAGATTGTTCACTAGATGCACCTAGGCATGTAATAGTAGTTTAGTTTCATAGTGTTGCCGAAAGGATGTTCAACCCAGATAGCGTATAAGCAGTGCAGATGTGAGGTGCCGTGGGGGGGTGTCGACGATGGTGCGCCAAGACTTCGACGGTGGAAGGGTAGCAACCTCACGCATTGTAGTTTCGCAGCTCTTATTGCGGCTAAAACTCCTATTGAACATACAACGCCGATTGACATCTTACCCCGTAGGGCTACCCCCATATCGCACTCGCGATCCCCTTGACGGCCAAATTTCTATTCAACGTACAGTCAAGCCGCGCCGCACTTCCTTATGGTTGTCCACTGGCACGAGGAGTATAAGAAGGCCATCCTGCCCCTGGCTCTCCCCACGCTCAGTTCCACACAAACTGATCGTCTCCCCTCGTCAATCCTTCATTTGACATCCTTTCTTCGAACACCCACGACGCCACACGCCTGAAGAGCCAGAGCTTGAATTTACACAAACCTCCTACTCATCTTGACGAATAGTTCTTACAAATCATTCTTACGCCACGCATCCAATGGCAACGTTGAAACAAACACAGACACCGGCGCAAAAGACTAAGTAAGAACTATCTCTACATCAATTCAGGAGCGCATTATCTTAACATCTCCGTCGCTCTCAGATGTCATGCCATCCAAATACCCGCAGACGGCGAAGCCTCCAGTGCCAAGTGCAGAAAACCCTGCCCACGAATAGCTGCAACTGCCGGTGAGGCGTCGATAACGTAAGAAATCTTCCATATTATCAAGACCACCCATTCTGTACCGTCAATCTATCAACTAACCGTTACGTGGACAGTCGTTCATTGATGTTGGACAAAAAGCCTGCATTTGAACCGGCGGTGCAGGATTCAAGGTGGGTGAATGCAGACATCCAGTACTACACATATACCAGAAAGTTCAGTCCTAACTGTAGGTGGGATCAGGGGGGCGCGCTATGGCGAAATTTCGTACGCCAAAGGCTGGTGTGGGTTACCCAACCGCGATGGGCGCAAGGGTCCATACACGACGTGGCGCGATCAAATCAAGGCCTACATCACGGGGCTCTCATGGAAACCCAGGTCCCTGACTGACGATCAATTGGACTCAGTGATAATTTTCGCAAGCTCCCTTCCCCCAGTCAAAGTCCAGATTGCACGTATAAAAAACAAGCACCGCCAAGAAGACGTTGCGGAAGTCGAACGCCAATTAAGGCACTTAGTCAGGGACATATGTAGAAAGCTTCAGGCGACGATGGATCGTCTCGAGGCGGAGCGGCGAGAAGGTGGATTGGACGCTGACACAGAACATCAGAGTAAGTTCTCATCGCCAGCTACGGTACGTTTCGCTATTCGGTGACTAGTACTAACTATTTTTTCTAGCAGTTCAATACGATTGGGCTTCTCCATATTGCCCAAGGGCGATAAGGCTCCACATTGTTCGTCGGACGGGTACTTCTAAAGCTAACCACCGTTTCTTGGACCACCGCTGGTATGCCACAGACCCCGGCGAAGGGATCGCGTGGAGGGTCCTGGCATCACCCAGCATAAAAACCCTACTCCAGGTTCTCAAGCGACAACATGTAGAGGAGGCGATCAGTTATCCTCGATATCTCATCGGGGTGACCGGGCACGGAGCCACCTCATTGCACCAGCAACCCTCAGATCATCTCCCTATCTCTGAGCTCCTATTTTTATATAGAGATGATGATATCCAGGCATGGCTCATCGCCAATCCGGGCAAAGATCATCTGGATCTTTTGGTGCTGGAGTCACGTCAGGATCTGGGCAGGAATCGAGAGGAGACTCCCGCGCTTGCTTCCGGGCGATACCCTTTTTTTAATCGCAAGGTCTGGGATCGCTGGGGGCATATGGATAATAATGTAGAAGAGGAACATCCCAGCAACAACGGCCATAACGACAGCTCCGGCAAAGATGACCAAAGCAATCCCGATGAAAGCTTGGGCGAGGACAGTTACAACGACAAGAAAACGTCAGGAGATACTTGCGCGCCTGCTAGTAATCCCCGCCGTACTAGTAATCACCGTCGTACTAAAGACATCATTGTTGTTGTAAGTTTTTGTACCCAATGTGCTTTTGATTCAATATCATAATACAAACTCTATGGCGAATCAAACACCTAGGACGACGATAAGGATGTTCATGAACTCCCACGTGGGGGGGACTCAGAAAGCGACTCTCCTCCCATTCGTAATGCGCCTAGAAGACGTACCCAGCATTCCGAACATAGGGACCCAGAAACCGGGCCCTCTAAGCCATCGGAGCAAGAACAACTCAGATTCATGAGGGACCCCACTCCCATTGATGATCCACCTGGAAGACGTACACAGGATTCAGGACATAGGGATCCAGGCACCGGGCCATCTAGGCCGGCAGAGCAAGAACAACTCAGATCAATGCGGGATTTTGTCCAAGCGAATCTCTGGGCGATGCAGCTATTAAGAAATCCCGAGGCTGTGGCGGCTGAGCCTAGACCACCGACTGTGGTGTCCGAACCTGGACCAGCGACTCTAGCGCCCAAACCAAGAGAGCGTCGTCGTCATGCTCGTGGGCATGATGGCACCATCGATAGCCCTGTTTCCCAACCTGAACAATCTGAGGATCATGATATTCATCATGGGACGTCCCCTACCTCCACGCCCGAGACCTTTACACTAGCGGTAACTGCCCCGCCTGCTCCTATGACCTCTACTGCTCCTGCCCCTACAAGCGTTCCTCCCGGTATTGCCCCCGCCCCTGCACCCCAGCAAACTATGGCAGCCGGAACTACTAGGGATGCTAGTAGCCACCTCAATGCGACACACACCATCGGAAAAACAAAAGCCAAAGGCCAAGCTGACACATCTTGTCTTAAACGGCACGACCAGCCTGAACCCCCGACGCCTATCCCCCGTCGAGGGCCAAGTCGCCGCGGATGTCGCTGAACATAAATATCTTCACGTTTTTTCTACCACACAAATTCCCCTTTTTTTTTGATACATCTTTTCTAGTCGTCTGGCATTCTTAAGATTTTCGTGGGTTGTTGTCGCTTGTATAATAGTAATAGTAATCAAACCCAGAGGCCCCCTTCAAGTTGCTTTGGCACTTGGTATTCGCTACCTTTCGGAATTTTCTAGTACTAGTAATTGCCACACATCTCATTCTAGGATGTTATTCAGGCTAGCGTCCACAAACTGCGTGGGTCTATCGCTAGGCTGTGATCTTAGTGCTTATTTTTACATTGTGTTCAGCTGCGCTAATTGGACGTCGGGAGATGAAGGTATATACTGTCAAGTCTTTTTACATATTTTTACATGGGTTCAGCTGCGCTAATTGGACGTCGAGAGATGAGAGTACATGCCGACAAGTCTTTTTAGGCGTGGCGAATGAGATGAGCAATAACTCGGTTTCGACTAATTCTTCTTTCACAACTTGGTACTGAGCCCTCCGGGAGTTGAGATTGTCTGCGTTGCGAGCGCAAGTTTGACGATCCTCAAAACCCATTCCCGAGCCAATTCATTCACTCGCATACCGAGTGATAGTCTGTGCAGGTCTATATCCGGTATCGGCTGAACAGACCGACTGCGTCAGCTTATTCGCGAGCCCCTTGCATCCAGGTTCTAAGGTGCCCAGCGCTCCGATTCGACATCCGAGAATGAGGGTAGATAATCCTAATCTTCTTTCAGCGTAGCGAGTGTCTCGCGAGCAACCCCTCGTCGAAAAACTGACACCCATTACAGCTAGATTTCGCCCAGCCAGCATGTTGGCTACTCTTTCATTTCACGTAATTTTTCTGACCCCCGAGTACCAAATTGTCAGTGTCTAGTCCTATAGATCAGTATATCTCCTCCAAAGCATAAGAACAATTCTGAAAACACATTTTTGTAGGCGAATTTTTACTTGGATCGCGCACTCCTTTACTCCATCTAACTCTCTTGGTGAGAATGTGCTGACTCCAGGACTTGAGATTGTCTGGGTCGCTGGCAACAGGATTGAGCCCGTTGCCCAGCCAATGCTTTCAGTTGCATACCGAATGATAGACTGTGTATGGCTATATCCGGTCTGGCGTGTACTAACAGTGTTTTACTTATTCGCTAGGTGAACTCCTTACATATGGTTTCCAGTGCTTTCAGCGCTGCTGATTTGGTGTTCAGAGATGGGAGTAGATTCTCCTAGTGCTCTTTTGGCATGGCAATGTCTCGCGGGCAGCCCACATCGCTAAACGACACCCCTTGCAGCTAGATTTTGCCTAGCCCTGACACTAGCGACACCTTCATTTCGTCTAATATTTTCCACGACGGACCAGTGAGTCCTAGGAGATTCAAGAAAGCCTAGATCACGAACGCAGTATTGAACACTCGCAAACCCCCTTTGCGTAGGCGTCGTTTGCTCTTGCATACCGAGTGATAGTCTGTGAGGCTACCAACCCCCTAAATCTTAGTGTACGGGTATAAGACCTAACGCGTCCTATTCAACACAAGAATCTACATAGACTCCTAGCCTTCACAACGCGGGACATATATTTCAATTGTCATACGTCCTGATTCCTATCTTACCCAACGCTCGCTAACGGTCCAGTATCCCACCATGCATTCGAATTCACGGAGTCAGTCAACTGCCCGAGTGGGCAATCTGAACGGGCGTAGGCGCGAAGTTGTACCCGACACCATGGGATCAGTCAGCCAACTGCCGAGTAGGCAATCTGAAGGGCGTAGGCGCGAACTTGTACCCGACAGCATAGGATCCAGTCAGCCAACTCCCGAGTGGGCAATCTGAGCAGACGTAGGCGCGGCGCCGTACCCGACACCATGGTATCCAGTCAGCCAACTACCCGAGCAGGCAATCAGAACAGACGTGGACGCGACGTCGTACCGGAGGAGTCTGGATGGGAACACAGCAGAATGAACCAGGCAGCTTCCATAGTACCCACCGAACGACCAGTTATCAAGTCGGAATTCTTCCCCACCCCCAATTGCCGGACGTCTTGAAGGAAGACCGCCAAAGCGCCCACGCAGGAGCACAATTCAGACCACCGCGTATACCGAACCTGAGATGGAGCCTGATGGACAAGGACATCTGGAACCTGTTCATCTTAGCGACGATAGTGGCGATGAGGAGTACCATGATTCAGACGACGGGGAAGAAACGGAACAAGACACCGAACCTGATGTAGAAGTCCTCGATGGCGCAGATGGCACTCTATCCGGACGACTTCGGGGGTCTCAAACGGCTGAGAGACAGGGAAACAATGACCTAAGGACCGTGCGACTTTCGACCACCTCCGGATCGCAGGACGCAACTCTTGTCCGGCGGACCCCGCGGCTCGTGTAAGGATAATTCCCGGCAGGGCCTACACCCCACCAGCGTTCCCGTCATCAAGTACAGCACGGTATTCGTCTCCACTTGGAATCCCTAGTACTACTACATCTGGTGTTAGAAGCTCGAGCCCACCAACAAGCGAACTAACCACACCACAGCCCGGGCGCATCAGGGGCGTAACCAACTCACGGCGAAACACGGTGACCGGGGTAGAAGGAGAAATAGTAGTCGTGGCAAAATATCTGATGCTTCAGTACACCCTCTTTGTTGATCCACTCCCGGACCCGGTTACTTTGACGTCAGCGGTGCACGGTGTTTGGAGTCGCGCGCAGGATGAGATTGCGGACGCCGGGAATATTGAAGCATCTGAGAAAGTCTTGACCTTGTAAGTGCATTCGGACGTGATAAGATACAGGGTGTTTTACTAACTATCAAAGATACGGCAAAAACACTCGGCTGTGCGGGGGCAATTCGTATATTATATAAAAAATAACATAAAGAAATTATACGAATTGGGAGGTGACCCGACAGCTATCGCGCGTAGGGTCGAATACCTCCTCGAAGAGGACAGGTTCATGTGTCCCTCAGATGGATATGAGGTTGGTATCACGGATTGAGAAACCCGGATTTTGGATCACTACTGACTATGAACTGGGCGTAGGAAATAACCTTCCGGTTCCTTGCGCCCCAGATTGCCGACGCAATATATGGTAAGTATTTCGAGGGCAAGAGAACGGTGGGGATCTTAAACCCGGGTTTTTTAGAGTGTATCAATGAGACGATCGTCTGCCTCACATGTGCAATACTCTGCCATACCCTGCGGGCGTGGCGAACTGGGGCACTCCTTGACCCTCCGGAGTTCAAGTCTGAGGCCGTCAGAGGTAAGAGTTTCCTGATCTCCGGGCCTTTCGTTCCGTTCGTTCAAGACGTAGAGAGCTCACAAATTCGCAAGATCTTTTCTTACGGCAGAGGAACACATGGCGGGGGTTCCCAAGGGCGACGCAAGAGCTGATGCTCCGGAATCTGCGTGAAACGATCATGGATAAGGTTAACCAAGAAAATCGAGTTCTGAAGGAGAGGCGCGAAGGCTTTGCCGACAATCATGAGGCAGTTGACGCGGAACTGGAGCGTCAGCTATCCAGCCGGAATCTGAGATGACCCGCTGCGGGAGAACCGACACCAATCAACACTGGCGCGAGGGGCCTAGTAGGACGCCTGGAGAGTCAACTGGAGCGTGAGCTATCCAGCAAGGAGCCCAGATGAACAGCTGCGCGAGAACCGAACCCAATCAACACCAACGGCAGGGTCCTAGAAGGACACCAGGAGAGTCAAGATGCGTTGCAGGACAGCGCCAAGTCCTGTGACTTTAGCCAGTCGGCCTTTGCTCGGGCGGTTCGAGGCTTGGAGGCTGAGTCGGTGACTTTTGATGACTCATTAGACTTGACGCTGGAGCAGGAGCAGGAGAGCGCTGCCAACCCAGATCTAGCCAGTCGCCTTTCCCTGAACCTGGATGACTTTCAGGAAGATCAGGTAGCTGCGGGGGAGAACGTTCGCCAAAACGGCGACAAGGTCATATAGAATAAATAGATTTACTAGGCCGAGCGGTGTGAGCAGGCCGTAGTCAAGGGCACGATCATGCTGGATGCTCGAGCATGATCGTGCCAATCGTGCCTATCGCTACAGGATGTCAAGGCGATCACAAGGTAATAGTAGTAGATAAAATAAAATATGGGAACAAAGCTTAATAGAGTACCAGGCGTGGAGTACTAGTACTAGTGACAAAGTCGTGAACTGGCTTGTAAGATTTTGAGCAATCTTGAAGGCGTCTGGAAGATAGACGTATGGATTCCTGCAAGCGCCCAAAGAGCACCGAGCAGCATCGGAACGTGATAGTAAAAGTAAGCGGCATCATAACGCCATTGGTCGAGAAGGTGATCGTCAGGCATCAGCAAAAAAAATTCTCCCTGATGTATTACCTACATATCTCCCTGTATCTGCTAGTAATACCACCTCCCCCGGTCCCTCCTGTCCCTCATACATTTACCGCCTTTCCTAAAGACCCAACAGGCCTTGAAAGCTCCATACATGCCTTCGGCGCCATTTATCGTCCGCTTTTGCAGGTGGCCCTAGCTTGCTCCACTAGCGAGGAGGTCAGGCTTAACTGACCCCTGTTTTTTTTTGCATTTCTATCCAGGCCATTTTGGCTGTTGTGCGTCCGCTTTGTACCTGTGCGCGTCCGGAACAACCTTGCCTGTCTCAGCGCCCCATCACGCCCTTAGCGCTCTCCCTTCCCCTTGATTTCTCCGTTATGGATTTCGTCCCCCTGGGGATGTTCTTCACGTCATAGCATGCACTCTCTACTCCTGGTGCGCGTCCGGAACAACCTCGTCTCTCTCAGTGTCCCATATCGCACTTTGCTCTCTCTCTTCCCCTTGATTTCTCCGTTATGGATTTCGTCCCCCTGGGGACGTTCTTCACGTCATAACATGCACTCTCTACCCCTGGTGCGCGTCCGGAACAACCTCGTCTCCCTCAGCGTCCCATATCGCACTTTGCTCTCTCTCTCTTCCCCTTGATTTCTCCGTTATGGATTTCGTCCCCTGGGGGACATTCTTCAGGTCATAACATCTACTCTCTACCCATGTACCGGCCCCACACACCCTTCTGTTTCCAAAGTATGCGTGCCAAATCTGGTTTATTTCACTGAAGCCCGTATCTTTTGTGCCTTCTCTCGTCCTTCTCCTGACATTCATGATTCGCTTTGCCTTTCTGTACCACTCCTATTTGTCGCCTCGGTTAGTTCACCATCGATATCCTTAGGTGTCTCAAAATGCACCCCTACGCGTCCCCTTCATACCATTCTTTGCTTCTTTCTTTCTACTGTAAAGTTTTCAATAAATTCTATGAAATGTTTCTAAATCAATCGTACTATTTACATACCAGCGGTTGTTATCCTTACCACTAGTCTCGGGTACTAAATGCGCCATGCCCATGATCCGTTTGATACTAACGACTATCTCGGTTGTTCCGTTTGGGCCTTTCGCCGTCCCCAAAGTAACGGTAACAAGTCCCGTTATATCGCTGAGCTTCCCCGAGTTCTCAACATATAGTCTATGTACTAATACCAGTCTATCTACTAAACTCGTTCTTGGGTCTCGAACTTTCATTATCGAAACCAAGCGGGCCGGATAACAGCCTTTTAGTGCTCCATAAATACTTCTATTACCCGAATCCACCCACACCCAATCATTCCTGCTCTGCCCTGTTGACCTCCAACGCTGGGTTCCGGTACACCGAAGAAGGTGTCAAGTGACCTCTCTCTCGTCCTGAAAGTTCTCTACCGGGACACGTAACAGCCGACATATCTCAACTGGAAACTGTTTAACCGAATCCACATCAAAATGTTGGCTCACAGACGACTTCCGTCAATAATAATCCATTAATAGGTCCGGAATATTTCTCAAACTCTCGTAGAGCTGGGAAATGGTTTCCACGGTTGGTGTGAAACCCATTGGTTGTTTAGTTACTGAACCGACTTGCCGTTTGTGCTGTTTGTCGCGTACTTCGTCTCGAATCGGACGCGTTAGATCCGCTTGGATATTCATTTCATGAATTTTGAAGCTATCAAGTCTAGAATATGATCGTAGTATTTGTTGGCTTGCATCGTTTTTATTTGACCGCTGATAGCCCTCCTTGATCATTGTTTTGTGACTTGTTTCACCCAACTCGGTAGAATACATTTGAATGTTCCCAAAGCGCCGTCTATGGTCCCCGAAGTGACTCAACAGATGTATCTTAACAAAGTTAAAGTCTACATCCTCATCATATATATCTGCAACAATTCCATCTAAATCATGACGTTGCTCGTCCGCAATCCGACGTCTTTTGGCAAATGTAGCCCCCAAAAGGCGGTGTTGATTAAGTACTTCACTATGCTCACCTCGAATTCTGGCTGTGACCTCTCTCACTTTCCTGGCAGTGGACCTATCCTTTCGGTACTCCTTAAAAACGACTTTGTGATCATGAAAGGCCTTAAGGAACTGTTCGAGGTATTGAATCGTTTCATTGGTATGGCTTGTATATTGTGACATTAGAGTAAAGTCGACAATCGACCGGACACAGGTTAGAGCTTTGGTGAATATTGGACGTTCGCAGCACTCGGACGACGTAGGGAGGCTGCAAAACATGGTAGTATCACTTTAACCAGATTCTTCATCTCTTTTCCGGTCCACTGAGAGATCCGACTATACTCTTTGTTCGGTGCGGAATAGCCAGGATAACCATCTAAACTCTTCCAGATAGCATCGAATGCTTGTAGCCGTTTGTATTTCTTTAGAAATCCGATAACCCATTTCATTAGGTGTGTTTCGAATATTCCCAGGTACACGACATGGAGAATATCTGGTTTGGGCAGATCGGATTGCTGAACGTTCGGAAGCCCCCAAAAGACGCTAGGAAGCAATTTGAAACCACAATCTGTAAGTTGTTGCTTGGCCTGCTGGTCGTTTTCACAGTATTTGTTGAAGAGATGTTGGGATTTCCTATAATCTCGTCTGGCTGCAGAACGTCTCAAATGGGACCCTAGCTGTTCCGGTGGAACATCACAGACAGCGCACTGATTTTGTTGAATACCGTGCAATGTTACATTTTCCAAGTGATCCGCAATCCACGCCGAGAGGCGTAAGAAACACAATCGGACCTTTCCATCGGCGCATTCAACCTGAAGTCCGGAGTTCCCTAGTGCAACAATTGGTGCAAAGATCGCTTCCATCAAATCACAAAGAATCTCATTATTGACCTGCCTTTGCCGTGCATCTCTTGCTGCTACGCCCAGCATCTTTGGGGGGACGGGCACAAGCGCCAAAAGAACGGTTGCATGTTTCGAGGGTTTATTCCGTGTACTCGATAGGATATTTCAATTGTCATGTAGATTGGCCAGGCTTTCTTATCTCCCGAGAAATTGGTCAAACAAGTAACGTCTGAGGAACATATGATTGGTACAAGTGTTGCTCCATCCGGTAATTCATCCTAGGCTGGCTGTTAATTTTGTGTCCTAGTAAACGGTATGGAAGCGCCGTGGAACGTCTATTTGAACCTACCTGTGTCTCCCACCACCAATCAGCGGTATGCATCTCCGAATAAACTCTCTGAGGTGGTTCTTCGCTATTCCATTCCTTCACAGGGGCGTAAACTAAATCTTGAGCAAAACATCTTTGACCAAGTAAATATTTAGCACAATCAATAGGATTGCGGAAAAAGCATTTCTGTGTTACGGAAGCTTCGTCTGGTCCTTCCTCGTCCGAAATTTCCTACTTTCGGTTAGAATAGGACGTTGTAGGGTCCATTTACTTACAGCTTCGCTAAACGATACAAACCCCTCTTTCCAGCTCTTCTTTCCCATACCTGATTCCAACTGATCAACGGCATCAAGGAGCCGATAACCAGAGTTAATATTACTGCCCTCAGGCCCCAAGTCCTTCTTGAAATATCTATCCATGTGATCCTTTGGTACCTTTGCTTCAATAAACCACCGAGCAAGCTCAAAGTCCTTCTTGCATCTGAATGGTGACCACATCTCATCTTCAGATCTTTCGGACTGTACAACGTCCCGTAGTGACCTTCCCGCAGTGGGGTGCGTCGTCGGTATCGGTAGTCCAACCAATGGTGTGCTTTCCTCAGTGTCTGAATAATTAAGACTTTCCACGTCCGAATCGGCAGCGTTTACGTAGAGATCGAACTCATTTGCTTCAATATTCATGTCAGCCGTACTAAATTTCTTCCCCGAGTAGATTGGGAGTTAGGTCAGACTCGGCAGGCTGAGGGATTCGTGCATGCCGTTCTTCGTCGCAAATAGGCTGTACAAGGTCAAAATGGCGCGTTTCCATATGCTTCCGGTACCATGTACTTGACTTGTATTTTTTTTCTTTCTATTTTCTTTTTTTTCCT
>NESQ01000064.1:0-303719 GCA_003070745.1 Tuber borchii
ATGAAATCCTGTCCAGGCAATCCCGAATAGACAGTCTCTATTCGGCTCAGAGCCATCCGTGCACGTAGTCTATGAGACACTCGGAGGCCAAATGGCTGTAGGATAGTCCGAGCCCATGCCAATGATTCTCACAGACCTTGGGTCATAGCTAGGAGTCCGTGTCGTAACAATAACATATTGTTGTAATACGCTGTTCGTCTGCAATACGACGCTGTTCGTCCAATACGACGCCGTGAGTTCGATTCCTGTCGGAGCTTTTATCTCTACATCTAATTCCTTTTTCTCCTCTAGTTCTTTCATATAAACACGCAATCATGAATGGAAATACGAGCAGAAGTGAGTCACGCCTTCTGGAGTCCAATGTGAGCTCTCCCAAGACTTAAATATCCCATTCTTGACCAGAGTAGTAGGACTAGCCCCCGAGCCCAGGCATCATCGTCGAGACCTCCAGTAGCCTTCGCGGATATTTCAACGCCAGCACCGGAAACACAACGACGAGTTCATTTTGAGGAAGAGCAACCTACAGATGTTGACGATGATGACATTCCTCCTAGACGTCGCCGATGGGACGAACGACATCCTACTGAACCACTCCCGCAGCCACTTCCACAGAGAGTCAGGAGCCGGTTAAGATATGTAAGTAAATCTAATAATTTTTTCAATTGATATGCTTATAAGAAAGAGTATGGAGGATACCCCAACACCGGTTCTAAATGGCTCTTCACAGGGGGTTCTAAATGGCCCTTCGCAGGGGGTTCTAAATGGCCCTTCGTAGGGGCTTGTATCACAAGAGCAGGCAGCACAATTACATTCCGGCCATCTCAGAGACGATTTATCACAATTCTCACACTATATTTCTGATATGCCTGAAGAGGAAGAAATTATGCTATCCCATTCACGACGTAGTATAGCTGATTCAGACTTTCCAGAGTCTAATATCGGGACCCCTATCACATTATCGGCCAAAAGCAATACATTGCAGGGTGAGTCGAGGATAATCTTTGAGAACGCTGCAAATATGGTCCGGTATCATACGTGGTTTGTTAATCCCTTTGTAAAGCCTGCCGAAAATGGTATTCTTCTGGAAGGTTATTGGGTAAAGGAAGCTAGAAAGTTAGGTTGAGGAAATAGGGTAATGAAAAGGCGGGCAATGACTTTTGTAAGTCCTTTAATTGACAAAGAACGTCCTATTGGAGACTAATCACGGCTAATTAAATACATTTAGTTGAAATTGAGGCAGTCTAGCGCCAGGTCACATCTAGTTTCAGAGAGCAAGGACATGATTGAGGACCTGTATGACTTCTCGCAAAAACTACCGACCGAAATAAAGACGCGAGTTGCCTATTTGCTCAAAAATAATCTGTTTACATGCTACCCAAGTAAACAGCAAGTAAGTAAACTCTGATCGTCCACGGTGAGACAAGATAAGGCTTACCCAGACAGGACTGTGGTTGGCGCTTTTCTGCGCCAGAGATAGCAAAACTCTTGTTTCATAAGTGGTACCAGGGTTCAAGAATGCGAGGGAGAACCGATAAATCATTTCTTAATCGTACTAACGACGTCCTGATATGCCTTACCACGGCATGTCTGTATCATTCTCTGAAGGCTTGGAGTTCCGGATCATTTGTTCAACCTCCAGATTTTTCCGCTCTGACAGCACAAAATTAGTATTGACTCGTTTAATGGTTCAAATCCGCCGTTGTAAAGCCTATCGTACTCACTAGAAAATTTAGATGTCTATCTTCGACAGCGGGCTACCTGGCAAAGACTGCCGCCAGGAGTACGAGATAAACTAGTTGAAGATACGAAAAAATGTATTAAGAAAATGCTGCGGGAAGGTGGATTGATACCGGATCAGGAGTCTTGTGCCCCACTGGAGGAGAGAGAAGCCGCAGGATATTTGGATTTGCAGATTTCAGGCGATGAGGAAAGCGAGATGGAGGACGATCATTCAGTTCCCGAAGCGGGGGAGGCAGTTGAGGCTCCCGAAGAGGAGTTGAATCAGGACGCGTAACGTCCCATTTGGGACTAATGTAGATTTAAATAAAATAAACAAATAAAAGAGGTTATTATTATTATTATTATTATTATTTTGAATATGCCACTTAGAGTTAGACTTCAACCCAGTTTGTGAAAAAAGACATTAGGGGAAAGTCGCTTGGGGCTGAGGGAAAGTCCCAAAGAGCCATGAAGAAGGCAGGAAGGGGAGAACAGTGAAGGAATAAGCCAGCGCAAGGCCACGCATCATTAAATAATGGACAGTCCTCATCACGAAAGCGACGAATAGTGTCCGCTTAGATATTGTATACACGGAGAAATTATTGGGGCTGGATTAGGTCATGGGGTAATGGCAAGGAGGAAGGGGAGAAATAAGCGAGAATTAGGAAAGCAGAAGAACTACGCGGAACGGTGCATTGCGGAAGTTCGGAGTCGCGAAGAGTTTGTCAATTGGAAATTCAGAACAGGATGTTTGGATCAACAAGGGAACAATGCGTGGTGCGAGAGGTAATGCTGGATAAACTATAGGGGAAAGGTCAAAGCTGGAATAGACCAGACAACGGCGTATTTGGGCTGTCGGGAAGCATGATTGAGTCGTGGGGCAGAAATCCATAATGGAACAATTCCTGGCACGGGAGGTAATCCCGATGTTATGCACATGAGAATAGCTCGCCAGTATTATTAGTAGAGGCTGCGCAACCGTAATGGAGGAGCGTATGTCCAACCTCAGCTCACCATGGTAGAAGCAACTGGAGGCATCCATGTTGACTACTCGAGATACCGGAAGAACTCATGTTCCATGAAGAAGATTACTGATTGGAAAGATAAAGTGAGAATACTTTATTCATTATCCGGTGCATATGCATATTCTGCATTATGTGTTATATTCTGGCTATTTGAACTGATCACTCGATAGTTCACGATAAAGACTATTGGTATGTTGGCATTGCGACTACATATATGATCTTAGTCTATTAGGACAAAGAGATCGAAGACTATCTACTGGTGGAGTGGGGACACCCTCAGATGCAATAGATGTCGGGAGTTCTCTGAGTTCGAGTGGGGCAATTATTCAGGGTCAAAGAGTGTTCGCACTTCCTTTGACGAAGCTGAAATCTTAGAAAAATACATGATTGTTAGGATACAGGAAGTAGCGAGAATTTAGTATAAGTAGTAAGGGCTATTCCCGGAGTTTGAGAAAATCAAGCAACGGAGAAGAGACCTTAACAATATAAAAGTTATAAAATTTAAGATTCGAGAACTTCTATTTTATTACTTTACCTTTATCGAACCATCATCTCCTAGCCTTCCTGACTTCCCTCCGTTACCTCGAATACGATCCGGCCTAGCTTTCTCTATTCCTTTGAGTTAGTTACCCGTAACACTATATTGTTACCTCAAGTCACCAAGGCTCCCCACGATACCTTAACCTCTCACATGCCAAGGCAATATTACGATTGCGATAGCTTCTTCCAGTGCCCTTCTTGCAAGAAGTGCAAGCGAGCTATCCCACACAACTTCTTTCCAGTCTGTTGTCCAAACTACGAAAGGAACCTCCGGAACTTAGCACTTCAAACGATTTGGAACATTCACGATAAGAAACAAAATTACAACTTCCGAATCTACCGAAGCTATAGTAAAGCTTTACTATAGCAAAACATTAGCATACCTCTGCAATTATCGAGTGCTACTTCCCCTCAATATTGCGTACCTTTCATCATGTCTGATCAACGACAACCAGACTCCCTGTTCCACCACCTACCGATCCAATGGATACTAGTGAAACAGTTCCACACCAACAGGATCAGTACCACCACCGATAACTCAAATACGCCTACTACGGGTCTTTTGCCCTGAGTAGGACAGGTTCACATTTCCTTGCAACATCAAGTCCGAGTTCACGAAGACCTTCCAGAATTCGCCCCAACCCCTA
Source organism: Tuber borchii (assembly GCA_003070745.1). NCBI lineage: Eukaryota > Fungi > Ascomycota > Pezizomycetes > Pezizales > Tuberaceae > Tuber > Tuber borchii. The sequence goes on from NESQ01000064.1 coordinate 3,932, forward strand.
TGTGGAATTCAGAAACCAATTAGCAGAGGCCTTTCGGTTATCCTGGAGAAATCCAGCAAAGCCAAGATGAAACACATCTTGCTTTAAGTAGCTTCACAGCAGAGATTCAGGCAGCATATACCAACCTCCGACTATTCGATGGACGCTTAGCCAGAAACGAGGAAGTTACCGAAGCTGAATTCGCCGAACACCGACAATACCTACTTCAACTCCAAAGTGCGATGAAAGTAGAACAAGATCGATTAAGAGAAGAAGTCCAAGAAGCTTTTAGACTACAACAAGAGCAACGGGCAGGCGATAACCAGGACTCCCAAAGCCGAGACCTCGAATTGGCTGAACAACTATTTTTTCTGAAACGCCGATTCGATCAGCAAGAGGCGAGATGGAAAAAGGAACTTGAGAAACAAAAAATCGAAGCAGCAAAAATGTTGAAACGACAAGACGAACTCACTGCCGCCCATTTCAACGATAATCACAAAAAAGCTCAAGCAATCTTAACTCAACAGGCTAAAGAAGCACAAGCCGCGATTGACAATCTTGTCCGAAAATTCGAAGCTCAATTAATGGCTTATTCAGTAGCTACCTCAGTTGCGGCAGATGACGAACCTGGACCCTCCAACCGAGGTCGATCAAAACCTTTGGAAACACATGATGTTACCAACAAAACAAAAAATTCAGCATCAACTCCTCAAGACAAAGGAAAAGGAGTTGAAGGAAGAGAAGGATTAAACCCGCCACCACCCCCGCCTCCGCCACTAATACTGGTGGAGACCCAAACCCTGGCGACTCTGATGACGATGATGACGATGGAGAAGGCGACCGAGGCAGAAAGGGCAGCAGGCCGGCAGGGCTCCTCGGAAAACGCCCATTCCCAGAGACGTTTCCCCGCGTACCAGAGCTATGCTAGAATTCTTTCGAAGCATTAGCGAACCACAGCGACCATTAAAACAAATCGCTGAACCTCCTTATTTCTTTCAGGGAGAAGACAACCAGGACGTACGAAACTGGTTGACGGCTTGCGAAGATTATTTTGACCGCAATCCTGCGCAATGGGAAGATCATAGCCATCGAATTGTGTTTGCTCTCGGTAAAACAAAGGGCAACAAAGTCGCACCTTTTTCGGAAAAATACCGAAAGGTCATGGGGGGTTTAGGTGGTTACGCTCGAGACCCCGCCTATTCCACGTGGGAGCGATTCCGACAAGAAATAACCAAACGATATATCGGAATTGAAGAGGAACGAAGAGCCCTTGAGGAAATGGATAAAGTCACATACAAGGGCAGAATCGATACCTACCTTCTTCTCTCGAAAACCTGAACATCAAAGCAGGCCTCACTGGAATAGCGTGGAGGGTAAGAGTGGAGAGTAAACTTCCCGAAGACATTCTTAGGCGACTTTCTCACTTTAAGTTTGCTAATGATGAAGAATGGATGGAAATTCTTCGGGATGTGGGAGACAAGAGGAGGAACTTCTCGAACGGCGGAAAATATCGAAATCGATAATCACTCCACCGACAGCGACACGAAACGAAAACGAGAAGTTAACAGTGATAAAGGTTTTAACTCAAAGAAGGGACCCGATGGTTTTACCGATAAAAGTCGAAAAGAATATGCTTCCAGATGGAAGGCTGTTCGGACGACACCTACGCAGGCAAAAAATAATTCCAAAGACGAACATACCGACTGGAAGGAGGCTCATAAAGGAATTTCCGATGAACTGGTAGCTCAACGAAAAAAGGAGAACCGTTGCACTCGTTGCCACCTTGACAACCACCGATGGCAAAAGTGTAGAAGACAGGCTGTCGTGGCAACTACCTTTTTAAACAATAAGGGACGGGATAAAACTAAACCTCCGTTCGACGGCGAACAACAACCCTTGCCGTGCAGCAACCACCTCCGCACCCAAAACCCACCCCAAAAGTTAACCAAATTCATCGATCCTCTCCTTCACTTGTTTGGGAATTATCGGACACCGAGATGGCATAAAACGATTTATCAATACCTATTGTCTCCCTAGGTCCATAAGTCCGAATCTACCTGACTTAGTGGACAGACATCGGAGCCAACCGACTAGTTAAGAATGACAACGAAGCGGCGCTTACCTTGATCTTGAGAAGCAAGCAGGAAAAAAAGTTACGGCCGGCAGGAACCAACAAGGATTGATATAATCGAAAAAGACATCTAAGGTTACTAGGAAAATAGCTTGCGAAACCATCAAACTAAAAAATTATTTTAATTTTTACCCGAAAAAAGTTACCACCTTTATGCAAAAGTTACACCCTATTTGCAAAATTACTGCCCACCCCGGGGGAAAGGATGGGAACTTCCTGAGGCGAGTATCAACCATAGACTCTCACTACTCTCCTTCCTGCCCCCCCGGGCAGTGCGACCTAAAAGAAGGCCACCGGAAAGTGGACGAGACAGAGGGCATTCCGGCCAACTACTTTTCCAGGAAGCTGGGGAAAAAGGGGAGCGGTAGAAAAAGAGCGGGCTCGCCCCTTTTTATGTTGCGCAAAGGTCCCCTAAGGTGTGGGTGGCAACGGTGTAACCCCAGAAGGAAAATCAAAAAAAAAAAAAAAAAAAAAAAAAAAAGTTCAGCTAAGTTTCCCGCTCCTTTGTGAATTTGTTTTATTTTTTGGGAACCCCTCGGCAGGGGGTAAAGACCGCTAGTAGTGGGCTGCCCGGGAATATAAAGGTAATTTTTAATTATTATGTTTAATTTAGTTTGTCTGAGGAGACCTAAGTGGTCGAAACGACGCGGGCGTTGTCACAAACACCTTATGACAACATATCACATGGCTTCTAAACGAGCCAAGACTTTCCTACTCCGTCCGGCAAGCGGAAAAAACTATTGCCCAAGAACCCCTGCGTTATAACTGTCCGGAAGGACATGCACACATCTATATCCTCGGAAATCGCTATCGGATTCCAGTCTTACTGACTCCGGATCAAATATTTTCCTTATCAATGAACAACTCGTTCATGACCTTCACATACCTTATGAATCTCGATCCGACGCAGTACAGATCCAGGGTTTTACCGGCGAAACTATCTCCTCCGGCGGATCGCATTATACTCATCCCCTTTACCTAGAAATAGGAAAAAACCATCACCTCTCCCTCGTTTCCTGCGAAATAGCTCCGGCAGGAAAATATGGTATGATTATACCATTTGGATGGTGGCATCAGGAACATCCAATCAGCAATATCGCAGACCGGGACACTGGTCATTTAACGCGGATTGCTGTCAATCACATTTATTGCCAGAAGACGAAGGAATTTCAGTTGAGTGGGACGAAGACGTCCTTAGTGATCCTAACGCGTAGTTATAGGAAGAATTGAGAGAGAAGATGACGAGAAAGTTACTATTATTGATCGTCTACCAGAATGCTACCACGACTACCTCGATTTGTTCCGTCCCTCAACAGCAGAGAAACTAGCTCCTCGTCGTACCTTTGACCATGCAATCGATCTCAAACCTGATACGCAACCACCATGGGGTCCTATATACCCCTTGTCGAGAAACAGCTCCAAGCCCTTCGTTCCTATATCGCGATATGACGAAACAAGGAAAATTACCGCAAGCAAGTCTCCAGCGGGAGCACCTATTCTCTTCGTACCGAAACCTGACGGTCGACTTCGGTTGGTAGTAGACTACGAGGCCTTAACAAGGTTACCATCACAACAAATATCCAATTCCTTTGATGACGGAACTAAGAATCAGGTTCGAGACGCAAGTATCTTCACGAAACTTGATCTGAAGGATGGATTCCACCTGATTAGAATCCGCAAAGGCGATGAATGGAAAACAGCTTTTCGAACTCGATATGGCCTTACGAATATAAGGTCATGCCTTTTGGTCTTGTCAATGCACCAGCAACTTTTCAAACTATGATGAACGAAATCCTCCGCGAATTTCTCGATCAGGGAGTCGTCGTTTATATAGACGATATCCTAATTTATTCAAATCGCTTACGGAACATATCTCTCTGTTCGAAAAGTCTTACAATGGTTGCGGGAATACCAGATGGCAGTATCATTGGAAAAAAGTACATTTCATGTTAAAAAAGTTGATTTTCTTGGATATGTTGTAACAACGGAAGGAGTTACGATGAATGAGAAGAAGGTAGAGACAATTAAGGCTTGGAAACCTCCGACATCAGTGAAAGAGGTCCAGATCTTTATCGGTTTCGCAAATTTCTATCGACGATTTATCAAAAACTTCTCGAAGATTTGCACCCCGATTACCAACCTGCTAAAAGGAGAAAAAGGAAGTTTTGTATGGGGAAAAGACCAGCACGAGGCCTTCGAATACCTGAAGCGATGCTTCATCACGGCTCCGATCCTATGTCACTTTCACCCAGAACGGATACGGTAGTTGAGACTGATGCAAGCGATTACGCCCTCGGCTGCATCCTCTCACAGTTTCAAGGGAAACGATTACATCCGGTCGCATTCCACTCCCGAAAACTCAACTCGGCGAAATGAACTATGACATCCACGACAAGGAATTGTTGGCTGTTCTCGTTGCCTTTATGGAATGGAAACATTACCTCCAAGGAACGGAAAAGCCAATTACAGTCTATACCGATCATCAAAATCTTCAATACTTTCTGACCACAAAAGCTTGGACGGCACGCCAAATTCGTTGGGCACAGAAATTATGTGACTTCAACTTCATTATCGTCTATCGACCAGGCTCGAAAGGAGGAAAACCTGATGCTTTAAGCAGGCGGCCGGAGTACCGCCCTGAAGAGGGAGCTACGCATCGCGAACAGCAAATTCTACAACCTAAACACTTCGGCAAATTTCAAATTGCGATTGTCTGGGGGGAAACCTCTTCACCGTTATATCAGGAAATTCCTCAGTCAGAATCAGAAAACCAGATACGAGTCCAAAGACTTTCAGAAATGCAAGAATCCCAACTCGAGGTTCTAAACTTGCGGCAGGACATGACCTCTACAGTATGAAACCTTAACGATCCCAGCTAAGAATCGACATCTCGTTAAAACCGGATTAGCTATTGCGGTCCCAAGTGGTACTTACGGTCGTATTGCACCAAGAAGTGGCTTGGCAACCAAAGCTATATCGGTAGATGCTGGAGTTATCGATGCAGACTATAGAGGTGAAATCAAAGTCCTCCTCGTAAATCATGGTTCTTCAGATTTTGAAATTCAGAAAGGAGATCGCATTGCACAACTCGTAGTGGAAAGAATAGATGATCAAGATTGGATGGAAGTGGATGAGATGGATGAGACAGAAAGAGCTGGACAAGGATTTGGCAGCTCGGGACGAGGATTGGAGTTGAAAGAAACTCAACCAACGATATGCTTTCTCCATTCAAGTGGCACACACGAATTCTATGATACCTCCGATATCAACCACCACCCGATACTTCGAAAAGGACAAATCCTATTGTCTAACGCTATTATCGCAAAGGCAAACCTTAAGAAGTTCGAGACTGACTTTTTGGAAAAAGTTCGACAGGTAGCAAAGGAAGATCAAGATTGGCTGCGGAGAAAGGAAGAATTGGAAACCATGACAAGAGAGGGAAAGGAATTGCCGAAACAATGGACTCTATCCGATGATCTACTCTACTACAAGAACCGACTATATATTCCAGCAAACGAAGACCTGCAAACACTTATCGCCAAAGGATGCCACGACTCGCAAGTAGCAGGACACTTTGGACAAGATAAGACACTCGAAATTATTACTCGAGACTTCTACTGGAAAGGACTCTCTGACTGGGTTAACACTACGTACGATCCTGCACTACTTGCCAACAGGCTAAGTCTCCAAGACATGCACGATTCGGTTTACTTCAACCCTTACAAGTACCCTTTGCAGCTTGGGCTTCACTTCGGTAGATTTTATTACTCAACTACCAAATTCGGCAGGATATACACAGATTATGGTCGTAGTAGACCGGTTCACGAAAATGGCACATTTTATCAGATTAGAAGAAAAAGCATCTGCACGAGATGTAGCAGAAGCATTCCTTAAAGAAGTATGGAAACATCACGGGCTACCCTCAGAAATCATCTCAGATATGGACGCAAAGTTTGCTGGCGAATTTTGGGAATCATTGTGCACAAAACTCAATATCAAACGAAAGATGTCGACTGCATACCACCCTCAGACTGATGGACAAACAGAACGAGTAAACCAAATACTGGGAGGCTACCTCCGAATATTTGTCAACTACGATCAGGATGATTGGTACCACCTTTTACCCCTCGCCGAGTTTGCTTACAACAACTCGACCACCACTGCACACAAAATGACCCCCTTCTTCGCAAACTACGGTTATCATCCTCAGACTGAATGGTTAAAAGAACAGAAGCCCGAATCCAGGAGCTAATATGTACGCTCACTGGATGCAAACGATACATCAACAAGCAAGAGAATCCCTCGAAAAGACAAAGGAAGCCATGGGACGATATCATGATCGAAAGGCTAACAACAACCAGACTTTAAAATCGGAGACCTGGTTATGCTCAACGCAAAAAATATTCGCACAAAACGCCCTTCGAAGAAATTAGCCCCAAACTCTACGGCCCTTTTAAATCCTAGAACAACGAGGAAACCTTGCCTATAAAATTGAACTATCAGACCGTTGGAAAATCTATCCGGTATTTCATGTATCGTTACTTGAACCCTACCGAACTTCTATTCGACCGGCTCGAGAACAACCGCCTATGCAACCTGAGGAGATCAATGGAGATCTTGAATGGGAGGTGGAAAAAATTGTTAAGAGTGAAATATTCTCTTATGAAAGACGGGTTAGAGGAAGACCCCAAACATTCCACGAAATAAGGTATTTCGTTAAGTAGAAAGGTGTTCAGAAGATGAGAATACCTGGAAACCACCTGAGCATTTGGGAAATGCGAAGGAATTGGTTGATATGTTTCATAGAGAAAACCCGGAAATGCCATCATTGGGCTAAGTAGTATTACTTGGAAAGGTTTTCCTGCCGTGGCCAAGCAAACGCGGAAGGTTTTTCACCTACCTTGTAGAGTACTAAAAGGATTTAATATTTAATATTTATCGCTACTTATGTATTATATGTTAAGAAGGATTTTGGGGACAAAACCTTTTGAAGAGGGAGCTAGTGTTACGCACATGAGAATAGCTCGCCAGTATTATTAGTGAGGCTGCGCCACCGTAATGGAGGAGCGTATGTCCAACCTCAGCTCACCGTGGTAGAAGCAACTGGAGGCATCCATGTTGACTACTCGGGATACCGGAAGAACTCATGTTCCATGAAGAAGATTACTGATTGGAAAGATACAGTGAGAATACTTTATTCATTATCCGGTGCATATGCATATTCTGCATTATGTGTTATATCTGGCTATTCGAACTGATCACTCGATAGTTCACGAAAAGACTATTGGTATGTTGGCATTGCGACACATATATGATCTTAGTCTATTAGGACAAAGAGATCGAAGACTATCTACTGGTGGAGTGGGGACACCCTCAGATGAAATAGATGTCGGGAGTTCTCTGAGTTCAAGTGGGGCAATTATTCAGGGTCAAAGAGTGTTCGCACTTCCTTTGACGAAGCTGAAATCTCAGAAAAATACATGATTGTTAGGATACAGGAAGTAGCGAGAATTTAGTATAAGTAGTAAGGGCTATTCCCCGGAGTTTGAGAAAATCAAGCAACGGAGAAGAGATCTTAACAATATAACAAGTTATTAAAATTTTAAGATTCAAGAACCTCTATTTTATTACTTTACCTTTATCGAACCATCATCTCCTAAGCATTCCTGACTTCCCTCCGTTACCTCGAATACGATCCGGCCTAGCTTTCTCTATTCCTTTGAGTTAGTTACCCCGTAACAGCCGGATAAACTAAAGTAGAAGAGTTAAGTGCGAATGGACTATGCAACGGCTCAAAGAGGATGAAGTGCGTCCAGAAAACGTTGTATGACAACGAAATTACCGACGGAAAAAAAATGCCCCGTAACCCTGGATTTATTCCGAAGTTATGGGGCATGGATGAGAGATACAACAACTTGAGTTTTATAATTTGGCCCCCCATACCCCCTATCCCTCATGAGCTATGGGGGTCAAATGTGAACTTTTGCTGATGTAACTAATTTCCTTCTAACAGGAAAGTACGAATACTAGTACCTCCTGACACTGACAACTATCTAGTTCTTTCACTTTACATTATGAAGATGTACACTATCATATTACCGAGAGGGTGTGTCAGTACCGTCAGTAATAGATAAGTACAGAGTACACGCATATTACGGGGTAACTAACTCAGAGGAATAGAGAAAGCTAGGCCGTATCATATTCGAGATAATGGAGGGAGGTCAGGACTGCTCAGGTAATGATGGTTCGATAAAGGTAAAATAGTAAAGTAGAAGTTCTGGAATATTGATTTTAATAACTTGTTATATTGTTAAGGTCTCTTCTCCGTTGCTTGATTTTCTCAAACTTTGAGGGAATAGCCCTTACTACTTATACTAAATTCTCACTTTTTCCTGTTTTCTAATAATCATGTAACTTTCTAAGATTTCAGCTTTATCAAAGGAAGTGCAAACACTGTTTGCCCCTGAATAATTGCCCTACTCGAACTCAGAGAACTCCCGACATCTATTTCATCTGAGGGTGTCCCGACTCCACCAGTAGATAGTCTTCGATCTTTTCGTCCTAATAGACTAAGTTCATATATGTGGTCGCAATACCAATATACCAATAGTCTTTTATCGTGAACTATTAAGTGATCAGCTCGAATAGCCAGATACTAACACATAATGCAATATATACATATGCACCAGATAAAGAATAAAGTATGCTTACTTATCTTTCCAATCAGTGATCAGCTTCATAGATGGTGAGTTCTTCCAGTATTCCGAGTAGTCAACATAGATGCTTCTAGTTGCTCCTACCATGGTGAGTTGAGGTTGGACATACACTCCTCTATTACAGTGGCGCAGCCTCTACTAATAATACTGGTGAGCTATTCTCGTGTGCGTAACACTAGCTCCCTCTTCAAAAGGTTTTGTCCCCAAATCCTTTTTTGACATATAATACATGAGTAGTGATAACATTAAATATTAAATCCTTTTAGTACTCTATAAGCATCAGCAAAAAAAATATCTGTCTTTTGTGCTACACGGTGAGCCATGTCGTTGAGTTTTACGTTTTGGCTAATCGCGAGTGACCCCGGTTAATCATGATGCTTCCGATTGTGTCCCCTAATGATCACATACAAATCTTAATTTTAGCAAAATATGAGCTATTTTTATCAATATCTCATAGACATTTTACATTACAAAGTTGTATGTTATGAACTCAAATTTCTCAACTTCGGTATGTAAAAGGTCGATGAGTTCTTAATAAAAATTGCTCATATTTTGCAGAAAACAGAATTAATATCATCTTCTTTAGTCAAACAAACGGGATTTTTAATATCGCGATCATAGGACTCACGATGCGCCAAAACGTAAAACTCAACGACATGAGGCACAGGGGGCAGGCTGTTTTTTTGCTGATGAGGTAGGGTAAAATCCTTCCACTTTTGCTTGACCACGGCAGGAAAACCTTTCCGAGTAATACTACTTAGCCCAATGATAGCATTTCCGGGTTTTCTCTATGAAACATATCTACCAATTTCTTTGCATTTCCCAAATGCTCAGGTGGTTCCCAGGTGTTCTCATCTTCTGAACACCCATTCCACTTAACGAAATATCGTATTTCATGGAATGTTTAGGATCTTCCTCTAACCTGTCTTTTGTAAGAGATTATTTCACTCTTAACAATTTTCTCCACCTCCAATTCAAGATCTCCATCAATCTCTTCGGGTTGCATAGGCAGTTGTTCTCGAGCCGGTCGAATTGAAGTTCGGTAGGGTTCAAGTAACGATACAAGAAATACCAGGTGGATTTTCCAATAGTCCGATGGTTCGATTTTATAGGCAAGGTTTCCTCGTTGTTCTAGGATTTTAAAGAGGCTGTAGAGTTTGGGGGCTAGCTTTTTCGAAGGGCATTTTGTGCGAATATTTTTTGCATTGAGCATAACCAAATCTCCGATTTTGAAGTCTGGTTGTTACTTGGCCTTTCGGTCATGATATCGTTCTATGGTTTCCTTTGTCTTCTCGAGAGATTCTCTTACTTGTTGATGTCTCATTTGCATCCAGTGAGCATACATATTTGTTCCTGGATTCCGGACTTCTCGTTCTTTTAACCATTCAGTTTGAGGATGATAACCGTAGTTTGCAAAGAAGGGGGTCATTTTGTATGCGGTTATAGTCGAGTTGTTGTAAGCAAACTTGGCGAGGGGTAAAAGATGGTACCAATCATCCTGATCGTAGTTGACAAATATTCGAAGGTATCCTCCCAGTATTTGGTTGACTCGTTCTGTTTGTCCGTCTGTCTGAGGGTGGTATGCTGTCAACATCTTTCGTTTAATGTTGAGTTTTGTGTACAATGATTCTCAAAATTCGCCAGCAAACTTAACATTCATATCTGAGATGATTTCTGAGTGTAGCCCGTGATGTTTCCATACTTCTTTAAGGAATACTTCTGCCACATCTCGTGCAGATGCTTTTTCTTCTAGTCTGATAAAATATGCCATTTTCATGAACCGGTCTACTATGACCATAATCTATATATATCCTGCTGAATTTGGTAGTTGTGTAATAAAGTCTACCGAAGTTGAAGCCCAAGCTGCGAAGGGTACTTGTAAGGGTTGAAGTAAACTGAATCGTTCATGTTTTGGAGACTTAGATTGTTGGCAAGTAGTGCAGGATCGTACGTAGTTATTAACCCAGTTGGTAAGTCCTTTCCAGTAGAAGTCTTAAGTAATGATTTCGAGTGTCTTATCTTGTCCGAAGTGTCCTGCTACTTCTGAGTTGTGACATTCATTGGTAATGAGTGTTTGCAGGTCTTCGTTTGCTGGAATATATAGTTGGTTCTTGTAGTAAAGTAGATTATCGGATAGAATCCATTGCTTCAGCAATTCCTTTCCTTCTCTTATTATAGTTTCCAATTCTTCGTTTCTCTGCAGCCAATTTTGATCTTCCTTTGCCAACTGTCAAAATTTTTCTAAAAAGTCTATCTCAAACTTTTTAAGGTTTGCCTTTGCGATAATAGCGTTAGACAATAGGACTTGTCCTTTTCGAAGTATCAGGTAGTGGTTGATATCCGAGGTATCATAAAATTCATGTCTGCCGCTCGAATGGAGAAAGTATATCGTTGGTTGGGTTTCTTTCAACTCCAATCCTCGTCCTGAGCTGCCAAATCCTTGTCCAGCTCTTTCTGTTTCATCTATCTCATTCACCTCAATCCAGTCTTGATCATTTATTCTTTCTACCGTGAGTTGCGCAATGTGATCTCCTTTTTGAATCTTGAAATCTGAAGAGCCATGATTAATAAGAAGGACTTTGACTTCGCCTCTGTAGTCTGCATTGATAACTCCAGCATCTACCAATATAGCTTTGGTTGCCAAGCCACTTCTTGGTGTAATATAACCGTAAGTACCACTTGGAACTGCAATAGCTAATCCGGTTTTAACAAGTTGTCGGTTCTTAGCTGGGATCTTTAAGGTTTCGATACTGTAGAGGTCCTGTCCTGCCACAAGTTTGGATCTTCAAGTTGGGATTCTTGCATTTTCTGAAAGTCTTTGAACTCGTATCTGGTTTTCTGTTTCTGACTAAGGAATTTCCTGATAGAAGGATGAAGGGGTTTTACCCCAAATAATCGCAATTTGGAATTTGCCGAAGTGTTTAGGTTGTAAAATTTGCTATTCATGATGTGTAGCTCTCTCTTCAGAGCAGTACTCCAGCCGTCTACTTAAAGCATCAGGTTTACCTTCTTTCGAGCTTGGTCGATCGACGATAATGAAGTTGAAGTCGCATAATTTCTGCGCCCAATGAATATGGCAAGCTGTTCAGGCTTTTGTGGTTAGAAAGTATTAAAGATTCTGATGATCAGTATAGACAATAATTTGCTTTTCCGTTCCTTGGAGGTAATGTTTCCATTCCATAAAGGCAACGAGAATAGCCAATAATTCCTTATCATTGATGTCATAGTTCATTTCTGCCAAGTTGAGTTTTCAGGAGTGGAATGCGACTGGGTGTAATTGTTTCTCTTGAAACTATGAGAGGATGCAGCCGAGGGCATAATCGCTTGCATTAGTCTCAACGACCGTATTGCATTCTGGGTGAAAGTGCCATAGGATCGGGGCCGTAAGGAAGCATCACTTAAGATATTCGAAAGTCTCATACTGGCCTTTTCCCCATACAAAACTTTCTTTTTCTCCTTTTAGCAGATTGGTGATCGGGGTGCAAATCTTCGAGAAGTTTTTGATAAATCGTCAATAGAAATTTGCGAATTCAATAAAAATCTGGACTTCCTTTACTGATGTCGGAGGTTTCCAAGCCTTAATTGTCTCTACCTTATTCTCATTCAGCTTAACTCCTTCCGTTGTCACAATATATCTAAGAAAATTAACTGATTTAATATGGAATGTACTTTTTTCTAATGATTCCACCATCTGGTAATCCCGCAACCGCTGTAGGACTTTTCGAACAAGAGAGATATGTTCCGCGAGTGATTTCGAATAAATTAGGATATCGTCTATATAAACGATCACTCCCTGGTCGAGAAATTCGCGGAGGATTTCGTTCATCATAGTTTGAAAGGTTGCTGGTGCATTGACAAGACCAAAAGGCATGACCTTAGATTCGTAAAGGCTATATGAAGTTCGAAAAGCTGCTTTCCATTCATTGCCTTTGCAGATTCTAATCAGGTGGAATCTATCCTTCAGGTCAAGTTTGGTGAAGATGCTTGCATCTCGAACCTGATTCATTAGTTCCATCATTAAAGGAATTGGATATTTGTTGTGGATGGTAACCTTATTGAGTTCTCGGTAGTCTACTACCAATTGAAGTCGACCATCAGGTTTCAGTACGAAGAGAATAGGTGCTCCCGCTGAAGACTTGCTTGCAGTAATTTTCCCTTGTTTTGTCATATCAGCGATATAGGAATGGAGCGCTTGGAGTTGTTTCTCAGACAAGGAGTATATAGTGCCCCATGGTGGTTGCCTATCAGGTTTGAGATCAATCGCATGGTTAAAAGTACGACAAGTAGCTAGTTTTTCTGCTGTTGAGGGGCGGAATAAATCGAGGTAGTTGTAGTAGCATTCAGGTAGATGATCAATAATAGTAACTTTCTCGTTGTCTTCTCTTTCGATTGTTCCTATAACTACCGCGTTAGGATCGTTAAGAACGTCTTGTCTCATTCAACTGAAATTCCTTCATCTTCTGGCAATAAATGTGACCGATAGCAATCTGCGTTAAATGACCAAGCGTTCTGGTCTGCGATATTGCTGATTGAGTACTCCTGATGCCATCATCCGAATAGTATAATCATACCATATTTTCCTGCCGGAGTTATTTCGCAGGAAACGAGGGAGAGGTGATAGTTTTTTCCTATTTCCAGGTATAGAGGGTAAGTATAGTGCAATCAGCCAGAGGAGATAGTTTCGCCAGTGAAGTCTTGGATCTATACTGTGTCGGATCGAGATTTGTAAGGTATGTGAAGGTCATGGATGATTTGTTCCTTAATAAGGAAAATCTTTGATCCGAAGTCTAATAAGACTGGAATCAGATATCAATTTCCGACGATATAGATATGTGCGTGTCCTTCCGGACAGTTGTAACGTAGGAGTTCTTGGGCAATAGTATTTTTCCGCTTGCCGGACAGAGTAGGAAAATTCTTGGCTCACTTAGAAGCCATATCAATTTGTTGTCGTAAGGTGTTTGTGACAATGCCCGCTTCGTTTCGACCACTTAGGTCTTCTCAGACAAACTAAATTTAAACATAATAATTAAAAATTACCTTTATATTCCCGGGCAGCCCACTACAAGTAGTCTTTACCCCCTGCCAAGGGGTTCCCGAAAAACATAAAAGAAAGTCACAAAGGAGTGGAAAACTTAGCTTTTTTTTTTTTTCTTTTTTTTTTTCTTTTTTCCTTCTGGGGGTTACACTGTTCAAGTTGCTACTCACACCTTTGCGTAATATAAAAGGGGGCGAGCCCGCTCTTTTTCTACCGGTCTCCTTTTTTCCTCAGCTTCCTGGAAAAGTAGTTGGCCAGAATGCCCTCTGTCTTGTCCACTTTCTGGTGGCCTTCTCTTAGTTCACACTGCCTGGGAGGGGGGTAGGAAGGAGAGTAGTGAGAGTTTATGGTTGATACTCGCCTTAGGAAGTTCTCCATCCTTTCCCCCGGAGCGGACAGTAATTTTGCAAATAGGGTGTAACTTTTGCATAAAGATGGTAACTTTTTTCGGGTAAAAATGTTTTTTTTTTTTTGTTTGATAGTTTTCGCAAGCTTTTCCCTTGGTATCCTCAGATGTCTTTTTCAATTATATCAATTCTTTGTTGATTCCTGCCGGCCGTAAAAAATTTGTTTTTCTGCTTGTTTCTCAAGATCAAGGTAAGCACCACTTCATTGTCATTCTTAACTAGTCGGATGGCTCTGATATCTGTCCACTAAGTCAGGTTGATTCGGACTTATAAACCTAGGGAGACCAATAGGTGTTGATAAATCATTTGATGATAACTCGGTATCTGATAATTCCTAAACAAGCGAAGGGGAGGATCGATAAATCTGGTTGACTTTAGGGGTAGGTTTTGGGTGCGGTTGCTGTACGGCTAAGATTGTTGTTCGCTGTCGGAATAGGCGTTTTGTTTTATCCTGTCCTTTATTGTTTAAAAAGGTTGTTGCCACAACAGGTTGTCTTTTGCACTTCTGCCATCGGTGGTTGTCAAGGTGGCAACGAGTGCAACAGTTCTCCTATTTTTGTTGTGCTACCAGTTTATCAGAAATCCCTTTATGTACCTCCTTCCAGTCAGTATGTTCGTCTTTGGAATTATTTTTTGCTTGCGCAGGTGCCTTTTGAACAGCCTTCCATCTGGAAGGTTATTCCTTTTGACCTTTATCGGTAAAACCATCCCGTCCCTTCTTCAAGTTAAAACCTTTATCATTGTTGACTTCTTGTTTTCACTTAGTCGTCGCTATTGGAGGAGTGATTATCGATTTCAATATTTTTCGCCGTTCGAGAAGTTCCTCCTCTTGTCTTCCAACATCCTGAAGAATCTCCAACCATTCTTCATGATTAGCGAACTTAAAGTGAGAATGTCGTCTAACAATATCTTCAGGAAGTTTACTCTCCACTCTTACCCTCCACGCTATTCCAGTGAAGCCTGCTTTGATGTTCAGGTTTTCGAGAAGAAGAAGGTAGGTAATGATTCTGCTCTTGTATGTAACTTTATCCATTTCCTCAAAGGCTCTTCGTTCTTCCTCTATTCCGATATATCGTTTGGTTATTTCTTGTCCGAATCGCTCCCACGTGAAATAGGCTGGGTCTCGAGCATAACCACCTAAACCCCTCATGACTTTTCGGTATTTTTCCAAAAAAGGTGCCACCTTTTGCCCTTTGTCTTACAGAGAGCAAACACAATTCGATGGCTATAAGCTTTCAATTGCGCAAGATTGCAGTCAAAATAATCTTCGCAAGCCGTTAACCAGTTTCATACGTCCTGGTTGTCTTCTCTCTGAAGGAAATAAGGAGGTTTAGCAATCTGCTTTAATAGTCGCTGTAGTTTGCTGATACTTCGAAAGAATTCTAGCATAGCTCTGCATCAGGAAAATGTTTTTACACGGTCCAGGGCGGTCCTGAAGGCTCCTGAACTACCAGGGGGGTTTTTGGTCCCCGTGGTACTTCCTGGTCTGCGCTGATCCACCCTGGTCCACTTCATATAACTGAGGTACGCAAACGTGGACCAGCACGGACCAGGGCAAACCAGGGAGCACCAAGGGGACCGTAACCCCCCCTGGTGGACCAGGATGTGTTTTTACATTTTCCTGATGTAGTAAGCGGGGAAACGTCTCTGGGAATGGGCATTTTCCGAGGAGGACCTGCTGGCCTGCGGCCCTTTCTGCCTCAGTTGTCTTCTCCATCATCATCATCATCATCAGAGTCGCCAGGGTTTGGGTCTCCACTAGTATTACTAGACGGAGGTGAGGGTGGTGGGTTTATTCCTTCTCTTTCTTCTCTTCCTTTTCCTTTATCTTGAGGAGTTGATGCTAAATTTTTGGTTTTATTGATAATATCGCGTGTTTCCAAGGGGTTAAACCGACCTCAGTTGGAGGATCCAGGTTCGTCATCTACCGCAACTGAAGTAGCCACTGAATAAGCCATTAATTGGGCTTTGAATTTTCGGACAAGATTGTCAATTGCAGTTTGTGATTCTTTAGCCTGCTGATTTAAGAACCCTTATGCTTTCTTGTGATTATTGTTGAATTGAGTGGCAGTAATTTCGTCTTGTTGTTTCAACATTTTTGCTGCTTCGATTTTTTGATTCTCAAGTTCCTTTTTCCATCTAGCCTCTTGGTGATCAAATCGATGTTTCAGATAGAATAGTTGTTCAGCCAATTCGAGATTCTGGCTTTGGGAATCCTGGTTATCACCAGCCCGTTGCTCTTGTTGTAATCTAAAAGCTTCTCAGACTTCTTCTCTTAACCGATCTTGTTCTACTTTCATCGCACTTTGGAGTTGTAGTAGGTATTATCAGTGTTCGGCGAATTCTGCTTCGGTAACTTTCTCGTTTCTGGCTAAGCCTTCATCGAATAGTTGAAGGTTGGTATATGCTGCCTGAATCTCGGCCGTGAAGCTACTTAGTGCAAGATGTGTTTCATCCTGGCTTTGCTAGATTTCTCCCAGGATAAACTGAAAAGCCTCTGCTAATTAGTTTCTGAATTCCACATAGGGATTGGGCCGAATTCTGGAAGGTCTTCATGAACTTGGACTTGATGTTGCAAGGAAATGTGAACCTGTCCTACTCAGGACAAAGGACCTGGTAGTAGGAGTATTTGAGTTGTTGGTGGGTGGTACTGATCCTGTTGGTGTAGAACTGTTGTCACTAGTATCCATTGGATTAGTGAGTGGTGGGACAGGAGAGTCTAGTTGTTGTTGATCAGACATGATAAAAGGTACGCAATATTGAGGGGAAGTAGCACTCGATAATTGCAGAGGGTAGACTAATGTTTTGCTATAGTAAAAGCTTTACTATAGCTTCAGTAGATTCGGAGTTGTAATTTTGTTTCTTATCATGAATGTTCCAAACCGTTCGAAGTACTATGTTTCGGAGGTTCCTTTCATAGTCTGGATAACAGACTGGAAAGAAGTTGTATGGAATAGCTCATTTGTACTTCTTGCAAGAAGGGCACTGGAAGAAGCTATCGCAATCATAATATTGCCTTGGCATGTGAGGGGTTAAGGTATCGTGAAGGAGCCTTAGTGACTTGAGGGTAACAATATAGTGTTACGGGGTAACCAACTCAGAGGAATAGAGAAAGCTAGGCCGTATCATATTCGAGATAATGGAGGGAGGTCAGGAAGGCTCAGGTAATGATGGTTCGATAAAGGTAAAGTAGTAAAGTAGAAGTTCTGGAATATTGATTTTAATAACTGGTTATATTATTAAGATCTCTTCTCCATTGCTTGATTTTCTCAAACTTTGGAGGAATAGCCCTTACTACTTATACTAAATTCTCGCTACTTCCTGTGTTCTAACAATCATGTAACTTTCTAAGATTTCAGCTTCGTCAAAGGAAGTGCGAATACTGTTTGCCCCTGAATAATTGCCCTACTCGAACTCAGAGAACTCCCGACATCTATTTCATCTGAGGGTGTCCCTACTCCACCAGTAGATAGTCTTCGATCTTTTCGTCCTAATAGACTAAGTTCATATATGTGGTCGCAATGCCAACATACCAGTAGTCTTTTATCGTGAACTATCGAGTGATCAGCTCGAATAGCCAGATACTAACACATAATGCATAATATGCATATGCACCGGATAAAGAATAAAGTATTCTTACTTATCTTTCCAATCAGTAATCAGCTTCATGGAACATAAGTTCTTCCAGTATCACGAGTAGTCAATATAAATGCCTCTAGTTGCTCCTACCACGGTGAGTTGAGGTTGGATATACACTCCTCCATTACAGTGGCGCAGCCTCTACTAATAATACTGGTAAGCTATTCTCGTGTACGTAACAACGTAGTCTGACCAGCTAGCGTAATAAGATTCTTCACCGAACTATGCAAGAAGTGGCCAACTCCTAAGATCGTCAGGCTATTCAATACTACAAGTCTTCGGACTGTGTATGCATCAGGCTTCAGTATGGCTTTTGCTCGTAGTTGGCCCGGTGGCTATTAGTGCACAGTGCCTTTTACCTTACTAACTAGTTCTGAATGGGACTGTTAGTCTCCACTATGTGCGTTTGGATCCTCTAACTCATGGAAGAGATTTCACTTGCACGTCCACTCCCTTGTTTTCCTCACACCTTTGACTTTGAGGGCCTATAACTTTATGCTACGTGGACCAATTTGGTCCGAACGACTTGCGTAATTTTCGCTAGGTTATCCTCCCATATATTCTGTGAACAGTATCCAGTCAGACAGACAGCTGCAATATATATAGTATTATGGTAAGTGGTCTCTTGGAAGGAATTCCTGAGGGCTATCGTAATTGCAACAAGTACCTCACATAATATAGTATCCCAACGTCGGGGCCGCAAGGGTATGAGTAAAATACAGTCGCATATTTTGAGGGTCTGTAAGCTGGGGTCTTGTGCACTCCGGAGGTCCATGCACTGGAATCCAGTACTGCGTACATAGGACTCCAATATGTCTAACATTGATATATAATTGAATACTTATTATTATATTCTAAGTCATGACCTCGTAAGCATATATGACTTTTAGCATTAAGATGTATTATTAATACTCCCATGTTTAAACTTGCTACGAAGTGTTTTTGCTAGAAATATATTGGTTTTTCTTTTTATAAGTGGTCTCAAAAATGAATACAAGTTCACTAAACATTTCTACAAATAATTGAAGTATAAAGATAAATATGTCAAAATTGGTAGAGGTTATTAAATAGATTGCATATTATATTCTTGAAACTTAGAAACTAACTTTCATTTTGTCTTATGATTCCTCTAAGTTATACTTACATGAAATAGCTGCAAGCTGAAATTGTAGACAAAAACTGATTAACTGTTTTCAATCTCAGATACTTAATTGAAATCTTTCATGAAAATAAGCTAATCATCTTGTAAGAAGTAGAAATTTTTTTAAAAGATTAGAGTATAATAATTATTCTTAACAGCTAGAATAAAAGATATTATATAATTATAATTCTATCTTTAAAAATATACTCTTCTTACATTTAATAAGAACCTAACTTCCAGTTAAATTACTGATTCAGTATTATGACAAATGAGAGAATAAGTCTTATTTTATGAATATATTTTTCCCTATTTCTACTCTCCTGTATTTGAAGGGTCTTTCTCTGCTAATCCAGAGATCATAAAAAATTCTAAGAACAACCAGCCTGAGATTAATAGAGAAGATTGTAGGATTAATCAACCAAGGGATAGAGGGAGTCTGATTGGAGTAAGTTATCTTTCTTCAACTATGATAAAATAGATGTGGCAAATTCATAACTAACTTGTTGATATTTAAAAAGTAATATCAGTAAGTACTTGAATGACATTGTATCAAGAATAAAGAATCTTAGGTCAGCAATAAAGTAACTCAAATTAAATATTAAGTTAATGATAAAGAAACTCAAAGTATATAATAAGTCAAAAATACTTAATATCAGAGGCCATTTTCTTCCTGATTTTAGTGATGTTCTTAGTAGTATATTATATGAATAGAGAATTCATTTCTGCTTTAGGTTAATATTTATATAACTTACAAAGAGGGGTCTTAACTACAATTGTGTACTAGAAAAATATAAAATACTATTAAGAAGTGCGACCAAAAAATAAAGAGCAATATTCATATAATTAAAAATAAACTCTCAGCTATAATAAAGACTATGGTCAAGAAGATAATGGAAAGAGAAATGAGGAAAATCTATAATGTTATTAAGAGTCTTAGAGCTCACAACTGATTTTAGTAGTTTCTACTGACAGGAAATAAAACTATTATTAGTATTCTGATAGTATCATACTTTTCAATTGTCTACCAAATTCCAGCTAAATAATGCAAATACTATATACATATAATTGAATTCAATCTTATTGACTATGAGAGTTTTATTATAGCTTGTAGTTTCAATAATAATCAGTTGATATTCTATCCACTATTGGCCAAAATTATTATTGAATCTATATATTTAGTTATCTCTCATTTGCAGAAGTATATAAAGTAATTATAATTCTACCTTTAAAATATCTGCTTCTTATATTTAGAAAAGACTTTACTTTTAGTTTAATTACTTATCTGGAATACGATATTTCTACAAGTATAGTGAATAGCTGTATAAGTCATATTTTGTGAATACAATTTTTCCTATCTCTATTTTTCTGTATCTGAGAAGTCTTCTTCCACAGATTTAAGGACTATAAACTGAGCCAGTAATAACTTACTAGAATTAATGCAGAGACTTAGCAGGTCAAGCCACCAATGGACGATAGTATTCTCAACTTGGATATAGTTAGCAATTTTTTCTTTACCATTATATAATCTACTTGGTTAATTCATAACCAGCAAATTTCTATTTGAAACAAAAAATATTAGCAAAGAGTTTTAAGTACTTTGAGTCAAGAATAGAGAACCTTGAGTTAAGAATCAAAGTATTCAAAATAGATATTAAGTCAACTCTAAGAATCTCAAAGTAGTTATTTAGTCAACTAGATTTTTAATCAGGATTTCTTCTTTTTTCTAATTTGTATTATCTTCGCCGTCTTAAGTGTATATCATACTAATAGAGAATTCATTTCCTCTTTGTACTAAGACTTGTATAGGTAGATGGCAAAGGTCTTAAACAATTGAACTCTGAAAAGGTATGAAAAACCTGTGAGAAATGTAAATAAAATAATAAAGAGAAATATTCATACAGTTGAGAGTAAACTCTCAGATGAAATCAAGCAGTTGAAAAGCAGAATTTAGTGTCTAATCAAATACAAGATGAGGAAAATCTGTAATGCAATTAAGAGCCCTGAACTTAGAGATTGTGGATAGTTCTAGTAATTCCTACTGATGGGATGAACAAAATATTATTTTTATAATTGTGTTATACTTTTCAACTCTCTACCTAATCTCTACTCAACCAAATACATATCATATATTTATAATCAAATTCAATCTTCTAGACTACAGGAGTTTTATAGTAGCTCATACTTTCAGTAATAATAAGTCGATATCGCACTAGCTATTAGCCTACTTAATTGAATTAAAAATCATATGCAGATTGTTTGCTGAGTTTGCAGAATGTGCATATTCACTTCAAGTCTCTAGTCAATACAAGAGCAATTTTTTTTTCAAGTTTTTTCTATTGCAAGTCTATCAAGTATCTTGTTGAAAGTGTTTATGATTTGAGTATTATTTAATTATGGATATACCACAAGACTGTAGGGCAAAAATGTGGTTGAAGTTTTTATTACTTGTCTGTAGTCAGCCAATAATTTGAGCAACAAGAGTAATATTCTGAAGGCAATAGAAAAATCCAATAATCATATCATTTTCAATATTACTCATTTTAGTTTGAGTTGCTTAAGGGTTCACTTTTTTTTTTTTTGATGTATATCTTGCTCAATTAACCATTGGAAATTTAGAGCAAGTTAAAGTTAAAGAATTATTCAAATAGAAATGTCACAGGATTGGAGTATTATGATGTAAATATTATAGATGGCAGATATTGTACAGTCTTGATCAGTGAGACAGAATTTTGGCAAGGTTACTTAGTAAGATGAGACATATATTACTAACACTTCTGATGAGAGACTAGGGGTTTTCAAAAGTTCAGAAGACAAATAATAGTAAAATTATCAGCATCCAGTATGCATTAGGGCATATATCAACTGTAGCCAATTGTATCAAAGCATATCAAGTGATATATTTGAGTCCCCTAAGAATGAGTTTGAGAATGGTGATCAAGTTTTGACAGATAAAGTAATGAGCTATCCCTTCTCTAATATGATACCCAGGTTCAAATCAAGTTCTCAAGTATGATAGCAGTGGTCCCTCGCCAACCATCACATTCCCTCAACCCTACTCCTACCGTACCTCCCACCACAACAACTGCTATACTCAATTTTTTCAAATCTCTTTCTAGAATCCCTCCCTCCGGAGGTGATCTTACTATACAGATATTGTTGTTTTCTATAAAGATGCACTACTTTTCGTCTACCGATGGTTGATGATAAGGCATGATGTTGACAAAGGGCCCCCAAGTATTCTCACTTTACCAAAACTAAATCCCGAATCTTGGCTCGTTACCGAGCTCTTAACCTCCGTCTCTAGCTGAGAAAAATGTATTGTATGGTAAGGTAAAGTCATAGTAAATTAACTCCTTTTGTGTATGCCAAGCATACTTGAAACGCCACAGTAAGCTACTTTTTGTCAATCTTTCTAACTCTGAAAACCCCTACTGTACGTGTACAGTATCAAATTAGTGGGGGCACAAGGGAAGGAAGTGCCTGAACATAACACCCTTGGGGAAGGAAGGGCAGATTTTCTGTCCTTTGTGCTCTTCATCTGACGTATGCTTTAACTTTAACACCTGTAGCGTTGAGAAATTTTTTGATCCCGTCGTTACGCATAATAGATACAGAATAAGAATTGTTTTGGTAAGAAAAAATAGGAAAAACCCCGTGTCATTAACATTTCGTTTCGTCGTTGTGTCCCAACAATCTTTTCAAGGCGCGCCCCAGTCGGCCCCAGCAATCCTTCCATTCAAGTGGAATTTTCCGATTTTTTCGAACCCCCTATGGCCGTTAGCATACCTTATTGCACTCGAAGGGACTTTAGGAGAGGGTGAACTTACCTAGCCAAATCAACACCTTGCATGTCACCAAGCTCATCCTCATCGTCATCCTCCTTGATATCCGGTATGAGGCTTGTCCCGCCTCTTGACCCCGCCAAGTGAAAACCGCTACCACGTTCCTTCAACGGACTGCCCAATTCTCTAATCCTACTGCTTCCCTCAGGCCCAGAAACCGGTGGTGGAGAAGAGCTATGCAAATCCTTCAAAGGGCTGTAGTCTCCGGGCTTTGCAGGTGTAGACCCAAATTGGACATATTTCCAGAACGGGGCTGGAGAGGAGGTTGGAAGGTAGGACGATGGGAGTTGTCCAGTAGAGGGAGGGGCAAGGCGGGGGTGTTGGCGCTGTGGTGCAGGTGTTACCGCGCTCAACGCCGGGTGGTCATCTGCGTAAGGGGAATGGCGAGACGGCGAAGGCATATTAGCAGAATCGCCGTGTACCGATGACGGACGGTGATTCTGGGAAGAAGAAACCATATCGTTGGTATGTGCCACAGTGATGATACTAGACCTTCGGGGGTTGTGAGGGTTAGTCGACAAGTCATTCAAAGCCTCGCCTTGAGTACGTAGTGCGGGAAGACGAGATCCACGATCAGGTGTGTAGGCCTCCAGTGGTGCAACTTTATTGTAGGAGGTAACCGGGGGTGGTGTAACAGATCTTGAGTTTTTGATAGTAGGATACCCCGCGCCTAGGTCGTGAGAATCATCCAGCCTTAAGCCTTGAGAAGAAGGTTGCGGAAGTTGCTGGCTCATTCCGTATTGTCCCTGGCCTTGATTACTCTTAGCAGGCTTGGGTGAGGATGGCGACCCTGGTGCAGACCCGGGGCGCCCGGAGCCAGTCTTTGTGACTTTCTGGATTTTCTTGATATATTCATCACGATGTTCCGCAAGCAATTCCCATTTCATCCCTTTGCCTGGCTCATCAGTACGTCGAGGAATCTTCCGGAAGGCCTTGTTGAGTGAGAGATTATGTCTGATAGAGTTCTGGGATGGTATGTTAGGCCAACTAAACTAAAAGGAGAAAACAACGGTGACTAACCTGCCAACCTGTGTTGGAGTGCCGGTAGAACGCGTATCTCTCCGTGATGAAGGAATAGATAGCAGACAGTGTTAGTTGCTCCCCCTCACTAGACAAAATGGCCTGTGCTATCATCATAGCATAGCTATAGGGCGGCTTCATGTCCTTCAGAGAATCATCGGAGTAATCGATATTCTCAGCCGTCAAAACAACCCCACGAGGAAATGTTGGCTCATCCTTTTTCCTAGCGGGTTCCAGTTGTGATGAGCTGTCTGTGGCGGCGATCGGTGGAAGCAATTGCTGCTGCTGGGATGACGACGGCCTGGGACCCTGCGAAGAGGGCATTGTGGTAGTATCATAACTTGAAGAGTCATTGCTCTGGGTAGTTTGCAGTTGCAGATCGTCTTCGGTCGGGGCTAGGACCCTTGCCCGTTGCAAGAAGCTGGAGTGAATAGATGCGGGCCTATCGGGCAAGACAAACATCATCTGCACCCCACCAATCTCAATAACACTTCCACTCTGAAGCACAATAACCGCGTCCTTCTTATACGGCTCTTCGTTAACCTTCAAACCGTTCCTTCCCAAGACACGCAACTGCCAATTCCGATCTCCAGCCATGTCGTAAGTAATAATAGCATGGCTCCTAGAGACCAATTTGCTCGGGCCCAAGTCAATATGCACAATATCTTCGGCCTTCTGTTGTGGTGGGGGAGTGGGAGATCCGAGGGTGCCAGGGCGAGCATCGGGCGGGCGACCAATCCGGATGGTCAGTTCCTTGACGTAATAAGTCCACGAAGCACCAGCAACTTTAGCATACGCAGTAATTCCCTGGGCGCTTTGCCGGTAGTTTTCATCGTTGGCATATTTTACAGCTACCACCACGTTAGGATCTGGCATCGCCAAGCTTGCAATCACAGCATTTATCTGGTCCAAAGGGGGGTCAGGCG
Source organism: Tuber borchii (assembly GCA_003070745.1). NCBI lineage: Eukaryota > Fungi > Ascomycota > Pezizomycetes > Pezizales > Tuberaceae > Tuber > Tuber borchii. Next base: position 28,768 of record NESQ01000064.1, read on the forward strand.
AGGCTTCGGTAGCTTGAACCTATAGCGAAAGATAAAATTTAGTACTTTTCCGCTAACGCAGTCCTCCAAAGCAGTAGACAGCAATCGCAGAGAAGGAGAACAGTTTCATTCATGCATTTTTATCTTTTTTTTCTTCCGAACGGATTGCTGGACGACTTTACCTTGCGTCTCTTGCTCCTGGGCCTTGAGGGAGAGGAGTTTTGAGCATGTTGATCGGGCGTCGAATCACGACGATTGCGAGTTCGCCGAAGTGCTGAAGTCGGCATTGTGGTTGAAACAAATTTGGTTTTGCTCTGTTTCTCTGTTTTCCCACGTTACCGGGTTGTCTCTGAGCTATGATGACAAAAGCAGTAATCAGCAACCTCGCATCACGCGTAAAAGCCCTACCCATCAACAGGGTGATCATCAAATAGCCCATGACTATAATCATGAGATAAAGGAACAACTAGGGATCTGGAGAAAGTACCGGTCGCTAGAACACTCGGAGAGGGAAGCAACGGAAAGCGTTCTCAGCAGCGCCGATGAGGTAAGAGGCGATGAGATGCGCTGGTCTGTGGAAGGATAACGGCAGAGAAAGAGAGCGACGCGGTGTTTGAACTGCGGAAGTGGGGATAAGAATGGGATCGCGTTCCAATAGTAAAGGAGACCCCCGAGCAGCGCTGCACCGCCGCCTCAAATATCGCAAGAAGGGGGGGAGTGGAGGTAAGGGCGACTTTGTAAACAGAAATTCACTTCGTGGTTGCGCAGAGACCAGAACGAGGAGGCGGATATGAGGGAACAGGTTGCGATTTGGAAACTAAGTGGGAGCTGATGATGACGATGGTGATGTTTACAAGGAAGAGCGACGGTGTCCACCAACCAACCAAGCCCAGTTGTATGATACTCCTCGGGAACAATAAGATGGTATCAAAAACACAATTCACGAACAAAACTTTATTGATAGGAGTACACGATTTGAAGGGGAAAGAGGATGAAAACTCCGATTCTCAAAGTACGCGAGCTCTGGTGGTAATTGTCTGTAAGTGATTCAAAGCGAAATTGATTTCGCGCTTCGGGCTTTAGACTACGTGAGTCAAAAAGCAGCAACACCACACAATGGCTAAACCCGGTCGCTCAACGGACTTCCCCCTCTTAGAATCTTGGCACCGATTTGAGCCTCTATCTCTCATTCTCCAAGAGGGCCAAGACAAAGGAGAAAAAGTATCATAGCAGCAGCAGAGCGGTGTGTGTGGTGCAAGAGATAGGACGAAGAAGGAGAAGCTATATTATAATATAAAAGAGTCGAGTAACGAGAAGGTCCATCTTTTTCGTGAACAAAATAGACTACCGGTATTGTTGTCCATTTTACATAGGGCTCAGAGATTCGGTGTTGGTATCATAGACAACAAGCGCTAAAAATGAAAATATTGCGTCACCTGGCAGTCCCGTTGGAGTAAGGCGTCGGCAGTAACGGTGCTGGGATTAGGATAGAGCAAGCGAGCTGCGAGCATCGAGCGAGACGTGCTCAACGTCGAACCCGTTTGGTGGGAAATGGAGGGAGTGAAAGGATTTTCTGCCCATCACACACTTTTATCATTAGCTTCTACCGTTTCCCGCTCACTCACTCACTCACTCACTCACTCAACCCCAAGCCTTTTGTTTGCCCCCCCCCCCCCCCCGTGCCCACATTACATTACCAACCATTACCGGAGGAGGACCGCCCATCATGATTCTGATAAAAGTTATTCTGATAAGTTGGCGGAAGTGTTGCCTATAGGAGTAGTCCGGATGGGCTACCGTGAAATTATCATAATACTTTTTTTTCCCATGATAAGCATGATATTCACGAGCACTATTATATCCTACTGACACCATAGATAGCAGAGGTCCCATACCTCATGCCCAGACATTGAGTCAATCAGTGACTATCACATACTTACCCATAAACGTGCCTCAGCACAGGTACGCAGGAGACAGACAGACACCTTCGCAAGCCTAGTACAGCAGCCATAGCGAGTCCATAAAGCTCCTAGGAGTACAGTATCTCCCTCCCTCTGATCATAATGTCACAGCGCCATCCCGAGCAACCCATTGATCCTTCTATCAGCACATCATCCACCCTCATCTCGGGTGAATATTGAATGATAATATGATAGATAGCAGGAGAGCTGCAATCTCCGCCCAAATTTGGGGCTAGCAACCGAAACCCTAATGGGCAGGTGGATTCGCCAGCATCAACATTGGCATCAACATTGGCATCAGCATTCGCATCGGCATTGGCACGACAGTGCTCGAGTACCAGTACGTACCGCAAGTTCATTTCCTACCGGGGAGACTACCCGATTCACGCAAGTATTTCTCTATAGCAGAGGGCAGGTATCATATCCCTGTACCTATACATTATTAAGCATATGTATAGTGCTCCACCCGTGAATGATCGTCCGAGTGAGGGCTAAATTATCTTCAGATATTTAGCACAAAGTCAAGTCGAGTCAAGCCTAGTCAAGTCCAGTCAAGTCGGTCATGAACCGCGACATCATACATAGTCCAACTGCAGACGCTAAGGCTGCAATGGTATAAACCCAACCTCGTGCAAGCTCCGATATGGCAGCGACTAGTACCGGACTAGTATCTCCACCGTTCTATGAGGCCTCACTCACCCACTTACTCACTCCCTGTCCAACTGAAGACAACTCGCCCGCCTCACCCGGGGCAATTAACCAGATACCGGTATTACAAGTATACCGTAATAGCAACCCGCAACTCAATCCGTAGCGCCCATAAAAATCCATACCGAAACCCATCATCACCAATACCGTACTCGAGTACATATGGCCTCGTATAAACCCGGCGTCTTGGAACAAAAGCGGGCATTCCAGAAAAGAAAGAAAAAACCTACATTCGAAACCACCCCACACCCACTACGCAGTAAAGTTGCTCGTTCTTTACAGTTACCCACAGAAATACACAAACAATGAGCAAAAAAAAAAAAACGCCCGCCACGCCCCAACAGCAGCAGTAGCCCCACGGGCAAGGGCCTCAACATAGCCTAGCACCGTAATAAGAAAAGCGGTATCATATCGATGAATAAATAAAAGAGATGTTTTCTAGAAAACGCCCGGGCAGAAAGGCCTCATATTATTATTGTATGATAATGTGTCATCACTCGGTCAAGCCAAGCCTTTCTTTGCAGACAGACAAGACAGACAGACAGACAGCAACGACAACGGAGGTTTTTTTTTTTGCGGGATAGAAGAACTATGATATCATACCCGGATCAACTCTTTTGATTTATTTTATTCTATTTTATTCCTTGGCGAAGTGAGTTTTGGCTGAGAACTCTCCTCCAAAGTTATGCCAAGGGGCTATATATCATAATTATGAACTTTGTTGTTATTACTAAGCAAGAAACCATCAGCGAGCCTGTGTGGTATTATGCTATATCGGATCATTTCACACAATACCTTCTTCTAATTCTTCTTCTCCAGGAACGAACGCACCGGAAGTAGTTGCACTTCTCCGCCAGAGGAATTGCTATGGATGGATGGATGGATGGAGTGTAGCCAAGAGTAGTCAATATAAAGTACCCACTCGGTACAACTAGCTACCCAGCTAGCTTCGGATAGCAAAGGCTAAGGCAACGACGGTACAAGCACAGTATAGTACGGTACATTCAGCAGCAAAGGTGCTCACATGAGGCTGCCCAGTTCGAAGGAACCCCAGTTCGCATAACGCCTTTTTTTCCGCATATTATCATACTCGTATATATAAATCCGGCGGCGGATCCAGTAGAAGAAACCTGGCTGCCACTCTCCACTCAGGAAAAAAGTCCTTTCTTTCTTTCTTTCGACCCCCGGGGCTAGACTAACTAGATGCCTCTATATTATTATCATAATATTGCACTTATATACTCAGATTTGCTCGATTCAATATTCCTTTAACGGGTATAGGAACCCGATACTCCCCGCCACCATCCATTATCGTAGTACGGAATTTTTCCACAACCAAGGCAACCCTTCCCTCCCTCTCTCCCTCACTGTGCTGCAAGCCTCAAATTCATCCATCCCCATACTACCAATCACGTGTTTTGTTGACAAAAAACCACAATTTCCGATTTGAGAAGAAAGAAATTATATAATTCTCTCAAGAGTAATGAATTTCAGAACCTGGTTTTGTATTTTTTATGATACAGTACAGTAATCATCATCATAATCATCATCATCATCACCATCGTCATCATCATCGAACTAACTTACTGTAGCTACTGTAGTTATATACCCTAACCGCCCCGCCCGCCCAAGCACTAACCTAACCGATAACTCCCCGACCCACACCCCACCCAACCTACACCCGGAAAAACTCTACGAAAAAAATGCTTCCAGAACACTTCCGATAGTGGAAACGTTCTGCGAAAAAAACTGGTCAAGATGGGGTGATTAATTATCCATTTCTGGGGGAGGTGAGTGAGTGAACGTGCGAGAGGAGGAGGAGGAGGAGGAGGAGGAGGAGGAGGGGATTTATTTATTTGTTTATTTATTTATTTATTAATTTTATTCTTAGACGCGTACGTTGGGTGTCGGTGAGAAACCCGGTCTTGTGGGGCATTAGAGAATTGTTGTGTTAAGGTGATGGGGAAAAATAGATGGATATAGAGTAGGGTATATACGATACGGTACGAAAAATAAACCTTCATTTCTCGCTCAGGAGACTATTTGTTTCTTTATTTGTTTGTTTGTTAGCTGCGGGTGGGTGGGTACGGTAGTGAAGGTTGGTGGAAGCACAGATGCAGTTTTCCATCGTAAATTACGTCAGCGCGCTGCTGCTGGAAAAGCTTGGCTACGGTATGATATGTAGGATGCTAGATGGTTGGGGGGGGGTAGGTACTGTGTGCTCGAGTACCGCACGGTACGGTACGTACCGGATAGTGCCGCGCTGTATTGATATTAATGTTACTGTAAAAGCTTGTTGCAGTTGTGGATAGAAATGTGGGGGTCACAGGAAGGAAAGGAGAAGTGGGGAGGAGGAGGGGAAGGAGGAGGGAGAGGGAGGAAAGAAAAGCGCGGGCGGGATTCGTGAGATCCCTGTGTATTTATGCGTGTGCGCGTGGATGTTTTGTGGTATGATACAGTATCTCCTCATCGTCAGTCTGCCCCAGGCCTCCGGTAGTGGTGGTGGTTGTGGTCGTAGTGCTAATATGTTGCAGAAAACAAGCATCGTAAGGCAAAGTTAAACTTGGACCCAAGTTATCTACCCCTACCATACAAAAAGCATCAACTGCAAAACCCTCGGCAAATGGGGAAATGAGGCGGAAGTCAAGAAGGGTCTACCAGCCCAGTTCAGTCCTATTATCCATTCCGCAGTCCAACCAAGAATCTGAATTGATACAGTACCAGTCTTCAATCCCGTCCAGATTTACCCCCTCTCCTCCTCCTCCACCTTCCCCCCAGCCAATTCAAACTCACGAATTAGCCTACGTCTGCCTCGATCCTATATACCATCATGTGTTTTTTGCCGTACATATCGTAGAACCAGTAAAAATCCCTTCCCCTGGTCCATTTCACTCACCCCTCTGTTCAACTCATCCCATCTCATTATACACCGATCGCCACCATCCATCCTCATCGTAATCATCCTTAATCCCAAGAGGCGCTTTTCTGGCTTGCTTACTTACCACGTTACTATCATATACCTTGCCCAAACATCGGGTAAGAGCAATCTAACAAGCTTTTGAGCAATGACCCTCTCTCCGAGGACTGCGTTGATAGCCTAACTAGCCTACCATACCATAGCGCAAATCGCGGCGCCGAGATTTTAACTGAGACTGTCTACGCGTCCTCCCTCCCTCCCCCAGAGGAAGGGGGAGCGAGGGGGGGCGAGGGCTCTGTAAAAGGTACCAGAATCCGGAATGGCACAGCACATGCTTGCTCGATTGATTGCTGTGCAGGAATTGGTTACAGTATGGCATGGTAACTTATGGGTATTTTGGGCACTTTTGAGGCAAAAACTGAGCTTTTGGTCTGGTGGAGGGAGTGCTTGCTGGCTTTTATTCATATCGTTGTTGTACGTAGTCTATATCGGTAGTACCCGAGTAGCCATCACAAGGATAAAGAAAGAAATAGAACTCATATAATACCATGGCCCATCTAGCCAACTGTGCCCTTTCTATAGGCCTATCATTACGGTATCGTCGTTATACCACATATAGCCTTGCATTGCTATACTTTCATTATATTGCTCTGTATGGATATCAATTCAACCATATTATAAGCCTACAGGTATTAAAGGTCCCGTGGCTCTCGGTTCCTTTTTTCTTTTTTCTCATCCTGATACTGTGCCCGTAGCACTTGAGTACGCGCAAGTACGTGCTAAGTAACTTGATAGTTAATATCTTATTCAACTTGCGATGCATTGGAAGTAGAGCATAATAGCAAACCCTTATGAGCTCTTTTGCGGCCTTTTCACCAACACCTTGCGATGCCATGCCATGCCATGCCCTACAATACTAACCGGCCCTGAATTTCTCAAGTTCAGCTGGGAAGGGATCATGAGTTCAGCAAAGCGTAATTCTCCCATTGGCCAACAACTAGAAGACGCGCGTTGTCGGTTTCATCATTGGGCGACGACGTACCGGGAACAACTGTTACTGTAACTCGAAAGGGGAGGGGGGTTCCAAGAGCGTAATAAATAAGTATGGTAAGAAAAAGGAGGAGGAAAATAGGAAGAAGAAAAAAAGAAAAAGAAAAACACTACCCATCCCACGTCGGTGTTGGAGGGAGGGAAAAGGAGGGATCCTTGAATTCGTTTGGCTGAGGCTGCAGTGGGCTGAGTATGTGCGAGCAAAATGCTCGCTCGCGTGGGAGGAAGGGGTGTGAAGGGGGTCAAAAAGGCTTGTTTATGAGGGATCGACCGCGTCAGTTGACGAGCGTTGACGATGAGGTTTGGGTGGGGCTGATTGGTTGGGTGATAGATTGACCTAACTTGACCTGCGCTATGGTCCGCTGTGACTCTTGTTATTTCTATTTTTTCAATTTCCCGCATCCAAGCTTGGGGATACAATTACAGAGAAGGCTGGGGCTGTGATCCTCGTCGTAAGCTTCACCCGCTGCCAACACACATTTCATTTCACATTCGGCTACTTTTGTCTCCCTTCTGGAGACCTTGGGGTTTACCGGTGTTGAATTGGAGGACTGAACTGAACTGAATTCAACACCTCGTGGAGCCCTTGTATGCCTGTTAAATGCACGCCCCATAGCTCTTCCGTTGCTGTGCGGCGTACCAGCAGTGCGCTTGGGTAAATAAGTTGGAACATGGGTTTTTACCTCTTCATTCACTCACGTACTCACTCCCTTCTCACTTTCAGCAATCTCCCCAAGCTGCCTAAGTACCGGTATATTGTCACATCGAACCTCCCTTGTGTTCTCCACTGTTATCTGGCACATACCGGTATTCATGCTCGAACATCTATAGAAACAAGTAACAATGAGAAGGTGCTGCTTATGAGGGTTGTCACGATACATACCTGTGTGACGAAGGAAGCCTGCCACTAAGAAGTCAAGTTGCCCCCAAAGGCGTTGAGAACACACATCCAAGAGCAACGTCCTCCATGCCGAACTAGTATCCCTTCGTCTATATTTATCGCTTTTTAGTTCCTTACAGTATTCTAAGATTAGGAATAGTTCAAGTATAGCAATCGTGAGGATGCTTCCCACCAGGCATTAATTCTCATATTATACTGACTGCAACTGGTCAGGTCACAGAAAGAGCTTCCCAGACATACCACCTTTGGTGAAGATCTGGGATTAACCTGGCCCATCAGCCGCGCTGAAAAGGTCCGAAATCTGCACACAGAGTAAGGGATAGGCCATCGTATCGGTAAAATAGAATAAGGCACTAATGGAAGGGGAAAGGAGCCCAAAAGGAACACAGTACCCGCACTATACTCATACGAGTAGAGAATGAGTGCTCTGCCAAATACGCAGCATTTCGCCTTTGGTATAGGAAACATCTTATTACCCAAGCGAGTGAGGGTAGGAATTTTTCCCCAAGTGCGAACACTTGAGCACCTGTGGACTACTACCGTAGGCCGTGCTGAATTCTCCTTCTCCTCTTCCCCCCTTCAAGTGAACAGCCAGGGTATTTCGGGGTTAACCGGACCTCGGAGCTCCGAATGATCTTATTGAACCCTGATGATGAGCTACGGTGCAACGTGCCCAACCCGTGAAACACCGGATTGGTGGTGAGCCGTTCTGTGGCAACAAAAGCCCAAAGCTTGAAGCCAGTTAGTTACACTTGCCTCTGGCGAAGTGCTAGGCCAATTTTGCTCTGTATCCCATATTGCGAATATCTGAGTCCAGTTCAATGTTTTCTTACTCCTATCAAAGATTTGCACATTTGCACGGCTGATTTCTCGGGCCGAATATATCTGATCAAAGATTAAAAAAAAAAAATCACTCGCTTATTCTTTCAAGAAAGGGCTACATCAGGCAGGTTTTATTTACCCAAAGTTCGTTGCTGTTGCTGCTTGTCGTTGTTGTTGCTGTTGTTGCGATTCCCCAACTAAAGATCGGGTTTTTTGCATTTTCTGGACCCAGCTTGTGACTCTCTGTGCTAGAGAAGCAGCAGTGCACGTCTTTGACTCCTAGTCTCCCTTTGATGGGTATCTGGACGTATGTATCTGTTCGTACCTTTCGAACTAAACTTAAGTTAACTCAAAATAACCTATCACATTTAAATGCGAGCTCTTTTCTTTCCATCCTCCTCCCTCCTACTTTTGTTGACGAGTCTCACAAGGAAGAAGCAGGAGGAAAGAATAGGGGTGGGGATGGTTGTCGAATTGTGATGGGATGGAAAAAGGATGGAAATGTTGCTAGTTTAGGCTGATCCTGCAGAATGGCGCTGACAAGCTTTTGGCGGCGTCTTTTCTCGCATGGGGGTATGTGCGTGCTTGGTTCAGGGGACGGGGGCGAGGTTCGGCTAGCATGGTTCATGGGAAAGGAAGAGGAAATGTGGAGGGGGAGGGGGAAGGGGGGGAGGGGTCATTGGTTGCTAATCGAGTTCTGAATGGCTCGGAAACAGCCGCTTTGGGTAGGAAAAGAAGCTTTCCTGAGCGAGTCCCCGGTGATGTGTTGTGATTCACGGCAGCTCCGGTAATGGTGCCCCTGGGCATTACGAATACGATAGATTATCATACTGAGCTGCATGGTATGGTTGTCGGTTATTGGGAAAAGGGGGAGAGTGAGGGAGGGAGTGAGGGAGCGAGTGAGGGAGCGAGTTGGGGTAACAGAGAGAATGATCACCAGCTTCCTCTTGCTGCTATCACCATGCCCCGGTGAACTTGCCTACACACCGACACTTTACCCACCTATTCTACCCAGACTGCTCCCCAGCGGCGTCTCTCGTGGTGATACTAGTATATATTGCTGCCGGTACTCGAATCTAAACAAGGACGAGTTGAGTTACCACAGCAGCCAATCCACCTCAGGCGCTCTGTGCTCATTCTCCTCTGCTGATGGAAGTGAAATCTATGATGTCATACAACACAATCATTTTTCTCTGAGTATCTAGCGCGCACACCGCAGGTTCAATAAATTTCACCTTTTTTTCTTCCCCCCCTCTTTCTCACTCTATCTGAGTAACTGTAAATTGTAAGACCTTTTTTTTTTCTTTTTTCTTTTCCCCCGCAGCGTGCAGTGAGGCGAAAAAGCTTACTTTTCGAAAAGTGTGTGTTGAGGAGTTTTTTTCATCGTTTTTCTTTTTCCTCCTTCTTTGGGTTGGATGCCTGGTTTATTAATCAACATTCCAACCACGGTAGTAGTACCGGTGTGCGGTAGTCGTGGTGATGAGCCGTCGTGGTCTTTGATCCTTCTGTCCCAATATCGATTTCTCGGAGATGTCCTGACAGGTTACCAAACGCTTCTCTTTTTTTTTTTTTGGCTGCTCTCTTTTCTTTTTTCTCTCTTGCTGCGATTGCCGCCAGCAATTGCCGTAGCGTTAGTGTTTACAAATACCCCACTGGGCCTACACTGGTATTACTAAAGGGTGGTTGAGCACTAGAGCGCTGGAAGTACGACTTGCATAGGAGGATATTATGTGTGCAAGTATGGATGGACGGGTATGGAGGGATATGCACTGGCGCAGTGGGATCTCTTCTCCTATTTCCTTCGCCCTAGGCTGACCAAGTGTCGGGGTTAAATAGGGTAAGAAAAAGGGTTTGATGAGTCTTTCGGGGTGTGGTTTAGGTTCACGTAGGCCATGGGGGTGGGAGTACCGATAGGGCAGGGAATAGGGCAGGGTGGTGAAGAGGAGGGGTGGACAGCAGATGGGGAAGAGCCCGAAACGAAGGTATCATACCGGTATCATACATGAGGAAAAAGCTAATGGTGAAGCCAAGTCGATGACTATCTTTCTGTGGAATCTTCTTCGCAGCCATTCTGATATCGCCAAGAGTTCGAAACTGTAAGGCGGATAGATACCGGGAGGGTACTGCTTTCTTACCAAACAGATTGCTGCTTGCTTGCTTTTTTCTTGTGCGGTTGCTTTGTGGGGACTCTTGGGAGCTTGCCAATACAAGTAAATGGTGGAACTTTCGAGGAAAAACTGGGAAATCAATCATGTCTGCCCCCCTCTTCCCCGGAAGAAAAACGCAATTGATAAAACGTAGTGAGACTTTCCTCCACGGGAGGAGTTTCCTTTTTGTAGATTGTTGAATGATAAGATTACGGTATTATTTTTTTTGGATGGGCTGGAGATAGGTAGGGAAAAGCTTCTGTATTCGAGTACAGTGCGGGGTCTTGACCTTTGACCAGCGGGTAACCTCTCTGGCCCACCGTGACCTTTAGCTCTTTGGGATTTTTTACTTTTTTGACCCTTATTCACTCTATCCTCCTACTCTACGCCGCCCACACTCTCTTATCCCTCCCCTCCATAACATTCTGTTTGCATGCTCCTATGGATGGCCTACCATATCCCAAGATCCGAGCCATGAATATGTCTTGTGGGTCTATTCTGGTGCAGGTAGTAATGGTAAATCGCAAGGGTTGGGAAAGCGAAGAATGTCTCTGTGACCCTGTGGAAAATCGCCGCGATTGCCAGTATTTCTTGTCACGGGTGTCCCATCGCCAGGGGGGGAGGGGGGATGGGGGAAAACAATTGAGATCCGCTTGGTATCTGCATCTCTTGTCGATTGGAATTTCTTTTTATTATTGCTGTGGTTATCTTCATATTTATTTACAGTAGCACGATTTAATTAATTGGTTACCAAGCTAGGAAAATCGAAAAGGGAAAAAAGGGAGCAACACTAAGAGAGGAAAAGGAAAAGAAGGAAGGGGGAAGGGGGAAGGAATTTCGCAGTAGGTAACTGTTGACTTAACCGCAGATCATTGGACTAGCACTCTGCATGCCACTTGGGCTCGGGGAACCGAAGGATTGAATTTCCTCTGTGAGTTTAGTATGCCAGTTCGGTCCCCATCAGTCAGGAATTTTCTTTGGGCCTGCAAAAAAAAAAAAAAGAGGAATAGGCTTCAGCATCATACACACTATCCGTTGCATTAAAGTGCCTGCGACTCAAGTTACAAGGTCAAACAATACTGTACGAGTACTTGTACAGTAAAGTACAGTGAGGGCCTGTTCGGGAGACAATTTTGTGGGCCACCCCACTCCACCCCCCTGCTCCCTAACCCTCTTACAGTACCTACATTTTACTATAATATCATACCAGCACCGCTACTACTACATTATCATATTTACCTCACCCCTCCCAGCCCTTCTTCCCTGCCTACATAACTAGCCTTCCTCGCCTCCCTGGAACCCGATTATAGCTGCACCGGTATACTTATTTTGGGTAATGTACTGTTTTGTTGGTCTCTAATTAATAGAAGGAAAGGAAAGGAAAGAGAGAGAGAGAGAGAGAGAGAGAGAGAGAGAATAAGGGGACGGGGAAATTTTGGCATCTATGAGACAATATTGAGAGAAAGAAGGTATCACGGGTTGGGATTCGACATGAATACATCATCCCATTTGAGCTCGACTCACTCCTCTCCCTCCGAGTTCGGCGACGAAGCAAACATGATGGAGACTACGAATTGGCAGCGCATACCTCCTCCTATGCAGGCAACATCGCCGCCGATTAATGGGAGCAGCGCACCCTCTTCAGTTCCAGCCAAAGCGCAAACTTTACCACTTCAGAAGCGCCGGAGAGTCACTCGAGCTTGTGACGAATGCCGGAGGAAGAAGATCAAGTGTGATGGCAAACAACCTTGTACCCATTGCACGGTTTATAGTTATGGTTCGTGTTATTTTTTTGAGGCGGAGTGTTTTCTTCCTGCCATGTTTTATTGTCCCTGTGCAAGTTGATTTTTTGCGGCGGTGGAGAGGGAAGAGGAGTTCCCGTTTGAACTGACGTTTGTGGTATCATTGTGCAAATAGAATGTACTTACGATCAACCCTCTAATCGAAGGCGTAACCCTGCCCCGCAATACATCGAAGCCCTGGAGACACGACTTCATCGGATGGAGGCTTTGCTCAAAGTATTACTTCCCGATGTCGATGTGAATCATCCAAACTTTGACCTCGGCAAACTGCTGTCGCAGGTGCAGACAAACGCAGCAACCCGTGCTGCAGGAAAGGATGTAACCGCTAGCAGCGGCCGTCCCCCAGTCGTTAACGGGAGTGCTACAACATCTATTTCGGCAGAGAAGGATTCCCTTTTGGAATCCATGGTCGAAGCGGCTGGTCGTCTGGATATTGATGAGAGTGGGCATATGGATTTTCGTGGTCATTCTTCAGGAGTAGCTTTTCTGGCTCACCTTAACACGCAATTGTCGGATCTGTTAGGGAGCGATGCCTGTGGGAAGGCCTTGGTAAAAGTGCGCGCTGCACCTTTTCCAAATGTTTTTGACACTCCTGGCTCAGCAGCGGGTTCCCCCTTCGATGGCCAGATCCCAAATACTTCTATGTTACCTACAAAGGAGGTCGCAAAGGTTCTACTGGATGTTTGTATGGACGATGCTTGTGTTCTCATGCGCTTTGTACACCGGCCGACCTTTGATGATGTCGTGAACCGAATATACGAAAAAGATCCGAATGATTTTGGGGATGACGAGAACAATCATTTACCATTGTTATATCTCGCTTTTAGTGTTGGATGCATATTCTCTAGTGACCTTACGGGAGTTGGAATTCTAGATCCGGTTGCTGAAGGGTGAGATTGGAGTCTATGGGGGCCCATACCCGATCACTATTGACGATTAGTAGGACTAAATATTTCAATATCGGGCGTCGTATGATAGAGATTACAGATTGCTGGGATATCCCATCCATCCAATGTGTTATCATGATGGTTCTCTTTCTTCAGTCGTCTGCTAGAATGTCAACATGCTACTCTTACCTGGGGATAGCTTTGTCCGCCTCGGTGCGCATGGGGCTTCATCGCTCGTTACCAGAGGCAAGATTTGATCCTATCGAGCGTGAAACCCGGAAGCGGATATTCTGGACTGTGCGGAAGATGGATACGTATGTAGGCGCCTTGCTAGGTTTGCCAAAAGGGATTGCGGATGAGGATATAGATCAGGAGATGCCGGCTGAAGTGGACGATGAGTTTATCACCAAAGATGCTATTCTCCCCCAGCCGGATGGCGTGATGCCGATGATTCTTGCAGCAAATGCACATTGCAACTTGTTGAAGATAATGGCAAAGATGGTGAAATATATCTATCCTCTGAAAGGGGTTGAGGCCAGTGTTACCGGGAAAAGATCGAATTACAGTGTCAGTTCTTCAAAATTAGGTGAGATTGAGTGTGACCTCCAGGCGTGGCTTGAGAAATTGCCAATGCAACTGAGGCCTGGAGGAGATACTCCCAAAGAACTACAAAAGTATACGATCCACCCTACAGTCATCGCAAAATGCTGATCTAAAACAGGGTGCAATACCTCTTGAAGATGGCTTTTGCTCACGTTCAAATGATGCTATACCGCCCCTTCCTGCATTATATCTCTCGTCCGAAAAACGAAGGCTGTGATGAACGGCCTTATGCTAGCGCAGCCAACTGCGTGAATGTTTCTAGGAAGATCGTCCACACAGCGGGCGAAATGGGGAGGTTGGGCATACTTAATGGTGCCTACTGGTTCACGATGTACACATGCTTCTTTTCTGTCATTACCCTTGTGTACTTTGTACTGGAGAACCCGGAGGAGATAACTTCCTTAGCGGTACTGCGTGATGCGGAGATGGGCAGGGAGTTATTGGCGAGCATGAGGGATAGGAGTCAGGCTGCGAAAAGATGCTCGGTGGCATTGGCTGTATGTTACATCCTGTGCTTGAAGGGGTGCACCGTGCTGATGTATCAGGCGCTCTTTGGAAACCTTCCGGGAAACCTCCGACCGGGGCTGGAGAAAGCAAACTTAGCAATCAAGAAGAAGCGGGCTAGGGCAAGCTCGCAAACAAAAGCCAGCTCAGAAGACCCACCAGCAAACTGGGGCAGCCGAGAATCATCCGGTGCCATGTCACCAGATGTGGGCGAGCAAAATCGACGCTCTAAAACCTTTCCTTCGTCCCCAAAACCCGAATCGAAACGACAGCCAATGCCACTGCAGCCTCAGAGGGGCAACCCCACGCCCACCCAGGATCCTGATGTAGCACGAAGGGGCTCGTATGAGCTTTACCACACAAGCTCTGGCTTCTCGTCCGGTGTGGAGACCCCAGATCAAATAGTGCCTTTCCAGTCACAATTATCCGGAAACGGGCTACTGGACCTCGATTCAATGATGTTCCAGTCACCCGACCCCTTCAGTTATAACTACTCGCAAATACATGCTCCGCATTCCACAACATACCTTGAGCGCCGGCAGGGTGCCCCCGATAAAATTGAGCATAGCTCATCCTCTCCCGAAGGCCGCTTTGGTGCATCTAGCAGTGGCGGGAGCAGTAACCCATACGACAGTCTCGAAGTGCAACTATTCGGTCCCCTCCCACCTTACCTCCTCCAAGGCCAGCCGCAGGCTCCAGAAGGCACTTCCCCAGGAGCGGCAGGTCAGGACGTCCGGATGATCACTAGTAGCAGCACCCAACCGAACTTTATGGGCGTTACCTCGGGGACCAATGGCCTTGATGGTTTTTTTGGAGACGAGTGGGATGAGATATTGTTACCAAGGCAGGACAATCCTTAGATTTGGAGCCTTTCCTTTTCCTTGGTTTCCCTTGTCTTTAGGAAAGACCCCGCTGTTTTTACGCTGCTCTACGTTACAGATCGGTTAATGCAACTTCTACCTTTCCTCATTATTTCACTTTTCATTTATTTTTTTGCGGGCTTTTTTTTTATCGTTTGTTCACAAATCTCCTTCCTTGCATCTATCTACTTGCATAGCTGGCGTACATTTTTTTTTCTTTCTCTTCCTTTTCCTTTTTATTGATCAATGCTTCTCTTTCTGTTACATTATTCACTCGCATTCGTTCATTACCCAATCGTTCGTTCATTAATTTCTTCGTTCGCTCATTACCCAATTATTCACTCAGTCGTTCTTTACTCACATACGCAAGCGGGTGTTTTTCTTCGAGGGGGGGTTCGGAAAAAAGAAAATTTTTGAGGTAGGGTGGAGTTGGGTGTATTTATCGTCATTTTCATCATTTTCATCCTCAAAATATATTGCTATGTCTCTCAGCGCGGAGGCACAAATACTGTATTGTACGAGTATTGTGTTGGGTGTTTGATTGATGGATTGGTGTGGTGTGCTCTGCCCCGCGAGAAAAGTCCGATTGGCTAGGTGTCGGGATTACCCGAGGCTGTACTAGGGTTTCTATGGCTGGGGCGAGTGAGGGACTGTGAACGGGTGATTTTGTGTGATGGGGAGTGTGAGGCAGGTGGTATCTTTCCCTTCAAATTCAATGATGATTAGGTGCGGGCTGGATACTTGACTCACTTCCAGAGGTGGTGCCGGAAGATGTTGTAAATAGGGGTTAAATTAACTGGCATTGCAGGAACCTGCCTCGGGAGGCACTGTGCGAACACTTCATGGTTTTATCATAATACTTACAGGTGCGCGAAAGGAGAAAAGAACCTTGACTCTAACAGCTACACAAAGCAGGTCTAGATGAGCCTCCTATACTCTACCTTGCCTCATCTCACCCATGGCCGACATGAAACGTCTTGCAAACATCTATCCCAATTAACACACGTCCCCCTCCCTCCAGACACCCGATAAATCAGAGCATTGCGCATGAAGGTAATCTAGCCCAACCGCTTCACCTGTGCGCGGCCACCTGCTCGCCCTAAAACACAAGCAGTATCCACCAGCGGACCAAAAATCCTACAGGGCGTCTATACGTACTAAAACCCCGAGCACTCCAAACCACCACCCATGTGTGATCAATCCATTCACTCACATATATACATACATAACGTATACATACAAATAACACTACTATTTGACCGAAATAACCCCGAAAGCGAAGGGGAACCACAATGGGAACACCGCTCTTGTCGAAGGTTGGAAAATATGGGACCAGAGAGAGAGTCTTCCGAAGCTATATCTTCTCCTTGTTCAAAAAGATGGGTGGGGGGGGGGATTTTCTAACGTTATTCTTGTGTTTATTTGTTTGTTTTTAGTCGCTGTGTGTGGTGTTCTTTGGTTGGTTGGTTGATAACTCTGCTTAGTCTATATAGCGCTGTTGGCGTATGTGAGTGAGTGAGTGAGTGAGTGAGTGAGTGTGGGATTACGCTGCTTTGATGGCTTGGGTTAGTGTGGGCGTTTCTTGGCTGGTTGGTTAGGGCAGGATGAGGTGGGTGCCGTAGGTGGGTGGGTATAATGATTCGTTTGCCGTGTTATCTTTAGTGCACTATATTGGGTTGGTTAGTGGGTGGATTAGTGAGTAGGGAGGTGAGAGAATATGATACAAGTATATATAGGGTTGCTCGTAAACGCCGTGTGTGGCTTTAGCGGGGGGAGTGACTTATTAGCATGTATAGTTCTCGAGTTTGGTTTCTCGGAGTAGGATCCCCTCTCAGAGGGGAGTTGCGGAGTCCGATAGACAGTAAATAATGGGATTTATAGGTTCTACTATCAACCACTCGCGGGCGCTGGGAAACTGCCCCCAGTGGAGAGTTGACATGCCGCGGCTTCCAGGGTGTATATACGTTGGCTTACCAATGCGCTGGTGGTAGGTACTGTACATAATGACCATGGAGTTTTTGTCATACTTGAACAGTACATATTTATTTATTTACCCCAATGGTGCTAGGTTGTACATTGTGTTCTCGGATTGCATATGAATATTATATACTCGTTTGAAGGGTTATGCGAGTGTTTGTAAAATCCTTAATCATAGATCCTCACTCGGGATATTTTTTTTCACAAATCGAGGAAGTATCTTACTTTGCACGGTTATCGTTCGATATATAATACTAGTGTAGGCTCCTTTAAGTTGAAGCATTGGGAGGGAGGGAGGGGGGAGTTGAAAACGGTTTTGCTCCTTTTGTGTTGCGGGCTGAGATTTTCAACTTAATAGCGTTTGGGACCTGGAAACGTTGGTGATCCTGTAGGGGGGCTTTCTTTTGTATTTTGAACCAAGTGGGGGGGGAAATTGCTGATTCTGCCTTTTTCCTGCCTCTTTTTCCCCTCTCCTGCCTTTTCTTCTTTCTGCTCTTGTCTGGCTTGTTAGGGGTGGTTTTGTATTATCGGGCAAGGGGGGATCTGGTTAGGTGTGTTATCTATTAGATCATCAGATTGAACTTTTGCAGATAAGTGGTAAAGTGCGTATCATGTTATGTAGATGATAGATGGGAATGTGTGGTGGGTTGGAAGAGAAAGTTGTGGTTGTAGCCCCTCACAAGTTTTTTTTTTTGGTTTGGGGGTTGGAGATTATCTTTTTTTTCGCTTAGCGCCGAAAATTGGCCAGTAAAATGCATGGGAGACCTGGTTGGCTGGCTGGATTAGTTACATCTACGAGTGAGGGGCTGTGACGGCCAGACAGGGACTTGTTTAGGAAACCCCAATCCACCACCACCGATGTTCCCTTGCCCCGACGAACCACCGTTCTGAATTTCGGCGCTTCAGACAGCGCGGCACGACTATGCAAGCAATAGTATGATAATATGACACTACGTCTAATAACACTCATTTCAAATTTTAGAAACTCAGGTCTAGCCCTCTCTTTCCCCGTCTCTGGGTTTCCCCCATTTCTTGCTTCCGTCTTCATAATAATATTATTATCATTTTTTGCGAGCAAAGTATTATAAAGCGGAAAGAAAGCAAAGTTTAGCCACCAAACACAATCACGTGGTTTGAAACGTTCGTTCTAGGAAAGGGCTTCTACCCCCCAAAATAAACAACTCCATTATGATATCTGGTTGTATATAACCGAACAAACTCTTACAAAAAAACTCAGTATGAGACACTCCACAATAGTGAGAGTATCATACCTCATCACATCCATCTATCAAGTAGGCCACTACCACATGCGACACCCACACAATTATCATGACAAAGGCTAAAAGTGAAAATACAGCAATCAAGTAACTAAGCATAGGAAATGTGACAGAAAGAACCCATTAAGTGGCTATAAAGCAAGAAAGCACCAAACTCCCGCCCAGTACCCGCTCCCTAATTACTCGACTGATCTAGAATACACACTCCCCTCTTTCCCTTTGCCCCGCGAGGAACCGCCCCGGTCGATTAACCAACCAACGGGTAAAACCTCGGCCAATGCCCACGTTAAAGCTATTATGTTTATGACAAGCGAAATTAGTGGAACGAAAAAAAGCCGAATCCTATGAGGCCATCCTATATGCCCCCTTTGGAATCGCAATTATAAAGACTAATATGATTGTCTCCAGCACCGGAGCAGGCTACCATCATCCGGTGGGGGTGGAAAGCGAGTCCGGTGACGGGATTGCTACGGTTCTGGTGTAGGAAGCTGCTATAGGGCTTTATTGTTGAGAGCGAGAGGTCCTTGGGAGTAGAGGTGTTCCAGAGCTTCACATCGTGCCAGGTTGAGCCACTGCCGATGAATTATTAGCATTTATAAAAACAGAAAAATAACGGAAAGGGGGGAATTTGTGGGGTTATTATACGTGGCGATAATGGGAGCATGCTCATGAACACTCAAGCTTCTCATGCCCTTGGTATGTGCAAGGAACCCTCTGACTGGACTATCCATACGGATGTCCCAGAGCTTGACCTCACCTGTTGCACTTCCAGATACCAACTCACGCATGCCACCTCGCTGCATGTGCGCTTTTACAATCCAGGCTTTGTGTTCTTTCCAAACCTTCACCATCGAGTCTCTAGGTGCCAGACGGCGATCATATATCCTAACTGCTCCATCACCGAAACCAGCTACGAAGATGTTGCCAGCAACTTGTTCAGACGTCAAGCTGGTGATGCAGGACCCAGAGCGAGCGGGGATGTCCTATGCCTGTGGTCAGTATATTCTTGATAAAACAAGAGAGCAATACTCACACTCATGCACATCTCCCTTGGTGCGTCCCAGACTCTAATGACTCTCACATCTCCCCCGACGAGCATTGTCCCCCTTCCCTGCTGCCATTCAGCAACCAACCCAGAGCTTCTCCTAGAAGGCAATAGATCGGTAAGAGCTCTCCAGCTAGAAACCAGCTCGACCTCGCCATCATTCTCATAATTCCGGTAAATACGGACGACACCCTCCCCGCTACCGGTCATCAATAAAGCAACATCATCCTCATTAAGAAACTTAATCTCGGTAATCTTTGTGCCTGTTGGATTACCATTCGAAAAATGGTTAGTTTTTACCCCCTTCGCCCAGTCCCATACTGATACGCTATCCTTTTCGTCCACAGCTATGAGATGGCTCTCGAATTGATGAAATAGCAACCTCATAGGAAGACTCCCATTGTTGAAAACACCCTTATTATGATCCCATCTTGAAGTGCTCGCTCGCTCTTTTTGAGTCTGTGTGTCGATAATAATCCTATCGTTTCGCGTTCTACGCCACAAACGCTGGTTATAATCAACGCTGCCTGGTTCGTCGGCCTCATTTGGTTTCATTTGAGGCTCGCGAAAGTACTGGTCAAAGTTAGTCGGGCTTAAGATGCATCGCCACGGATAACAGACCTCAATAGACCATTCCATAAACTGGCTTTTTAGCGGAATACTAGGAACTTTGTCAACTCCTTTAGCATGAAAATTACGAGTGATTGGCTCTTTCGCAGTGTGATAGCTTGTGGATGAGCTCTGTGGATCGTTTGCATCTGGGGGTCTATTCCACTCAGGGCTTCTCTCTGCGCTGCCATTAGCTAGCCAATTACCCTTCAATGTCTTCGGAGCTGCGGGCGCAGAGTTAGTAGGGGTTGTCTCTCCATTGGCATATCCCAAAGCCATCTGCTTCAAGCTAGCAGCAATACTCGCCGATCTCCGCAACGAGGTAGTAAAGTACCCCTCAGCCTTGGTCGGTCCAGGTGAGACGGGGCGCTTGCTCTCGGGAATCGAATTTGTGGGCAAAGTAAGGCTAAAGTTTCTCAGGTTGGCGCGGGAAATCTCCTCAATGATATCCTGGGTGTGTTGGCCAAGTGAGCTCTGTAAAAGTGCGAGGTGAACATAGTCAACAACAATCTGGGCAGCCTGGCCAACCTCCGGGAACGGATCGACAGAGAACATGAGCAACGCTTGCCATATTGCCGAGAAAATGGTATTAGGCGAAATGGCACCAAGGGTGTCCTTCCTGTCAGCCGAACCATTTGCACCCTCAGCTCCCAACGCTCCAGGTCCAGAGGATACTCTATGGTGGTGTCTCTCGGATGGCTGGGTGCTCGGCCTCATTCCTTCAGCCGCCTGCGCCCGCGCAACACCAGTGAGATTGTCCCTCTCTTGGACCATCTGCTCGAATGCTGCAACTAGGAACTTTCCTTCATTCCTCTTGACAAACATACTGAGAAATATCACCAACTCCTTCCTAACCATATTACTTCCATCGGCGGTCATTATCAAGAGTGATCCCGCAACATCCCGCTCAATCTTTGCAACTTCCTCGCTCATCTCGGGGATCCCAAAGAAACTTGTGAGCGCGTACAATACCGCCGCCCTAACCTCCGGAACATTATCCGTAGCAAGCTCACAAAGCCTCAAGTGTGCACCCTCTCTGATACCTTGCCACTTGGCCTCGGCATAGTCGTGCCAAAGTTGCGACAAACAGAGACACGCCCACTGCCTCAGCAATGGATTCTCGTCTCCAAGGTGGGCAAGGCATGCGCCCATAACATTCGGAGGCATGCAGACTACCTGGCCTTGGTGGAATCCTCTGCAGAACATGGCGAGAATAAAAGCACACATAGCGCGGTGTTCGCTTGCATTTCCAACGGGGATTCCGGAAGCTGGGCTGAGGATCTGGATGAAATAGCTATACCCATTATCCTTCAACAAATCCGCCTGGCAGGAAGCATCGACGGCCAATATCCTCGCCCAAATAAACACCATCACAGGCTTTAATTCCTGCGCTGCCGACTGCAAAAGCTTAAGCACATAGGGGAAAATACCAATGCTCAACGCCAAGTTCACAGCCCAAGGACCCAAATCAAGGAATTTACTGAGCAAAATAAGCGCTCTAAGACGATGCACCTGACTCAACAAGACTTGAAGCACAATCGGAAGCTGATCCGGAGGCTTTCTATCAATCGCGCCCTGAGAGAGATAAACCTCGAAGGCTGTGAGCTGCTCGGTGAAGAATCCAGAATGTTGATACTCGTATGCAGGGCCGCCATCGGCAGCTCTATTCAACGCTGCCAACTGTGCCAGCACCATCTCCACCGCCAAATCCCACGACTGCCATAACGGGTGATGGTGCGTCTCTGGTAGAGGAGGTGAGGAGATCGGATGGCATTGATGAACTCTCATAATCCTCTGACTCAGCAGAAAATTCCTAAAGAGCGCTGCCACCATTAAATCCTGTCTAAAGAGTTTCTTGAACAAGGGTCGGGGAAGGGTGTTCCAGGCAATGGTATCAGTGATAGCAGTGAAGATCCAATTGAGCTCGCCAAGTGGTGTTCTGCGCTCCTGAAGACGCCCAGGAATCTTCATCGCCTGTTCGACCGTCAAATTAGAGGGTAGTGGGTTCTGGAGCACGAAAAAACGAATCGCTATCTCGATCGGGGTCGTCAAGCAGCAAGTGAACAGGTCCGCCGGCAAATCCGGATTCATAGGCAGAGTCTCCTTACTTCCACAAGCAGCTAATTGTATGCAATCACTGTATGATGCGGTAACTAGAGCATTCGGGTCCTTAGCCCGTAGCTCCATGTTCTCCTGCTCATGCTTCTCGATAAACCGGTTGAAATTGGCGACTATATTTCCAGCATCACTGCAGTCATAGACGAACAGACTCGGCGCGCCGAGCCAGCTCTGCAGATCGTATAGCGAAATGGGGATGTACTGGGTGAAATTCTTATTAAACACCCAGATCTCGCCGCTAGACGTCGGCTTCGGTACTCCATGACCGTTGTAGTGAAAAAGGATTCGTTCATCCTTAGCGTTACGACGTAACGAGCAGCAAAATTTCTTGGTGTCCTCGACCGAGGGGTCAAGGTACTGTTTATACCTCGTCCGAATGCTAAGCGTCTCGTATTGCTGCTGTAAATTCTTCCCAATCTGCTCCAAAGCCTTCGCGGCAGGGTGAGCGGTGGTATCCACCCAACATTCTAATTTTGCGCACGGATTCGTTTTGACGACATCTGCTTAGACATTAGTAGAGCCAACACGCCGCGAAAATCAGGAAAACGTGCCTGGAGGATCCACCCCAATATTCAGGCACAAGACCAGCGCGGCAGAAACAGTTTTCAGTCGGTCCCTCATTCTCCATTCTTGCAGTGGAAATGTTTGTGTCTCTTCCTTTGGGTTTCCACCTGTCTCGTGACGTTTATCGGTATAGTACATGTAAAAAACCTAGCTTCCACTACGTCAGAAAAACCAGAAGAACAAGAAGAAAGAAGAAAGAAAGAAAAAGGAGAACCAAACCTGTTCCAATACAGCGAGATAGGCCTCGGAATTGTATTCCTCCGCAAAACCATGCCTCATCCCTTCTTCGTGGTCATGAACCTCCTCGTCAGGACTCTCCGTGCCGGAATTATCGACGGAACCGGCGGGCGTGAGGAGGCCGGAAATTGTATTTACCGTAGAAATACTCGGAGGAGGCTTCCGGCGGGAATGGGTTCTGCTAGTCGACCGCGATGAATTCGAGTTTGGAGAAGTGGCGGTAGCGGTGCCGGCAGCCGCAACAGCAACATTGAAGGTCTGTCGCAGCGACTCTGCGGAGGAAGACTCGCCGACCAGATTGGCGGGAGATGGCAGTGGTGGGAGTGGATGGACCATTCGCCGGATATAGCTGGTGGTGGGATGAAGAAGAAGAATTGTGGGCTTGTTGTGTGGGATGGTGTGAGTGAGGTGTGCAGCATTCCCATTGACACGGAGGTTGGTAGCGGTGCATACGATCGAATCTAAGTGTACCGGTATGGTGTGCGCCAGGCAGTGTACCTCTGAGCACACCAACATGTAATGCGGCTTGGCGACGCCGAGACCCACCAGATTTGGACTGACTATAGATAGGCAGGAGCTTACTCGGGTATGGTCATAAAGGGCGGAAAAAAAAGATCAGCAAGATCCAGTGGGCGAGTGAGAAAACAGGTTGCAACAGTGGAAAAATTCTTGCCTTGGCAGACACCTCAAATCCAGACTGAAAGAATAAGTATCTTAGCATGATACTAGACCATTTAGACAACATTTAGATGATAATGAAATTGCCAGTATGCAGTTGAACCTATGCATTTATACAAGTCTCTTGGAAGAACTATTCCAAAAGCCCAGATTCCTTTCCCCTTGGTCTCAATTTGGCCTGATACTATCAGACTCTTAACGAAACCCATAGCTATAATGCAGGAGTAGCCACATTACAATTGCTCCAGGTTAATGGCGTCCTATAACACCCCATCTTTACCACTTCCCCCTGATCGATCAGCATAGATCAGCGCTTCTATCCTTGTTTCGCCACCGAAAGTTTTCCGCCCTTTATGACCATACCCGAGTACGATCGCGGAACACAAATACACGACCCCCCCAATTACACACTCCTAGCTGATTAGTTTATAGATTGAGATTACTAATATTCAGCCAATCAGAAGCGCAATCAGGAGCGAATGTGTATTTGGGGGGTTGTGTATTTGTGTGTTCCATGATTGTACAGCCAGGGAACAGGAAATAACACAGTATCATACCATAGACGTCATGGGAGATATAGGGCTAATAGAGCCATGGGTTGGAATATGCGCCCTATAATGGTGTGTGGGCTACTATCCCTTGGGGGGTCTGAAACAGTAAAACTCGTTGCCAGCATGCTAACCCCGCTTCGGGAGCACACCGCCCTAGATCAGGCAGCAGCTAAACTATTTTAGTGCTTGGATGCCAGCTTTTTAAGGTTCAAGTCACTCAGCATCATAGCAACCATTAATCCCCAACGAATCAAAGTTCTTAGGTTCTCGCCAGAACGGGACTAGTATACTGGCAACGAATTTTACTGTTTCAGACCCCCCAAGGGATAGCCTGTAGGTGAGCTCACCTAACTCTGCTGCTCAGTATAAACCACATTAAGATTATTTATTGGGAAAACGATGTTCTACTGAATAACAAGAAGGATGTAACTCAGCTACATAGTGAAGTGGTTTAGTCCTGCCACTACCACCGGGATCCCTCAATACTGACAGTAAAGAATCAAGAAAACAAAGATATTCAAAGAAACCATAATTATAGGAACAACGAAAAGAACAGCAAGAGACAATGCATGCTAGTCCTAAATAGGACCTAGCTTGAAAGAAGGTAGAGATCTGAGAGAAGCATTTGAGAGGAGAAAGAAACGATATACGAACAACTATCAATAGAAGATATTGAGTGATAATCTATGACTACCCTCCTCCATTCCACACTCCGACAAAAACCTTAATTTCCGCCGCCTCCACCCGGACCCATTGCTGATCGAACTGGAGCAAAATTCTTTATTAAAAAAAGAGTTCAGCAACCGGGATTCCCACATGGTCACCCACTGTAGTACTAACCGGTCGATACAATGCTTGTCTACCGCAGAGCGGACGGGATGCGAAATTTTCATCATTCTATGGCCGAACACAACATCTATTCACCTTTTAGCAATTTATACCCCGGATTGATGGTGAAGCCTACCGAAGATTTACGAGTTCAAGGCGATGTTCAAATAATGCTCTCAGGGAGTGGGGTATTAGTTAAAGACAAACCTTACTGGTTCGAGCTAGAATTTGGAGTCTTGGAAATTTCTGAATATTGTAGTCGTATGTAACTTAGTGCGTCGGTCCTCAATGCTGACCAGCTTGGCTTGAGTCGACACTTAAACAAGCACAGCCATGGAAACCCCGACGCAGGGTAAAGGTCACTCGGGTAACGGTTGAGGATTAGTTTGGGGGTAAAATGGTCAAGATGCAATACCACTACTCGATGCTTCAAATATCTGAGGCTGAATCACGCGGCCACGTGTGTTAGGAATTCCTAAGCTGACGAGTGATATAACGTGTCGCACTGGCAGTACGCATATTGACAGGTGGTCAAGTAGAGGGGATCCTTCGATGATTTTGTCGTCGTCTCCGAGCCTATCTATAAACAGCGCTCGGCAGTGTATATTGTTTCAGGGCAGTTACTATAGTAGGGTAAGTGGCAGGGTAAAGCAAGACAGTGGAGTGCAGGACCGGGACCCAACGGATGAGGGAACATCACAGGTGAGCTAGATCTCGTGCCGATATTTCCATGTGCCCAAGATCTGAACAAATCAGGGGCAAAAGCAACTCACAAGCTGGGACACTATTAAGGTTCCAGGGGATTACTGGTGCTCGGGAATCTCGAAGAGATCAGGACACCTTGGCGCTAAGATTCTACCCATTAGTGGCTCAGCCCTAAGGAGCCTAGATACCGATGAAATTCGCGAGTCTTTCTCGTGGGGAATCAAGAGCTTAGATATGCTTAAGCATTGGTTGTAGGTTTGGACAACCGACATGGCCCACAAGATCATTGAGTCGCACAAGAATGTAGCTCACTGAAGAAAAAGGTTCAAGATTAGAGTATAAATTAGCCCATCCAAGACTATAAATTAACCCACTCAAGACTAAGCCCAACTATCCTGTATCCCGAAACCCACACAGTCCCTTATTCCTGATCTCCTATCCCGTTTAGTTGGTGCCTGCGGTTCCAAAGCAGCTGGTAACAACGTCAACACTGGTCTTAGATTATCAATTACCGTAGAATCTCGTGAAAACCGGAATGGCGCTAGAGCTGATTACTGTAGAGTGAAACTAAGGCATCCGAGCCAACGGAGGGCACGAAGGACGCCAACTCATCGCAGTTTAACCATATAGAGAGCAAATATTGGGCAGGTTCAAGACAAGCCTCACTAACTCCATTCAGAATTTCATGAGATTCTACGGTAGCTTCCATACGAAATGGCGTCTTAGCATCCGGAAACAAACTTGTTTACTCTGGCTACTATAGCAGGTAGTCTTAGCATCACATTGGCTCTGACTGGAAGGGACGGCGCCTACCTAATGGATTAGGTTTGATCAAACATTGAGCTCTCAGAAGAAAAACTCACCAGTCAAAGAATCGACACCGACATTGTTGCACTTAACCACCGTTTAACCAACAAGTCAATGAATTCGCAAGGGCGGACGGAGCGGGTGTAATTGTTACAGCAGGAGAGGGTCAGATGGTTCGCACGCCCCCTGTTAGAGTCTTTGATGTTGACATCGTGGCCATCATGGTATGCTTCACAACGTTTACCGCCTCCCAGTAGCTTTCCGTCACCGATTAAATTCAGAAATAGACCTCATAAAGTTTATAGAAATAGTAATGATCGATATTAATATTAAGTTGACACTAATAAAATTCGATAACCAAACCCCCTTATATCTGAAGCCATCATCATATACCCAATTCGTCTAACCCTTCCGATAATCTTATACAAGTACCAAAGAGTTCTTAGTTGAGACTCGGAGCAGTGCATCTGAGGTCGGCATTGGCATTGACAAGGCCAGTCTGGAAACGTTAGTCAGCTACAATCTAGTCTTCCCGCGCTACCTCCCGAATCACCAGGAAAGAGCATACCTGGCTGTTATCCCCAGGACAGCAAACAATGGTACCCTTGCACATGCTGTTGTCGGTGAGCGTAGGGACTGTTGTTCTTTTCGTCAGCTTTGTTCACACTAACATGCAGAAGAAGCTACTCACCAGCCAAAACATTGACTCCCAAGTTATTGCACTTGATCTGGGCGTTGTTCAAAAGGGAGACGAGACCGGCATTCTGGGATTTTCCATCATCGTTGCAGCAGTGAATTTTCTGCTCAGCTTCGCAACTGTTTTTCGTGACAGTGATGTCGTTGGAGTCGCCGCCCTTCTTGTCACCAGCGAGGGGGGCTGCAGTGATGGCGGCGGCGAAGAGGAGAACGGCGAGAGACTTGATGGAGACCATTTTGATTGATTGAGTGAGGGTTTGGTTAAAGATAAAGCTTAAAGATTAAAGAGTAGAGTGGATTTGTAATGGTAGTGATGTGAAGAAGTGAGTTGATGAGGATGGTGGTGAGAAGAAAGATTGGTGGAGGTGGAGGAGGTCTTTATACACGATGTTCTCCTGGCTCGGACTTCTCTTTTCAATCAGAAAGCGAGCCATCATGATGGAGAAGCCCGAGAGAGAGAAAGGAAGGGAAGAAAAAAGACTTCCGGTCCTCGCGCAAGCCATCTGCAACATCGCGACCAAATCCCAACCTCGCCGACTCACCCACTGCACTCTGGAAGTCACGGCCGATCACTCAGGGACCTCAGCAACAATAACGGCCATCACTGCCCTATCGGTATAGGAGACCTCATCCCATCTAGGATGAATTGCACGCCGCACTGGATATTGAGTGCCTGGAAGGTGTCTTTGCAGTCACTGACTCGCCCGGTGTGCCTATCCCATTAACGAGGACACTGTTCCTCATGAATGGTGTCTCGCCGGGCCGTTCACTCTCGGGTTGGGCTAGACACGAAGATTAGGAAAGGTTGACCCGGGCCGTGTCTCGGTCTGATCGGCAGATTGGCAGTGGGAATCCTTCGCTTTGTTGTGTTGTTGATGATTTCTATAATCCTTGTAGGGGGATTTTTTTTTCAGGAGTTTCAAAAATGCTTTTTTTGTGCCGATGAAGGGGACTGTTCACGGTGCTCATCGGCGTTAGCTTTTTTTTTAGCCTTCCGAGTCACTCCCTATCTACCGTAACAACTCACGCTAAGGTGCCCAAAATTCCCTCTCTTAGATAGGCGGCGAGGCGCAGGGGAAGTTGACCGCCGCTGCCCCGGCTTAAGACAAGAAAACAAAAAAAACCGACCTTACCAGCAAAGGCTGCCCCAAGGCCCTAGGTCGAGGAATATGGCCCTATTGACTACCGGTAGCATCTACTGTCTGCTATTCACAGAGTAGTTCACGATAAGATTAGTGGAAGGCAAAGCTTATCACTCTCACTAGCGCAGCAAGCAGCCCTGCCATTGCACTAATTCTGTCTAGAAACTCCACTGCCCTGAGTGAGACCCTATGCCGACAACTCGCCCGAGATGTCTTTTTTCTTTATTAATTACTACCGTATCTGAAGATAAGCTTCAGGGAATAATTATACTATGAAGATTATATCACTGTCGATTTCGATCACTTCGCTGCTGTGACTACCTTGGATGATTTGATCGTTGGCCCGGGCTGCCGGGGGCGAGGTAGAGGATGAGCTGGTAGTGTTGGTAGTTGGAGCAGGGGGTCCATCCTGTTGTATAGAATTCGAATGTAGAGGTTTCTATCTTGAGCATCGAAGTATACCTTTGATCCAATTAGCTAATTCTCGCCCTATGCCAGACATAAGGGAGGAAAACTGCTAGTGCTCTGGTTGGAAAGACTTGGTTTTAGGCAGTACCAAGGGTGAGACCTTGCGGGGTTTCTACCGGCGGCTCGCCTCTGATTATTGGCCTTTGTGATTGAAGGATCTGTGCTATTCTGCATTCCCATTCAACCTGTACAACAACCTCTACTAGGAGTATTTCACAGAATATATAAAGGAAAAAAGTCCTGTTTCACTCTTTGTTGTTTTCCTTTCGCACATTTGGCCTTTTTTCACCACCTCTTGTAGCTGCTTTTGCCTGCTATTTGCCATCATAACCCACCTTACGCCTTTTGCAGACCTCACCCATTAGCGAAGTATAATATTAGCCCAATGCTCTGCGCATTCCAGACCCCTAACTTTGTAGGTATAGATCCGGTATGAGTGCCCCGCGAGAAATCAAGACCTGAATCGCGAAAGGCTTTTGGTTCCTATTCTGTTCGGCTATCGGGATACACATGATAATATTATTATTGAAGTGAGATCCAAATCATGAGACATCACTTGTACTTGCGCCGTCTCGCGGCCCGTGCCCGTCGGGTGGCACAAATAGTACGCCATTATCTCGCTGCGTCGGGCCCACTGTCCTACTTAAGGATGGCGTCTCCGACACAATGCTGATCCCAACGTGTCGGGATATAGATGCTGAACATCAATAATATTTCAAAGACAACAAATTAATTCATCATTACCCTCTCCCCCTTTTATCCCGAGTCATCAGATCTAATACGAAACATTCATAAGGATATCAAGCTTGGCTCCTAGTCTTGATGGATGGTCACTTAAAGTTATGTTCTCAGTGACTGCAAAGATAGGCACTCAATGTTCCAGTACGGCGTGCAGTTCATCCTAGATGGGATGAGGTCTCCTATACCGATAGGGCAGTGATGGCCGTTATTGTTGCTGAGGTCCCTGAGTGATCGGCCGTGACTTCCAGAGTGCAGTGGGTGAGTCGGCGAGGTTGGGATTTGGTCGCGATGTTGCAGATGGCTTGCGCGAGGACCGGAAGTCTTTTTTCTTCCCTTACTTTCTCTTTCTCGGGCTTCTCCATCATGATGGCTCGCTTTCTGATTGAAAAGAGAAGTCCGAGCCAGGAGAACATCGTGTATAAAGGCCTCTTCCACCTCCGCCAGTCTTTCTTCTCACCACCATCCTCATCAACTCACTTCTTCACATCACTACCATTACAAATCCACTCTACTCTTTAATCTTCAGCTTTAACCAAACCCTCACTCAATCAATCAAAATGGTCTCCATCAAGTCTCTCGCTGTTCTCCTCTTCGCCGCCGCCGTCACTGCAGCCCCCCTCGCTGGTGAAAAGAAGGGTGGCGGTCACGGCGACTCCAACGACATCACTGTCTCCAAAAACACCTGCGAAGCTGACCAGGAATTTCACTGCTGCAACGATGATGGAAGCTCCGCGAATGCCGGTCTCGTCTCCCTTTTGAACAACCCCCAGCTCAAGTGCAATAGCTTGGGAGTCAATGTTTTGGCTGGTGAGTAGCTTCTTCTGGATGTTAGTGTGAACAAAGCTGACGAAAAGAACAACAGTCCCTACGCTCACCGACAACAGCATGTGCAAGGGTACCATTGTTTGTTGTCCTGGGGATAACAGCCAGGTATGCTCTTTCCTAGTGATTCAGGAGGCGGGGGGAGGGGAAGACTAGATTGTAGCTGACTGATGTTTCCAGACTGGCCTTGTCAATGCCAATGCCGAACTCAAATGCACTGCTCCGGGTCTCAACTAAGAACCCTCTGGTGCTTGTATAAGATTATCAGAAGGGTTAGACAAATTTGGCACATGATGGTGGCTTCAGATATAGGGGGGTTTGGTTATCGGATTTTATTAGTGTCAGCTTAATGTTAATATGGATCATTACTATTTCTAAAACTCTATAAGGCCTATTTCTGAAATTGATCAGTGATGGAAAGCTATTGGAAAGCAGTAAACACTGTATAGTTCCAGCCATCTATACACAACAGTTCGATTGATACAATGGGGGACCTCTTGGCGCGAAATGCTTGGCAATAAAGGGCTGTGGTCGAATCAGGATCATGGTAGAGCTGTCTTTTATTGTAATATTATTTTTATTTGAGTTAAAAGCTACAGGAGAAAGAAAGGAAAAGAGATGTAAAGGAGAGTATACTATTATATATCTCAGGTTATATTGTTAGGCTCCATCTAATCGTCGGTAAAGTTAATACTTTTATCCTAAAACCTGATGGCAAAAGCGTCTCCCGTTGCATTAATCGAGCTGTTGGATACGGACGGCCGGAACTATGATAATAGATAAACAGAAATGAATAGCCTTCAGGGCTACACAGATGAGTGACTGGACAGAAATAGTTTTTGCGCAAACCCCTGATACCGATACCCAACCCCGCTGTGGGATTGTCCCCCACCACGCAGTACCGGATACCTCAAGTCCTGCG
Source organism: Tuber borchii (assembly GCA_003070745.1). Classification (NCBI taxonomy): domain Eukaryota; kingdom Fungi; phylum Ascomycota; class Pezizomycetes; order Pezizales; family Tuberaceae; genus Tuber; species Tuber borchii. Next base: position 60,096 of record NESQ01000064.1, read on the forward strand.
CCAAATAAGTTATGCATTATATGCGCTAATATGCTATCCAACTTCCTCCACCCACCAACCAATTCCCTCCCAACTAGTCACTGCATCGGGATTCTACCACCCACCAAGTTACAGAGATATGATACACTGAGTCTTATATAAAGCCTCGGACAGCGCTCGGCATCCCTGCATCCTGAATCCATTTTCTAGCCCTCACGGACGAGGATCGTTCACCCGATCATTTGACTCCGATGACCCATCCAATCTCCCGATTGAACCCCACTACACCATCGCCAAAATCCGAGTGACATGACGCACACCAACCAAAATTTTCAAAGGCGTGACTTAGAAACTTCAATAATTGGGCCGAGCCCTATATAGCCGGAACTATCCCCTATGGCAATGTTTGGAGTTTTTGGTTTTTCTTAGGACCGCACACCTCGCCTCTGCTATATTATAATTTTCACTCCTTCTCTAGAGTAGGGAAGTTTCGATCTCATTGCACATGGTTCAGTTATTATTATCCAAGTCTTCACGGTACCACTGGCTCATACTGATCGGCCTAGATATGAATGGGTATATACTCGAGTATCGGAAGGCGATAATTTCTCTATCCAGGGCTGTAGTGTGCCACCTTAAGGCAAAAATTAGTTTATTCCCAACCAAGTCTTAGCGCATGGGAGCACAATATCTTATTACCGTAAAATCTCGTGAAATCCACTATCTCCTCTACCCCCTAATCTCCGGGTTCTAAGTCAAAAGTTAAGAAAGATCAGTGCTTTCCTAACACGCAAGATTTTGGAATTGCGTGTAATTACATAATCGGCAGGAACCTTGGCACGGTTAGCGCTACGGTCATCACGGTTGTGGCGGCGAAACTGGAGTGGTGACGAACAGGGGTCAATGACCAGTAATTGTCTGCAACCCTAACCTTAACGATTTCCTTTTTGCCCACCAAATACCCCTGTTCGTCACCACTCCATTCGTCGCGACTGACCGCCGATCAGACCGAGACACGGCCCGGACCAACCTTTCCCAATATTCCTGTCTCAGCCCCCGGTCCGAGAGCGAACGGCCCGGCGAGACACCTTCGTGAGGAATAGTAGTGTCCTCGTTAATGGGATCGGCACAGCGGGCGAGTCAGTGACTGCAGAGACCTTCCAGGCACTCTATGTTCCAGTACGGCATGCAGTTCATCCTAAATGGGATGAGGTTTCCTACTCGTAGACCGATAGGGCAGTGATGGTCATCGTTATTGTTGTTGAGGTCCCTGAGTGATCGGCCGTGACTTCTAGCATGCGGTGGGTGAGTCGGCGAGGTTGAGATTTGGTCGCGATGTTGCAGATAGCTTGCGCGAGGACCGGAAGGCTTTTTTTCTCTCTCGCTTTCCCGGTTAAGATAGCTCGCTTTCTAATTGAATAAGAAGTCTGAGCCAGGAAACATCGTGTATAAAGACCTCTTTCACTTCCACCAGTCTTGCTTCTCACCACCATCCTCATCCTCATCAACTCACTTCTTCACATCACTACCATTATAAATCCACTCTACTCTATAATCTTTAATATTTAGCTTTAACCAAACCCTCACTCAATCAATCAAAATGGTCTCCATCAAGTCTCTCGCTGTGTTCCTCTTCGCCGCTGCCGTCACTGCAGCCCCCCTCGCTGGTGAAAAGAAGGGCGACTCCACCGACATCACTTTCACCAAAAACAGTTGCGAAGCTGAGCAGAAAATTCACTGCTGCAACGATGATGGAAAATCCCAGAATGCCGGTCTCGCCGCCATTTTGAACAACGCCCAGATCAAGTGCAATAACTTGGGAGTCAATGTTTTGGCTGGTGAGTAGCTTCTTCTAGATGCTAGTGTGAGCAAACCTGACGAAGTGAACAACAGTCCCTACGCTCACCGACAACAGCATGTGCAAGGGTACTATTGTTTGCTGTCCTGGGGATAACAGCCAGGTATGCTCTTTCCTAGTGATTCAGGAGGCGGGGGGAGGGGACGACTAGATTGTAGCTAACTGATATTTCCAGACCGGCCTTGTCAATGCCAATGCCGACCTCAGATGCACTGCTCCGAGTCTCAACTAAGAACTCTTTGGTATTTGTATAGGATTATTGGAACGATTGGAACGATTGGGTATATGATGATGGTGGCTTCAGATGTAAAGGGGCTTGATCGTCGGGTTTTATTAGTGTCAACTTAATATTAATATCGACCGTTACGATTTCTATAAACTCTATAAGGTCTATTTCTGAATTTGATCGGTGACGGAGGGCGAGTGGAAAGTGGTAAACATTGTATAAACAGAATGAAGACCCTTCCGGGCTATCGCAAATGAGTGACTGGAATCCCCTACTCAAAAATAGCTTCTGCGTAAGCCCTTAATATAATATCCAACCCCGCTGGGGGATCGCCCCTCTCCCCCTCATAACACAGTGCCGGATACGCCAAGTTCTGCGTTAACTAAGGGGTTGTTTGGCATGACATGTTTGGGCGTCTAAACCATAGTTTTGGCCCAAACCATTGTTCCTAACTACAGGACTGTTTGGTAGATGTGAATTATAAACAATAGTTTGCAACAATTTTTTGGCCGTTTATGAAATAGGGTATAGGGTTCTTTCAACCATGGGTGCGCAGCCACGGTTTGTAGCCACCCAAATTTCACAAACATGTCACGCCAGCTCCTAAGCTGTTACGCTAATATATATACCATCCCACTTCCTCCACTCATCTACCAAATTTCCCCTCTGACTGGTTACCTAGGCTGCCGCGTAATCGGAATTCTACCACTAACTAAATTACATAGCTGCATTGAGTTTTATGTAAAGCCTCGGCAGCACTCGGAATGAGGTCTGAGCCCCTAAATCCATTTCCTAGCCCTCACGAACGAGAATTGTTTGCCCGATCACTGACTCCAACACCCCATCCAATCCTGTTATGAATTGCCCTAGGCGAAGCGAACGAGATCCCAGTTTTAATGAACGGTCACTTGACTCCAAAACAGAAGAGGTGATTGTTATTGTTAGAGAAAAGGGGAAGGGAAGGAAGTGATGCACTATACAGAGAAGCAAATATAAGGAAATCATCCGAGTGATATCCATGACGCACACCAGCAAAAATTCTCAAAGGCGTGACTTAGAAACTCCAATAATTGGGCCCCAGTGCTATGCTGCCTGAGCTGCCTCCTCCTATGGCAATGTTTAGAGTTTTTTTGTCTATTACCGCGCACCCCACCTCTGCTGCGCTTTTCGCTCCCTTCTTTAGAGTGGGGAAGTTTCGGCCTCGCACATGGTTCAACTATTACTATTATTCAAGTCTCTACGATACTAGCTCATCCTGATCGGCCCTAGATATGAATGAATGAATATATATCGAAAAGTGATAATCCCTCCATCTAGGGCTACAGCGTGTCACCCGGAGGCAGAAATTAGTTTATTCCGAACTAAGTCTTGGCGCCCAGGGGGTACAGTACCCTATTAATTGGGGGTAGATGAGTTGAGATGGCCTTGCTGAATAAAGGGGGGTGAAAGTCGGTTTGTGTGATACGATGCGACGCTCGGGGGGCGGTGGGATATTAGAGAGTTTGCGCATGAGGACCTAGGTGGTAGTTAGCAGAAGATAGACCTAGGCGCAAGAATAAGTTTGCGCAATAGGCGTTGACAGCTTGGAAAGGGTAATATAATAATATCATGTTGCCCTCAAATTTGTTGCCTGTTCAAACTCGGATTCTGGGCGATGCAGGTCAGTATTAACCGTATCATACTAGCTAGCATAGAACAAATGATAATCTGCAACTGAGCATCCGATATTACAACCACTAAATCCTCTGATAGATTGTAAAAAGAGAGGGCAAATAGAGGGTAGTGTGCAGGGGGGTTCCACCGACTGCTAAGTGTTTTCCACCCTCTCATTACTGGAGGCAACGAATTTGAGGGCGATGCCATATAGCCTCCGGCAGAAAAAGGCCGGAAAACGGGGTTGGGGTTCTAGGGTTTTGATTGGAGCGTTCGGTGTGCTCGAGCCAATTGAGCAACGGTGTTCCTGCCTTTTAATTTCCACATTCTCCGATTTTCTACCGGAGGTTGTACGATAGTGCTGTTTGCTTGTGAAGGAAATATCTCCCAGAGCCGGGTACAAAAAAAAGCATTTTTGAAACTCTTAAAAAAAACCCCCCTACTAGGATTATGAACATCATTGACCACCATACACAACAAAGCTAAGCATTCCCACCCCATGGTAACCTCATCGCGTAAAGACGGATCATTCTGACACTCAGCACTAGCGCTAACCCGACTCCGCGCCTGACCGCCGATCAGACACGGCCCGGACCAACCTTTCCCAATATTCCTGTCTCAGATTAACCCGAGAGCGAATGGCCAGGCGAGACACCATTCGTGAGGAATAGTGACATTATAGTGTTCCTGTTGATGAGATCGGGACAGCGAGCGAGTCAGTTACTGCAAAGACACTTTCCAGGCACTCTATTTTTCAGTACGGCATGCAGTCTAGCTGAGGTTACCTATATCGATAGGGCAGCGACGGTGGTCATGTTGAAGTCCCTGAGTGATCGGCCGTGACTTTTAGTGCGCAGTGGGTAAGTCGGCGGGTTTCTCCATTAAGGTAGTTCGCCTTCTAATTGAATAGAGAAGTCCGAGCCAGGAGAACATCGTGTATAAAGACCTCCTTCACCTCCACCGATCTTGCTTCTCACCACCATCCTCATCAACTCACTTCTCCACATCACTGCCATTACAAATCAACTCTACTCTTTAATCTTTGATCTTTAGCTTTAACCAAACCCTCACTCAATCGAAATGGTCTCCATCAAGTCTCTCGCTGTTCTCCTCTTCGCCGCTGCCGTCACTGCAGCCCCCCTCGCTGGCGAAAAGGACTCTCACGACTCCGTCGCTGTCTCTAAAAACACCTGCCAAGTTGACCAGAAAATTCACTGCTGCAACGATGGTGGAAGCTCCAAGAGTACCAGTGTCGTCGACCTTTTGAACAACCCCCAGATCGAGTGCAACAACTTAGGAGTCAATGTTTTGGCTGGTGAGTAACTTCTTCTAGATGTTAGTGTGAGCAAAGCTGACTAAGTGAACAACAGTCCCTACGCTCACCGACAGCAGCCGGTGCAAGGGTACGATTATTTGCTGTCCTGGGGATAACCAACAGGTATGCTCTTTCCTAGTGGTTCGAGAGGTGGGGGGAGGAGACTAGATTGTAGCTAACTGATGTTTCCAGACCGGCCTTGTCAATGCCAATGTTGACCTCAGATGCACTGCTCCGGGTCTCAGCTAAGAACTCTTTTGTGTTTGTATAGGATTATCGGAAGGATTGGAAGAATCGGGTATACGATGGTGGCCCGAGATGTAAAGGGGTTTGATTATCGACTTTTGTTAGTGCCAACTTAATGTTAATATCGACCATTACTATTTCTATAAACTCTATAAGGTCTATTTTTAAATCTGATCGGTGACGGGGGGCGAGTGGAAAGTGGTAAACATTGTAAGAACAGAAATGAAGACCCTCGCAGATGAGTGAATGGAATCCCCCACTCAGAAATAGCTTCTGCGTAAGCCCTTAATATAATATCCAACCCCGCTGGGGGATCACCCCTCTCCCCCTCATAACACAGTACCGGATACGCCAAGTTCTGCGTCAACAAAGGGCCTGTTTGGATACAGCGGTTTCGTTCCGTTCCCCCATACAAATAGTCCTTTTCCTTCCGTCTCAAAATAGTGAGAAGGCCATTTTCACGGCAGAAACGGTCGCCCAACGGAACGGTCCCATTTTTACCAAACAGGTCCTAAGCTATTACGCTAATATACCATCTCACTTCCTCCCCTCGTCAGCCAAATTCCCTCCCAACTGTTCACCTAGGCCACCGTGCAATCGGGATTCTGCCACCCATCAAGTTTCATAAATGCACTGAGTGTTATATAAAGCCTCGGACCAGCACTGAGCATGGGATCTGCGCCCCTGAATCCATTTTCTAGCATCTCACGAACTAGGATTGTTTGCCCAATTACTGACTCCGATGCCCCATCCATTCCTGTTAGGAATTGTCCTAGGCGAAGGAGACGAGATCCTAGTTTTAATGAATGGTCACTAACTTAGGCTCCAAAACAGAAGAGGTTATTGTTATTGTTAGAGGGGGAGAAGAAGAAGGGAAAGAAAGCGAGGCACTCTATAGAGAAGCAAACATAAGGAAACCATCGGAGTGTAGGAATGCGTACGCGGCACACATGTATTATATGAATTCCTAGAACAAGAATAACTTAATTAACATAGCATAGTATAGGTTTCAAGTGCATAGATCAGCGAAACGAGTAATAAGAGCGATTCTAAATCTATATTATAACAAATCTCTCCCCCCATTGAACCTTCCCTATTGTTGAAAATATTCCCATCGTCTTCCATTGTCCACAAACAACTGCTTCGTCATCCGCGTTTCTTTCCTATATCGCTCCTTTATATTAGATTGAGTCCTCTATAGTAGTGAGACAGCTTTGGTTGGGCCTTAATTATTCGGTGGCCATTTCGTATAGGCTAGGCATCTTTTTTACTCTTCAAGTTTGGAGCCGTATATCTCTGTGGAGCTCATGATGCGTCAGAGCTGAAGAGAAACAGGTTTCCTCTCATGAAGGATGAGGCCACTGATGTTCTCTATATATGTTCGGCCATTAGGCCCTTTCCCTAGGTCAACCGAAAAGCAAGAACGAGTGTTCGAGTTGAGGCTGCGTAAAGACTTACCGTTCCACCTCTGCGCATCAGAACTTTTTCACCACGGCCAAAATGCGAGTCATATCCATGTCGCACGCCAACAGAAATTCTCAAAAGCGTGACTTAGAAACTCCAACAATCGGGCAGAGCGCTATGTCGTCAGAGTTGCCTCTCCTATGACAATGTTCGGAGTTTTTTGTTTTCCTTAGGATCGCGCACCTCCCCTCTGCTCTACTTTTTGCTCCCTTCTCTAGAGTGGAGGGGAAGTTTCGACCTCATAGCACATTGTTCAATTGTTACTATTCAAGCCTCTACTCGCAATTCCCCGACGTTTGTAAAAACGGCTACGGTAGATCCGCATATGCTCCTAAGGCAATTCTCCCAGGACCTAGGAAAACATGAAATACTAGTACCTCTATGTGAAAGAAAGAAAGAAAGGACTCCAGGAAGTTTTTAAGGGCTCTGACTAACCGACTGAGTAGGTCGGTTAGATTTAGCCTCAAAAGCCACAGAATATTACCTTTAAATTCCTAGATAGTTGGTTCTGTTATAATGTTGTAGATTTATAAGAGAGTTGCTCTTATAAATCGTTTCGTTGATCTCTGAGCTTGCTTGAGACATATGCCGCGCTAAGTCGCTTGCTCTTGTTCTAGAAAATGCATTGGTGGGTGCTGCGTATGCATTCCTACACGCCGATCATTTCCTTGTTTGCTTCGAAGGAAGTATCTCTTGGAGTCTGTCGCAATGCCGATACAAAAAAAGCATTTTTGAACTGCTCAAAAAAAACCCCCCTACTGGGATTATGAATATCATTGACCACCACACACAACAAAGCTAAGCATTCCCCCCATGGTAACCTCATCGCGTAAAAACGGATCATTCCAACACTTAGCACGAGAGCGCTAACCGAACTCCGCACCTGACCGCCGATCAGACCGAGACACGGCCCGGACCAACCTTTCCCAATTTTCCTATCTCAGACCAGTGCTCCGTCCAGTCGGACTGCCGCCGACGGCTGTCCGACTACCACCCCTGGTAGGCCGCTTGAGCACCACTTTTTTCCTCCTCCCTTTTCTTTATTTATTTATTTATTTTCCGTTTTTAGATTTAACTTATTTAAGTATTAGTATTTGTCTCATTAACCAATGTTGCGTGCCCGTACTCGAGTAGTTGACGGCCGTCCACCCTGTCCCGTCCAAGGACGAGACAGTCTCGTCCTTTGTCGGCCCCACCCCGTCATGGACGGACGGGACGATTGTGCTAGTGCTAGTAATCAGTGTCACAGACTAATCTGAGAGCGAATGGCCCGGCGAGACACCATTAGTGAGGAATAGTGTCATCGTTAATAGGATCGGCACAGCGGGCGAGTCAGTTACTGCAAAGACACTTTCCAGGCACACTCATGTTCCAGTACGGCATGTAGTTCGGCCCAGATAGGACGAGGTTTCCTACACTGATAGGGTAGTGATGGTCGTCGCTGCTGTTGTTGACGTCCCTGAGTGATCGACCGTGACTTTTAGCGCAGTGGGTGAGTCGGCGAGGTTAGGATTTGGTCGTGATGTTGTAGATGGCTTGCCGAGGACCGGAAGACTTTTTTCTTCTCCATTCTCTTTCTCGGGTTTCTCCACTATGATAGCTCGTCTTCTAATTGAATAGAGAAGTCCGAGCCAGGAGAACATCGTGTATAAAGACCTCCTTCACCTTCACCAGTCTTGCTTCTCACTACCATCCTCATCAACTCACTTCTCCACATCACTGCCATTACAAATCCACTCTACTCTTTAATCTTTGATCTTTAGCTTTAACCAAACCCTCACTCAATCAAAATGGTCTCCATCAAGTCTCTCGCTGTTCTCCTCTTCGCAGCCGCCATCACTGCAGCCCCCCTCGCTGGCGAAAAGGACTCTCACGACTCCGTCGCTGTCTCCAAAAACACCTGCAAAGTTGGCCAGAAAATTCACTGCTGCGACGATGATGGAAGCTCCGCGAATGCCGGTCTCGTCTCCCTTTTGAACAACCCCCAGATCAAGTGCAATAACTTGGGAGTCAATGTTTTGGCTGGTGAGTAGCTTCTTCTACATGTTAGTGTGAGCAAAGCTGATGAAGAGAACAACAGTCCCTACGCTCACCGACAACAGCCGGTGCAAGGGCACGATTATTTGCTGTCCTGGGGATAACAGCCAGGTATGCTCTTTCCTAGTGATTCGGGAGGTGGGGAGAAGACTAGATTGTAGCTGACTGATGTTTCCAGACCGGCCTTGTCAATGCCAATGTTGACCTCAAATGTACTGCCCCGGGTCTCAACTAAGAATTCTTTGGTGTTTGTATAAGATTATTAGAACGATTAGACGAATTTGGTATATGATGGTGGCTTCAGATGTAAGGGGGTTTGATTATCTGCTTTTGTTAGTGTCAGCTTAATGTTAATATCAACAATTACTATTTCTATAAACCCTAAGGTCTATTTCTAAATTTAATCGGTGATGAAAAGTGAGTAGAAAGTGGTAAACATTGTATAAGCAGAAATGAAGACCCTTCCGGGCTATCGCAAATGAGTGACTGGAATTGTCTACTCAGAAATAGCTTCTGCACAAACCCTTGATATAATACCCAACCCCGCTGTGAGATTGCCCCTCCCCATAACACAGTACCGGATACGCCAAGTTCTGCGTTGACTAAGGGCCTAAGTTGCTTGCAACAACCGGCAGCAATTTTTTGGCGGTTTATGAAGTAGGGTATAGGGTTCTTTCAATCAACCATGGTTTATAGCCACCCAAATTTAACAAAATATCATGCCAAACAGCCCCTAAGTTAATACGCTAATATATCCCACTTCCTCCTCTCACCAGCCCAATTCCCTCCCGACCGGTCACCTAAACCGCCATGCAATCGGAATTCTGCCGCTCACCAAATTATATAGATACACTGAGAGCTTGTTTGGTAAAAACGGAAGGAGGGTCGACCGTTCCGTTGGGAAAAGGTTTGATCTGTGGAAACGGTCGTTGCTAATTTGTCACTGTTTCTCTATGAACCGTTCATAGCTATGAGGAAAAATTTCACTGCACAAAGAAAACACTTCCTTGGTCGTTTTCTTGGTAACGTGGGAGCCTCGTTCCTTGGATAAATTTTACCAGCACTTTTCAAAGCAAGTCCTTTCGTCCACCAGCAGCCTTCAGAATGATGAATATAAATTGCAGTACTGATAGAAATTTGAATCCTTCTTGGAACAATTGTGTCATTCATCATTGAAATAGTGTTGTTGGTTTCCATTAAATAGCTGTGAATATGAATCAGCATTAAAAATAGTCAAGTTACATATGCTAACAGGAATTAATCTATTAAATAATAATTTTCACTCTAATTTTATAAAGGTTTTCATGTGAAATTTCTACAAGGCAACCGTTTTGTTATGGGTGTTTCTGAACGGAAAGGCAGTCGTTCTGTAACAGGTGTTTTGGAACGGAGCAGTTTTGCCAAACGGCAGTTCCGTTTACAATTTTTGGAACAGAATGGAAACGATTGTTTGTACGGAGTTTTTATAAAGCCCCGGAGAGCACCCGGCATGAGGCCTGCTCTCCTAAATTCATTTTCTAGCCACTCACGAATGAGGATTGTTTTCCGATCACTGGCTCCGATGCCCCATCCAATCCTGCCACAAATTGTCCTAGACGAAGCGAACGAAATCCCAGTTTTAATGAATGACCACCAGACTCCAAAAAAGAAGAGGTCATTATCATTATTAGGAGAGGATAAAAGGAGAAGAAGGGAAGGAAAAGAAGGGAAGGGAAGTGAGGCATTACATAAAGCAAATATAAAGAAATCATAGGAGTGTAGGAACGCATAGGCAAAACCACGTATGCATTCTTGAAACAGGAGTAAGCAACATAGCGCAGTGCAGGTTTCAAGCAAGTGCAGAGCAATCAGAGCAATTCCAGATCTATATTATAACAAATTCCTCCAGTTGAACCCCCCACTACACCATCCCCAAAGTCCGAGTGATATCCATGACGCACACCAACAAAAATTCCCAAAAGCGTGACTTAGAAACTCCAATAATTGGGCCGAGCGCTATGCCGCCTGAGCTGCCTCCTTCTATGGCAATGTTTGGAGGTTTTTGTTTGTTTTTCTTAGGACCACGCACCCCACATCTGCGCTTTTCGCTCCCTGCCTTGGAGTGGGGAAGTTCCTACCTCATACCACACACGGTTCAATTATCATTATTCAAGTCTCTACGATACTGGCTCATCGATATGAATGAATGAGTATACATCCGAAGGTGATAATTTCTCCACCCAGGGTCCAGCATGCCACCTAGAGGCAGCAATTATGTATTCAGAACTAAGTCTTAGCGCCCGAGGTACAGTACTCTATCAATTGGGGGGAGATGAAATGGCCTTGCTGAATAAGGGGAGGTGAAAATCGGTTTGTGTGATACGATGGGACGCTCGGGCACGCTCGGGGGGCGGTGGGGAGAGGGTTTGCGCGTGAGGACCTACCGTAGGTGGCAGTTAGCAGAAAATAGACCTAGGCGCAAGGATAGGTTTACACAATAGACGTTCGTAGCTTAGTAGTGGAAAGAGTAACATAACATCATGTCGCGCTCATATTTGTTGCCTGCACAAATTCAAATTCTGGGCGATGCAGGTCAAGTATTAGCCGTACTAGCTAGCATAGAACAAATGATAATCTGCTGCTGAATATCTAGTATTACAACCACTAAATCCTCTAATGGATTGTAAAGAGAGAGGGCAAATAGAGGGCGGTGTGTAGGGGGGGGGGATGCCATACTGTAGTGCTGCCTGCTTGTGAAGGAAATATCTCCTAGAGCCTGTCACGTGGCCGATACAAAAAAAGCATTTTTGAAACTGCTCAAAAAAATCCCTACTACTGTAGGATTATGAATATCACTGACCACCACACACAGCCGAGCTAAGCATTCCCGCCCCATGGTAACCTCATCGCGTAAAAACGGATTATTCCGATACTTAGCGCTAGCGCCAACCCAACTCCCCACCTCAGCGCCGATTAGACCGAGACACGGCCCGGACCAACCTTTCCCAATTTCCTATCTCAGGTCAATCCGAGAGCGGATGGCCCGGCGAGACGTCATTCGTGAGGAATACCGGTCCTCGTCCCACGCAAGAAGTGCCCGCAAACAGGGGTCTATTTCGTATCAGCGCTCAGGCACACACAAAGGTTTTACCATGTACTCGGTATCAAGGGTAAGCCGGGCGCGGTGCCACGAAAAGTCTAGGTTTATTTCCTATTCTGGGGGTGCGCCCGACTTTTGTCGCCCTTATAAAAAATGCCAAGAAAACGGGTTTGTATGGTGGAGAACCCTACTTACCATATATGGGGCGCGCCCGACTTTTGTTAACCTCCATGTACTAGTATATATTTTTTATCCCTGTTTGCAAGCCCTTCTTGCCTAGGACAAGTACCGTATTAACTTGAATAAGAGCAACACGCGCTAGTAGGTTAAAATAAGGTGAAACCAAGCTACACAAATGCCGCAATAGAATGAGAGGTCAGTGCCATAGCAATTAAAACCTACAAGAAGGAAGTAGGAATTACAGATTGGGTATTAAAATCAGCAGAAAAATCCAGGAAAATACAATCTCTCTGCTTTTAGTAATGCTCAGATTGCGCAAGTTTCTGCCACACTCTAAACTGACATACCGGTACTAGCGCGTGTTGCTCTTATTCGTTAATACGGTAGTGTCCTCGTTGATGGGATCGGCACAGCAGGCGAGTCAGTGAGTGCAAAGACACCTCCGAGGCACTCTACGTTCCAGCACGGCATGTAGTTTAGCCCAGATGGGACGAGATTTCCTACACCGATAGGGTAGTGATATTCATCGTTATTGTTGTTGTTGAGGTCCCTGAGTGATCGACCGTGACTAGCGTGCAGTGGGTGAGTCGGCGAGGTTGGGATTTGGTCGTGATGTTGTAGATGGCTTGCCGGAGGACCGGAAGACTTTTTTTTCTTCTCTCGCTTTCCTGGGCTTCTCCATCAAGATAGCTCGCCTTCTAATTGAGAAGAGAAGTCCGAGCCAGGATAACATCGTGTATAAAGACCTCCTTCACCTCCACCGGTCTTTCTTCTCACCACCATCCTCATCAACTCACTTCCTCACATCGCTACTATTACAAATTCACTCTACTCTTTAAGCTTTAGCTTTAACCAAACCCTCACTAAATCAATCAAAATGGTCTCCATCAAGTCTCTCGCTGTGCTCCTCTTCGCCGCTGCCGTCACTGCAGCCCCCCTCGCTGGTGAAAAGAAGGGTGACTCCACCGACATCACTGTCAAAAAAAACACCTGCGAAGCTGAACAGAAAATTCACTGCTGCAACGATGAGGGAAAATCCCAGAATGCCGGTCTCGTCTCCCTTTTGAACAATGCCCAGATCAAGTGCAATAACTTGGGAGTCAATGTTCTGGCTGGTGAGTAGCTACTTCTGCATGTTAGTGTGAACAAAGCTGACGGAGAGAACAACAGTTCCTACGCTCACCGACAACAGCATGTGCAAGGGTACTATTGTTTGCTGTCCTGGGGATAACAGCCAGGTATGCCCTTTTCTTGTGATTCGGGAGGCGGGGGGAGGGGAAGACTAGATTGTAACTGACTGATATTTCCAGACTGGCCTTGTCAATGCCAATGCCGACCTCAAATGCACTGCTCCGAGTCTCAACTAAGAACTCTTTTGTGTTTGTATAGGATTATTGGAACGATTGGAACGATTGGGTACATGATGATGGTGGCTTCAGATGTAAAGGGGTTTGATAGTCGGGTTTTATTAGTGTCAACTTAATATTAATATTGGCCGTTACTATTTCTATAAACTCTATAAGGTCTATTTCTGAATTTGATTGGTGACGGAAGGCTATTGGAAAATGGTGAATTGTATAAGCAACCTTGATATAATACCCAACCCCGCTATGGGATTGACCTCCTCCCACACCTCTTAATGTACCGGATGCACCGGATTCACCGAGTTCTGCATCAATTAAGCTATTACGCTAACACACCATCCTACTTTCCCCTCGCCAACCAAATTCCTTCCCGACTGGTCAACCTAGGCCACCACGCAATCGGGATTCAACCACCCATCAAGTTACATAGATGCTCTGAGTTTTATGTAAAGCCTCGGGCAGCACTCAGCATGAGGCCTGCGCCCCTGAATACATTTTCTAGCCCTCACGAAGGAGGATTGTTTTCCCGATCACTGGCTCCGATGCCCCATCCAATCCTGCCACAAATTGTCCTAGACGAAGCGAACGAAATCCCAGTTTTAATGAATGACCACCAGGCTCCAAAAAAGAAGAGGCTATTGTTATTGTTAGAGAAGCAGAAAAGGAGAAGGGAAGGAAAGCGAGGCACTATATAAAGCAAACAAGGAAATCATCGGAGTGTACGAGGGCATAGGCAGCACCATCTATGCATTCTTGGAACAAGAGTAAGCAACATAGCGCAGTATAAGTTTCAAGCAAGTGCAGAGTAATCAGAGCAATTCCAGATCTATATTATAACAAATTCCTCCAGTTGAACCCTACACCACCGCCAAAGTCCGAGTGATATCCATGACGCACACCAACAAAAATTCCCAAAAGCGTGACTTAGAAACTTCAATAATTGAGCCGAGCGCTATGTCACCTGAGCTGCCTCCTCCTATGGCAATGTTTTGAGTTTTTTTTGTTTGCTCTTCTTAGGACCGCGCACCCCACATCTGCCCTTTTCGCTCCCTTCTTTGGAGTGGGGAAGTTCCGACCTCATACCACACAGGGTTCAATTATTATTATTCAAGTCTCTACGATACTGGCTCATCTTGATCAGTCCTAGATATGAATGAATGAGTATACATCCGAAGGTGATAATTTCTCCACCCAGGGTCCAACATGCCATCTAGAGGAGCAATTATTTTATTCAGAGCCAACCCTTAGCTCCCAAGGTGCAGTATTCTATTAATTAGAACAAGATGAGATGAATTGTTCTTGCTGAATAAGGGGAGGTGAAAGTCGGTTTGTGCGATACGATGGGACGCTCGGGCACGCTCGGGGGGCGGTGGGAATTAGAGGGTTTGCGCGTGAGGACCTACCGTAGGTGGCAGTTAGCAGAAAATAGACCTAGGCCCAAGAATAAGTTTACGCAATTGGCGTTCGCAGCTTAGTAGTAGAAAGAGTAATATAATATCATGCTGCCCTCATATTTGTTGCCTGCTCAAATTCGGATTCAGGGCGATGCAGGTCAGGTATTAGCCGTACTAGCTAGCATAGAACAAATGATAATCTGCTACTGAATATCCAGTACTACAACCACCAAATCCTCTAATAGATTGTAAAAAGAGAGGGCAAATAGAGGGTAGTGTGTAGGGGGGGGGGGCGATGCCATACTGTAGTGCTGCCCGCTTGCTAAGGAAATGCCTCCTAGAGCTTGTCACAGTGCCGATACAAAAAAAAAGCATTTTTGAAACTGCTCAAAAAAATCCCCCCTACTAGAATTATGAATATCATTAACCACCACACGGAACAAAGCTAAGCATTCATTACCCCATAGTAACCTCATCGCGTAAAAACGGATTATTCCGATACTTAGCACTTAGCGCTAATCCAACTCCGCACCTCAGCGCCGATCAGACCGAGACACCGCCCGGACCAACATTTCCCAATTTCCTATCTCAGATCAATCCGAGAGCAAATAGCCCGGCGAGACACCATTCGTGAGGAATATCATACCGGTACTCGTCGCAGGCAAGAAGTGCCCGCAAAACAGGGGGGGTCTATTTCGTATGAGCGCTCAGGCACACACAGCTGTTTTGCCATATATATTTTTAATCCCTGTTTGCGGGCCCTTCTTGCTTGGGATAAGTAGGTCATCGGCGCAGCGGGCGAGTCAGTAACTGCAAAGACACCTCACAGGCACTCAATGTTCCCATACGGCATGTAGTTCGGCCCAGATAGGACGAGGTTTCCTACACCGATAGGGTAGTGATATTCATCGTCATTGTTGTTGTTGAGGTCCCTGAGTGATCGACCGTGACTAGCGTGCAGTGGGTGAGTCGGCGAGGTTGGGATTTGGTCGTGATGTTGTAGATAGCTTGCCGGAGGACCGGAAGACTTTTTTTTCTTCTCTCGCTCTCCTGGGCTTCTCCATCAAGATAGCTCGCCTTCTAATTGAGAAGAGAAGTCCGAGCCAGGAGAACATCGTGTATAAAGACCTCCTCCACCTCCACTGGTCTTTCTTCTCACCACCATCCTCATCAACTCACTTCCTCGCATCACTACTATTACAAATCCACTCTACTCTTTAATCTTTAAGCTTTATCTTTAACCAAACCCTCACTAAATCAATCAAAATGGTCTCCATCAAGTCTCTCGCTGTTCTCCTCTTCGCCGCTGCCGTCACTGCAGCCCCCCTCGCTGGTGAAAAGAAGGGTGACTCCACCGACATCACTGTCAAAAAAAACACCTGCGAAGCTAAGCAGAAAATTCACTGCTGCAACGATGATGGAAAATCCCAGAATGCCGGTCTCGTCTCCCTTTTGAACAATGCCCAGATCAAGTGCAATAACTTGGGAGTCAATGTTTTAGCTGGTGAGTAGCTTCTTCTGCATGTTAGTGTGAGCAAAGCTGACAAAGAGAACAACAGTCCCTACACTCACCGACAACAGCATGTGCAAGGGTACTATCGTTTGCTGTCCTGGGGATGACAGCCAGGTATGCCCTTTTCTTGTGATTCGGGAGGCGGGGGGAGGGGAAGACTAGATTGTAGCTGACTGACGTTTCCAGACCGGCCTTGTCAATGCCAATGCCAACCTCAAATGCACTGCTCCGAGTCTCAATTAAGAACCCTTTTGTGTTTGTATATTATGATTATCAGAAGGATTGGCAGGATTGGGTATATGATGGCTTCAGATATAAGGGGGTTTGATTATGATTTATTAGTGTCAACTTAATATTAATATCGAACGTTACCGTCTCCATTTCTATGAGCTCTATGAGGTCTATTTATAAATTTGATCGGTGACGGAAAAGCTATTGGAAAGTGGTAAACATTGTATAAACAGAAGTGAAGACCCTTCCGGGCCGTCGCAGATCAGCAACTAGAATTCCCTATTCAGAAATTGCTTCTGCGCAAACCCCGTAGAAACTCGAATAATTGAACCGTATGCTATGTCGTTCGGCTTTCCTTTCTTAGTAAGGCCAAGAAGAAGAAAAAAATCAGACTCGGAAGGGAGAAAGGGGCCGTGTTCTTGCTGTGTTTTTTGTCCCCTTTCCAGAGAACGAAATTTAGGAATTCTGCCACCCACTAGGTTACATAGATGCAGAGTTTTATAAAACCTCGGACAGCGCTCGGCATGAGGCCTGGGTCCCTGGATCCATCTCTAGCCCCTCACGAACGAGGATTGTTTGCTCGATCACTAGCTCCAATTGAACCCCCCACTACTGTCGGAAGTATGACTTCAGTGTGATATGTGGTACGGATATTTTCGGCCTGTGGCCAAGCTGCATGGGACATGGGGAACTGGGAAATGACTAGAGTCATATCGATGTATGTTCGTAGCACCGATTGCTATAAGTACCGCAGTCTCAGGCGCGTCTATAGGCGAATAAGCAAGATAGCATCAATCTCTCTCTTTCTTCTATATTCAAGCCCCCTTACTTTACGCTTCAACTCCGACCTCTTCTGTGCGACCTCCAACAACTACACTACCACCAAAATCCGAGTGATATCCATGACGCACACCAACAAAAGCGTACCTTAGAAACTCCAAATAATTGGGTGGAGCGCTATGCCGCCAGAGCTGCCTACTCTTATAGCAATGCTTTGGAGTGTTTTGTTTGTTTTTTCTTAGGACCGCACACCTCGCCTTTGCTATACCTCTGGCTCCCTTCTCTAGAGTGGAGGGTGAAGTTTCGACCTCATAGCACATGGTTCAATTACCAACTATTCAGGTCTCAACTCGTAATTCCCCGACGTTTGTAAAAACGACTACGGTAGGTCTGCATATGCTCCCAAGGCAATTCTCCCAGGACCTACCTAGGAAAACACGAAATACTAGTACCTCTATGTGAAAGAAAGAAAGAAAGAAAGAAAGGACTCCAGGAAGTTTTTAAGGGCTCCGATTGAGTGGGTTGGTTGGTTGGATTTGGCCTCAAAAGGTTACAGAATATTACCTTTAAATTCCTGGATAACTTAGTTGGCTCTGTTATAATAATATTATAGATCTAGAGATAGTTGCTCTTATTACCGGTAATGGTTTCGTTGATCTCTACACGCTTGAAACTTATGCCGCGCTATGTTGCTTAAATTACTATCGTCCCGGGAATTCAAATACATGCGCACCGCATAGGTATTCCTACACTCCGACGACTTCCTTATATTTGCTTCACTGTATACTAGTAGTGCCTCTCTTTCTTTCTTTCTTTCCCTTCTCCTTCTTCCCCCTTTCTTTTCTATAATAACAACCTCTCCTCCTCCTCCTCCTCCTTCTTCTTTAGAGCCAAGTGATCATCCATCAAAACCGAAATCTCATTATCTTTACCTACCGTAAGCCAATTCATAACAGGTTCCCCAGTCCTTCGTTTTTTATTTTATTTTTAGGAGCATATATCTTCAGATCACCCCAGGCAAGGAAGGAATTCACAGAGCGCTTTAGTAAGTGAACTTGCTTATTAGTGATGTATAATACTGGTAACTTATATTCCAGTCACGTTTTTCATATTTATGGCTGCTTTCAACTATGGGACTACCGATGCTATTATAATTTATTATATTTGCTCATCTATTATACGCAAGTGAACGCAAGCGGAAAAGTACAGTACGATGAAATATTACAGAATGTTCTTTCTTGATTTCATTTTGTTCTGAAATTGAAAAAGGGGTGTGAAAGGGTCGACGGAGATAGTTTCTGGTATTATAATGTCTTTCCTTTTAAATCACTGTTATGGGAGTATGTATAGTATAGTAGGCAAATGGGATCGATCGGTCATGCATGGTGAGAAATGGATGAGTTGCGGGGGGAACGATGGAATGAGTGAGCAAGATGATTTCCTTATATCATACTTTATAATAATATTATATTCTTATGTTTTGTTTAGTTGGTTTAGGCGAGGACGACCTGCCTTTTACTAGTAGTCTGGCCCTAGCCTAGTTCGTGCGTTTGACCGTTGGGCCATTTGTTAGTCAAACCCACGATTGGCCCCCGATAATTAATGCCAACCAACCTGGAGGTATGATAGATAGAAATTAGTTTTTATCCCTGACAAAGCCTCAGCGCTTGGGAGCACCCTATTATTTATTAATTAATTGGAGGAAGATGAGATGAGATGAGATAGTCTTACTTAATAAAGGAGTGTGAAAGTCAGTTTTGTGACACCGGTAATCATGATGCGACGTCCGAGAGATATACAAGTAATATACTGGTAGTATGACAACATGTTCCTGGAAATGATTGACAATACTCGGAAGACAAAGATGGTATAGATACAAGTAATAGTTTACCCTAAAACCCCTCGACAGCGCTCACACAGTAACAATTCTATCATAAGCGCCATTCCCAAAGGAAGGCAACAAAACTACATGACTGCCGGTAATCCAGGAGTCTACTGTCATCATCACTACCACCACACACGCGCGGTCATGTGAGTCCATTTGTCATGCGCAGTATGTACTCGTATGGGGGTGGTACCTCACATCACAACTTCTCACTTCCATATTCTCCTGAAGATAATCCAAGTTCACGCAATAAAAAAGTGCAAAAAAAAGCGCTCACATTCCAGGACAACCTCGTAGCACAAATTCCTTCCAGAACAGGGGACATGGTCTACGTCCAGGCGGTCGTACCAGACATGGCAATAATCTGAGACAATTCAAGAAAATGGAGCATGCAGTGGTAGGACAGACTAGGGGCGGCACCGTCCCAAAGTCGTACAGACCAGATCACGATCCAGATTACCGAAGTGCCAAGTCAACTAAACAAAAAAGAAAAAAAGCACAGCTCAATTATGGTGTCGTAGTTAACACAAAAAGTGCAAAGAAATATTTTGCAGTAGGGCTTATTTTTCACCCCCCCCCCCACAAGCTCTCAAAACCCACTATTCGAACTCACGACCTTCAAGACCAGGAATCTATAACGGAAAGAAAAGGAGAACCCAAATAATTCACAACTAGAAATTACACAAAACACGAACCAACACCCCTTATGTAAGTTATAACCACACCACGTTTGCCAGTACCAAAGTCAACCAAACCAGAGAATTGAAAGCCATTTCATCCCATTTGAATGTTTTTCCCAGCAAAAGCAAGAGTGAGATAGCAGATAAAAGTCATCCATCATCAAAGCGGTCGATGGAGCGCTCGCTGCTTACAAGAAGAAAGCGGCGACAGCAGCACCGACGGCCAAGATAGAGAAGCTCTGGATGGAACCGGAACCGGTAAAGGTTGGTGGAGTGGTTGCGACCGGGACGGAAGTGTTCTTGACTGGGTAGGGAACACCAGTTCCAGAAGGCATATAGGGGAGACCAGTTCCTGGAATGACACTAGCGACTGGCTTGTTGGTCATGGTGGGGTATGGGCCCTGGATCTCACAATTAGCCAACTAATCCATTACGCAGGATTTAACCACAAGGACTAACCTGAGGACCTGAGCCGACCGGAGTGCCAGCAGGCTTGCTCATGGAAGGAACAGGATAGCCATAAGTGCTGTTGGGGTGGACAGGCATAGGGAGACTGTAACCAGAGCTGGGAACTGGGGGAGGAGGGGGACACTAATTGAATCCATATTAGCGAATCGCTCTGAAATCTATATCAATTGGCTCGAGAACTTACGTGAGGGCCACCCGGGCAGCCAGGAGTCATAACAGGAGGAGTGACAACAGGAGGAGTGCCAGTAGGAGTCATGACAGGAGGAGGGGGAGGAGGGGGAGGAGGAGACACGGTGCTGACAGCCGGGGCGCTTGTAGACATCCTCGCAGGGCAGTCGGTCTTCTCAGGCGCACAAGAAGTGATAGTGACGACCGATGTCTGGTAGACAACAGAGCCTGGCATAGCCATGGCAGTGGCGCCGAAAGCAGCGGCGGAAATGGCAATGGTAGAGAAACGCATTTTGATTGTTTTGTGTTGTGTTGTGGAAAAGAAAGGTATAATTCCTTAAGGAAGATAAAAGTGGGAAGGGTAGAAATTAAGGTAAAAGAGCTTTTTGTTAAAGAGTGTGGGGGGTTTACTAAAAAGAGTGACTGGTAGAGCGGGTTGGACGCGTAAACTGTGAGTGGTGAAGAGGGAAGGAAGGAGAGGAAGACTGGAAGGGGGACTCAGGGCCATCCTTATAGGCATTGAGAGTTGGAATCGGGATAGGGGGCAAGGGGTCCAAGGTTGGATTAGCCTGAGGAAAGAGATGGGGGAGAAGAGAGAGAGAGAGAGATGGAGAGGAAGGGTTTCTCTTTCTCTCTCTCACCCCCTCCCTCCTCTCAATCTCGGGCCACAATCCACAAACTGCAAAGCCAATCACCCTCAATTTCCCATCCCTGCACCAAATCCTAGTATTGAGCACACACACCCAATCCATTCCATCGAAATATCCTTCATCCCATCACCGCTCCAGGTAACAAAAAAAAAACCGTTTAGCCACTTTTCCTTGCCGAACAAGCCATATATGCACTCCAAGCGAGTAACAATCACCAAATCACAACGGCAACTGTGCTGATCTCTCCCTCCTCTTTCCAAGACCTTCCCAATCCAACTGAATAAGGGCAAATATCCACGCCAAGTAATCTAACTCTAACCAACCGGGCCGACGAGGGCAAAGGAACGGAGTCGTCCGCTATGTTTCACCAATAGGCAGGATAGGAAAGTCACGGACGACAACAGGAAGAATGGGGGAAAAAAAAGAAGGAATGGAAGGAGGACCCTTCTGGGCGATCCCAATTTCCCCTTCCTGCTATTGCTTGTAAAGGGTGTACGGTAGTGCTGAGTGCTTGTATGGGCGGGCGGTCAATTCCTCAACGTGGGTACAGTCGCCCACTTGTACCCCATCATGTATTTGCTCGAGTATTCGAGTACATAGGAACCTCACACCGGTACCTGCCTGCCTGATACATACATACATACAGTTGCTTCTACAGTACTTGTAATTACCAAGTTTGAACAGCCGGATGCTTACCGTAATACTTGTAATGATGGTGAAGATGTACCAGTATCGTACAGTAATATACTGGTAATCAGCAACGCCAGAAACAGGAGAACTTCCCGCACAATCCCCATTCATACTTGAGCTGTGCAATTTCACATCCCATCCAAAAAAACCAGGGGATCACCAAAGACCGCCATACCCTACTTGTATCTTCCGTACCGGTATCTCCCTCACTCTCCCTCTCTCCATGATCCTGCAAGTCAAGTCACCAAGCCAATGCAAACCCAAACATACAGAGCACTGTAGATCCCTCCCCATTTCGCAACACACACGCACGCATTTCCCGTCCCTCCCCCCCCTCCTCCATAATAAAAAGTTGGATCCATCAAACACTCCCGCAGCAATCGGAGCAGGGGTCGGACCAGAACCTCCTTTCTTTTCTTTTTTCCCTCCATCCGTTTTTGTGCCCTTTTTCACTGTCGGAAAGCACTTGTAAGAGTGTCGATAGGACACGGTGCGCGATGCCATGCCATGCGGTATCACTCGAAAACCTTATTGGACGGGTATGTATGGTGCTCTGGTGCAAGCAATGGATACTCGAGCGGATGGGGTGTGAACCGGCACTCCAGGGACCCGGTGCTTGTAACGCAGCCTACGGTATTGTGAAGGGTGGTTTATCCCTACGAAGGGGCTCGAAGCGAGCGAGTGAGCGATAAGGTAAATGTGGCCACCGCCCCTATTTTTATGCATGAATCACGATAGGGTACGGCACAGTACGGTTACTGTACCGTGGGTGGGATTTTGTGGGGAGGACTTTGCCGGACGAGACAGACAGACAGAGAGGGAACGAGATCGTAGCCTCGAGTTTAAAGACGGAGAAGAGATGATGCCCACTAAAGTACTATACAATCCAAGAAAAAGGAAAAAGGATAATATCTATAGTGCACTACAAAGAGAGACAGCGAAAATGGAAAGCCCAAAGAAAGAAAGATAGAATAATAACCTGAGAAAAAAAGATACAAATGTAAAATAAACCCAAATCGAGTAAACTTTTGTGTAAACCTTTACCTTCCCCTTTTTTATCACCAGGCTCAACCCAATTCACCGCCAACAATGTTCCAACAGTCCCCATCCAACCTTCTCCTCGTACCAAACATGAAATAAGGAAAAGCCTATATACGGTACCCACAAACAAGGAAAAATAGGAAAGCTGGAATATCGCCGAGAACGAAATCAAGAAAGGAATGGAGAAAGCAAGCGGACAGAAGTAGACAGAAAAGGAGGAGATTAGTGGATCCATAGTGAGAAGCAAAAAAAAAAAAAAAGAGAGACTTTACCGGGGGAATTCAAAACCCATACTTATAATATGACAAACTTTCATCTTCTGCTGCAATCCCCCTTACACGACTTCAACAACTGTCTGCAGGCGGGATCTGTGCCTACTTTTCTATTTCTTGGGCCCGGGACCAGCAGCACCCCCGCGCCGTTTGGGGTTAGCTCTTGTAGGCTTCTTCTTCGGAGCCGCCGGTTCGCTGCTACCCTCGATGAATTTGATGAGTTCGTCGATGCTCTTAGAGTCCATTCTCCCCAACCCAGACGCAGAGGTCGTTGATTCAGCTACTCCGTGCGGAGTGACAGGTCCTTGCCCAACCTGGGGCTGCGGGCGGGTCGACATAGTTACGTGCGGTGTCATTGAGAATCCCCGTTTCTTGCGCTCCTGCATATCCTTTGCTTGCTTCGCTAGGAGCACTGCGTTCTGAGTGAGCTGATCGAGCCAGCTCTCGGCTTCTTTAGTGTTACGGTCGTCCGGTCCGAGCTTCGCGTGGAAGACGTTGTAGGCATCGCGCATCCTATTGACGGCTCCCTTGGAATCGTGGTCGAGGGCAAGAGCTTGCGCAAGCTGAAAATACAGCGTGGCCGTATGCGGGGATTGTTTCCCGAAGATGGATTCGCAAACAGCTAAGGATGCCTCGAACCACTTGCGGGAGTCAGTGTAATGCTTTAATGCTTGGAGCATTACTGCAACGTTGTTCATTGTCGTGACCGAATCGGGGTGTGCCTGGCCGTATATAATCCTCCAGAAACCGAGTGCATGCTTAATGTAGGCCAGTGCTGTCTCGGTACTTCCGTTCGCGTGCTCAAAGAGTCCCAAGTTGAGGTAATTGAGCAGCGTCTCAGCAGAATCAATTCCCAATGTCCTCTCTGATACAATCACCGCTTTTCTGGCTAATTCTACAGCAGCTGTCTTCTCCTCTAGTTGGTAATACAGCATGGAAAGTGTGTTGTAAACACGGGCTACTTCAGGATGCAACACCCCGTAGATTTGCTCGTGCAACGAAAGCGATTCGAGAAGGAGTTCTTGGCCCATTTCCTTGTGGTCTTGAATGAGCGACATGCGGCCGGCCTCGAGAGCCTCCTCAGCCAACAGACTCTGCGGCATTATCACGTTAGTAAGCAACTAGCCGATCAAGGTAAAACCGCTAAAATCAATCAGAGAGAGAGAGAGAGAGAGAGTACCTTAGAGGATGAATCCTTAACAACTGGTACAACATTCATAATATCCTCGGGATCGAATGTTGTTGAGGGAGCTTTGGGGACAGACGCCTCGTGTATCGATGCTACGGGCGACTTCTTCTTGCTTGACTTGCTCTTTGGGTTTCCATTAGTGGGTGGTGATGCCTCACTATTGATATTTGCGGCCTCTGATGTAGATTTAGGAGCGCCAAATTCATAATTCTTGATTTTCAATTGGAGACCAAACTTGAGAGCAATCTCCCGAAGCATTTGAAGATGTTTGATGCCACTGACCCAATCCTCTTGAAGACCGTACCGATACCTCTTGCTAACTTCCTTTTCAATGCTCACCCGGAGACTCTCAATAGTCAACTTCTGGAAACCAAAGTCGGCATCGTGATACAGCTTCCAGAGACTCACATCCGGAATAACCTTGGGGTTGGGGTTGTGCTCAGCTCCTAAAAGGCAGTTAAGGAAATGCGAAACACAGAAAGGGACCAAGGGGCCGGGGAGACCGCGGAGCATGGCATTTAAAACATGCTTGCATGCCCTAGAGACCATCTCTTGAATCGCGAGGATTTTAATGGAGTTTAATTTGGCCCCTTCCTCATCCGCTGAAGAGGCGATAATCCCGAGATAGCGAACATTAATGCCCCGCTTGTGCATGAGACGGGAGAGAGAATGGCCGTCCATGGGTGATCCGACCTCGCCTTCGGCCAAATCGGATATCTGACAATGTGCGTTAGCTGAGTAGGAGTTTTCGGCGAGACTGAGGGAAATTTTACCAATCTTGGTATGGCCATTGTTAACAGGAAATTGCAAGCATCTCTGACGTCTTTCTCGTCTTTCTCCATTTGGGCTTTTTCCTCATCCGTTTCCGGCTGTTGGCCGGAGAAGACATCAGGATTGAGTGAGAATTCAAAGCCAGAAATGTCAATACTGTTGTCCGGTTCCTCGGAATTCTTTTCTAAAGTGTCAGTATCAACTTTGTTTAACTGGTTTTCGTGGGGACAACCTTCTCAGAATCTTCACCCTTGGCCTCGCCCTCACCCTCCCCAGCGTCGGTCTTCGCTGCATCAGCGTTCTTTTGCTCCTCCTTGGCCACCTTTCGCTTCTCTATTTCGGCGGTAACGTACTCCCGCATCTTAGACTTCCAAAAACTTTCTACAAGTTCTGGCCTGAGGACGGCCATCCTATGAGGATACCCTTTATCCGCCTCTTCACCCTCGACCCCCTTCCAATGTTTCTCCAAAAAGTCCACATCCAGAGGTGTAGTTCTATACAGGTCCAAAACGTACTTCCTCCCGTCAGTTCCAAGTAAACCTTTAGTTTCAACAGAGGCTACGAGCTCATGTTTCTTTCCTTCCTTGTCCCAGACATTATGCTTCTTAACCCTCATAGCCCGACTCATTTTCTCAAAAAGCGGAACGAATGATTCAGTATTAGCAACAACGTCCTTGCCTTCGACACCACCATAATCAATCTGGCTTTGACCCTCCTCTCGTGGCCTGAAGATCCCCGGAACGATGCTCTGGGCCACCAACCTTCTACCAAGGTAGTCTACAACGACAGTTCCGGGTGTGGACAGGCCCGGAATATCTAATCCGTTAACGTACTTGACGCCCATAACATCCTTTCCAGTAGCCACCCGAGCGGCCTCATCACCACCCTCGCTAGCAAATGTTCCGACACCATCCGCGCCGTATGAGAAGAAAATGTTGTTATAAACATAAATCTGCGCATCTCTCCCTTCAGTAGGGTTTAGCGGAGCCACTTCGCCTTTAGCAATCAGAACAACTCCACGAACAGCAGCGTCTGTGTAATCGGCGAATAGCTTGGATAGAAGTCTCTCGCGGAACACACGCTCCTGTACAGTCTCCCTCGGAAGTTCCCGGGTAGATTGAAACTCCTCATTGAAGTCACGGAGGGAATCAACATTCTCAGTTCCAGCGATCAAATAGGTTTCTTGAGGGCGGGCAATGTCAGACTGGTGATGATAATATTTGGTATCTGGCCCCGGAACCAACCATGGGGCTGCTGGAATAGCATTTGTGGGCGCAAAAGTGACCAAAGCTTCTTTCTTGGCATTCCATTCTTGCAACGCATGGAATTCCTTATTGAAAGATAGGGAAATCAACCCCAAGAGAGTGATTAGCGAGTGCGCAGAGGAATCCTTAGGAGCGGGCCTAGGCGCAGGATCAAATTTGTTACTGCTAGACCGGCTGATGTAGAACCCAGATACGTGCGAAGTGATTTGGAATTGTTCTCCCTCAAGTGTAGTAACCTGAATGTAAATCAAGTGTCCTTTCTGGCGGAGGTGGTGCGGTGGGGGGTTCCAGGGAGATAACGCGATGCTCTTGACACACTTTGGTGCTTGAGTATCCGGAATTTTTGGAAGAAATTGATCCAGCGAAGCCGGTGCATCGAAGTCGAAGTTAGCCATAGGATGAAGCCCCTCAGTGCTTGACTTGGAATCATTTCCCTCCTCAACCTCGATTCCGTCAAATAAACATAGACCCGCATTGATCCCATTGACAAGATCTATACGGGGCCCAGCAGCACCAATCAACTCCCGTACTCGTAATAAATGCAATCTAGCCTCCTTCTCTGTATATGGGTCCTCCACTAGAATTAGCTTAGAGTCGGGTGTGATTCCTGGAACGTCCGATAGCTCAACGAAGTCGCTAATCCGAGTACCGTTGTGCGCAAGGTGAAAGCA
This sequence comes from Tuber borchii, assembly GCA_003070745.1. NCBI lineage: Eukaryota > Fungi > Ascomycota > Pezizomycetes > Pezizales > Tuberaceae > Tuber > Tuber borchii. Next base: position 87,165 of record NESQ01000064.1, read on the forward strand.
TGTGTATTGGAATGTGTCTGGTAACTCAATGACTGACTGACGGATGTCCTGGACTTGTTCCGAGGCTGATACCTGCACGGGAGATCTCGGTTAGAAATAAGGAAAAGGAGGAAAAAAAGAAAAAAAAGAAAAATCAATGATATTTATTGCAATCTGTCTATGCTTTACGACGTACCATTATTTGCATGCTATGTGGATAGTGCGGAAGCTTGACGGTCAGTTGGAATACTAATGAATCCATAGAGTTAGCCCATTGTATTGTCTCAGTCTAGTGCGGCGATGCGATTTCGACGGGAAAAAAACAAAACAGAAAAACACCCCGCCATAGCAATCTACCCCGCGTGTCTCACATATGGGTCGGCAACTCACGATCATGAAGCTGAGGGACAGCAGCCTCGTCCTGAGAGGTCCCCTCCCTCCCATCTCCTTCGATGATAGGTTGAGGAGCGAGTTTGTTCGAGCCTATTGGTGACGGTGTTCCCTCGTCAGTTTAAACGTTTTCTGGGTAGAAACAGCCCCTGGGTTCCCCCTCCCCGCAAACAGGGACTCCATTGGAAGCGAGAAATTGAAAGCTGAGCGATTGAGTGAAAAGAAATACTCACTCGCATTGAGGGCCTCACCTCCAGTACGGATCTCCTCAAATGTATTTACCATGGTGATGGAGTGGGTTGAAATGAGGGTGAGACGAAGAAAAACGTCGAATACTGAAATAAGAATCACAGATCCAGGCTCCGCGGTCCTTTCGGCACAGAAGTCACAGAGCGATATGAACCTTTCTCTTTTCCGACTCAGAGGAAGATCCGAGAAGAAAGGGAAGAGAAAAAGTAGGATGAAAAGGGAACAGGAGTAGAAGGGTAGAATTTCTCTTTTTCCTCGAAAGGTTGGTGAAGGAGGGAAAGAAATGAGAAAGATGGTTTTTCGTTTGAAGAAAAAAAAAAAAGTGTTCGAATATATAAATTTTTTGTGCCCGCTCCAATGTCAGTGTGCTTTAGTGCTGCCGCTACTGTTTTTTTCTCTTCTAGTCTTCCTTCTCCCAGGAGCCCTCAGACGCCCACAAGAAACCAGGGCGAAAATGGACCGGCGGAACTTTTAACCCTCCCTCCACGCAAAACCTTTTCTGGCGGTCTTCGGTAAATACTTTTTGGTGTGCAAGGGAAAGCCGTTGCCGGTGGTATGGTGGAATCACGAAAATTAATTCCTAGAAAGAGAAGACACTCAACGAATCACGAGCGACAATTATCTGTGCGCAAGCAGTGCACTTCACAGACTATTAGAGTAGATTTCATCTACCGTCCCCGTCAAACTTTTGGCTCTCCATTGTCTCTCTGTTCGCCGATGTTGATGCTGCCCGGGAGCCTCAACCCGCCGGGGATTTCCATTTCCTCAAAACGAACCTTTTTGCCAGTGATTGCCGGTATTGAATATCCGCCTAATTTTACTCCGAGCCCCGGGCCTCTGCCGGTATATGAATAGGACATCCGCCATTTCCATCGCAATAGGCTTCTTCCCTTGTATTTTCCTCTCCCTTGGGCATTGGGCACTTTTCGGCGTCAAACGTTTGCCCTTTTACCCAGAGACGAACCTAAACCGACCCCAGCAGAGCATGGTACCATCCAGTGACGCTATGGAAATCTAGTACTTAGAGACCCTTTTACCTCCCTAGTGCTTCCGCCTCTAGGTGTGGGGGTAGAAGGGAATCTAACACTACATTCGAACGGATGAGAACCTCGATGTTAAACTATAATATCTGTGTCTCTATAGAGAGTTTTCCATAGTGAAGATGGTCTGAGACTCCAGCTCTGACTGTTTTCCGGGGGCTGGATTCGCTTATACCACAATGATTATCGGCCCAGCATGTCAAATCCGAACAGTTACAATTAGCATGCAAGATCTTAATTGGGTAATTAGGAGGATGGCGGAAGGAGGGAAGAAGCTGGTTAAAGAATTTTCCTCTTATGAGCGGGCCAAATTTGGAGTCTTAAATTGTGTTTTTGCTTGTCTAGTTATAATGAATGGCCTTGGTGTATTATTATTTGCTTGTAAATTCCATTTTTGAGGATGTTTGAAGTTTCCTTTGTTTTTGAGCTTTCTAAGCTATGTTTTGGGGCGCTGTACTGTACTTGCTATGGATATTTCTATATTTTATGAATAAATCCGAGGGGTTTAACAACAACTGAAAGAAGGGAAAAATAACAATAATCCATTTCTATCGCGATGTCGAGATGAATCGACGCAAAAAAAGAGCGGAAAGGAGGAAGAAACGAAACGCTAGCCACGAGTCTGTACTACGAAACGAGGATGGCATGGTATATATGTTTTGATAAGAAAGGAAGAGCAAGGGGAAAAAGAATAAGATGCAGGAAAGGGAATGTGTCGATAGGGAAACTGTTTAAGGGAATGCGTTTTTTTTGAGCAAGTGAGTAGATGGACGCGAGTCGGCTCTCGAGCCACCCAGAATGGCTGTGGGTATGGATCGTAGATTGCTGCTGACGCCGTATGTGTAGATGGCGGCGGCGTCCAACAAATGTCAAGTCTAAGAATAATAGTGGGTATAGAATTTACCATGTGTTCATGGAAATTGCTCACCTTAAGAATCATCTTCTCCCTCTTTCACTTTTTCGCCACGAGTAACACCGAAATGTACGGATTTCTCAACATTGCCCTTATAGCCTTTGACTGTCATGTTGTATTTTCCGCCATGCCAAAGATCCTGTTCACTAAATTAGCATTTACTGTAAACCAATATTTGTAGAGAAGTTTTCAAAATATTTGCCTTAATGGTCAATTCTCTTGTTCTACCCAAGCTCTCAATGTTACTAATTCTCGCAAGAGTCTCTTCCAAGTACTGAGCAAAGTGGGGCTCGCCACAAACTTCCCGGAAGGCATTCTGCATGGGAACCGAATCGGCTCTAACATTTGCCTTAGAATCAATGGTGAAAATATTGATGTGGTCAAACTCCTGAATGAATTCTGCCCGGGTCATGATCTGCCGGGCCCTGTAGAGCGGCACCTCGGGTAGCTCGTGGCCAATCTCGGGGTCGTAATGACCGCATTCACCGGCACCCTCTTTCTCCATGTCTACCAAATGCTTGACGAGGACCATGGCGGAAGATGCAAACTTCTGTTGGTCCATGACATCGTCGTCCATGTCGGTACCAAGAAGGCCGCATTTGTTCTAGCACAGGAATCCTGTCAGCAAGGGCCAACGTGATAGCAATAAAGTGGTGACCAAACCAATAGCCAAGTTTTCTCAATTTCGCAGATTTCCTTGCATTTGGCTATCATATCCTCTTCCCGTGCAACTTTGTTCAAGAAGGCGAGTCTTCCGCCCACCAGCTCATATACTCTTTCCAAGACGTCCATGCTTACTATTTCATGCTTGTATTTTGCTCGGAAATTTTTCAGCGCTTTAATGGCCTTTTCCTTGGAGAGGTCCCTAACAGATATGAGCTCCATTCTTGATCCATTTTGCTTCAGACGCTCGTAAACCCTGTCCCACTACGTCAGCCCTGCCGTGGAATAAACCGAGTAATTGGGGGAAACACCAGTAGTCATCACTGTTGAAAACCATAGTAACCAACCCGCTAGCAGCCCAAGATTCCGCTTTCTGCTGCAGTAAGTCCAGTAGATCTTTCCCATCTTCGTCACTGCGTAATAAATGCATGCTATTGACAATCATGATGAGAGGTTTACCGGTTGCCTTTCTGCGTGTTAATGCTACCTTTTCGAGTTTGTTCAGCGCGCGCTCGATGTCAAGGAGGGCCGTTGTGTCGCGAGGTCCACGGATAGAAAACAGGGAGCCGATATAATCTTCATGCTGTTATGGATCTCAGTATCAAAGTAATGAGTTTGATGGATAGGGCGATGGTACAAATTCAAAATCAAGAGCTTTGCCAAGTCGGATTCGGAAGATTTCAGGGTCTCCATGGGCCTCCATCATAGAGCAAGCCTCGCCTTTGGTTTTATGCATCGCGCTTGGAAGATGTTAGCTGAGTGTCTACAAAATTAGATACGAGATCATGTACTTACGCAAGTAACATTGATGTTTTTCCGGTTCCCTTTTGAAGAATTCAGCGTCGGGCATCACAGGTTCCATTCATGCGGAGGTTATCACCTTCTCTCCAATGAGTAGATAATAGTGTCCCTGCTCTTCTCCATTTACAATGTTGTCGATTCTGTTTTGTGCCTCTAGCATTACCCTAGAAGCAGAAATATTAGTCCCTGCAGGTGCTGCGGATCTCAAAACCTTAAGTATCAACAACGGGCAAGTAGGGACCAAGTAGTCAACTTGGGGTAAATATCTCTAAACGAGACATCGAAGAGCAATATGCAAGAAATTCCAAAAGGCTTCAAATTGCAGAAACGCTTGAAAGGAAGAGGATTGGGTTACGGGAGAAAGTGAGTGGGGTGTTTTGTGGAAGAGTCGAAAGGTTCGGGGTACCATGGCTCTTCACTTTCACTGTGGCCAGCCGTAGCCAGGTTCAATGCCGGATCTCCTTCCCTGAATGCGTGATCGATTTTCTGCAAGACGAGTTTTTTGTAGTACTTGTGATAAGTATATCCAGCTAATCTAGATGTAAAATTTCCAGAATATCAGTTTTCGGGATCACGACATTAGAGACTGCTTCCATACCCTAATATAGCGAGAGATGCTCCAGTTGTGGCAGCAGATTCAAATATTTTCCACGCAGTCCCTTTGAATTTGTGCTTTTTATCCTCTTCTTTTGGAGGTTTCCTCCCTCCTCCCCCACTACCCTCTCCATTGCCATTGTCGGGTGATCCGTGGAACATTCCACTCCCGCGGATTCCTCCCCCGGTCTGGTCACCCCCCGGCGCCGCCGTATCCTGGACGTGTCCCCATTTCTGTGTGGTCGGCTGTGGTTGTAAGTCACTGCTGGGACCAAATTGATAGTCGTTGCCACCTCCGACACTGCTGCGATGATTCCAGCGCTTCTGTTGCCAGATACAAGGGAGCAACAACCCATGCTGCGAGCTCTTGGTGCGAAAAAGTAAGGAGCGACAGCTCCGCTGGAAAGAACGGGGTATAATCGCCGCCATGCTCGAAAAACAACGTAAAATAGCAAAACCGATGGAAAAGAGTTCCTGATTAACGAGAGGATGTGAATTGACGCTTTTTGCTCCTCCCTCCGTGCCTCTTAAGCTGGGTTAGTTGGGGGGGGGGGGGGGTTGAAACACGGGGATGGAGGCTGTTAAAAGGGTCCACCTAGAGAATGAGGTCTAGATTCTAAATTGAAGGGGCTCTGATAGAATTTGCGCTCGGACTCGGGATCGGCAACTGGGGTCTGAAGGGCAAAAAGACTTGGATAGCCCCTTCCCTAGCCCGAGAATAATTATGATAACAATGGCGTCCCGTGCCGGGAGATTTTTTTCTTTGTAGGGAGATGCCCTATGTAATTGAGAGATGGCTAAGGAGGAGAGGGGAAAGATGGCGAGAAATGCGGCTAAACACAGAGACCGAAATCACAGATGTCATGACGCTTGAGAATAAGTACCTGCAGTCCTCTAATAAATAATTCCTATTAGATCAGTGAATACAGTACATATCAAAAAAAGGTTACTATACGTGGTGGGGGGAGCCATTTTTAGCCCTCATATCAATAGGGTTTCCATTAAGAATTATAGGAGTAAGGGTGGAGAACGAGCTGTGACGGTATCACCCTAAAAGCTGCTACAGAATCCAGGTTATGGTAACGACATTTGAGCAAGGGTGTGCTTATTGTTTTCAGCTCGCTCTCTCCCCTCCTTCCTTCTTCCTGGGTCTGGGAAATGTTAAGGCGCAGCCCACGGCATACCCACTCAGAAAGCTATGACCTACGAGTAGGGCACAAAATGGTAGGCTGATGAACTAATCTAAGGAATTATCCGTGGTACAGTACCGGTGCGTCAGGCACGGTAGGCTATAAGCCGATACCGGTAGACAATTGACAGAATTGGATACTTGTAAAATAGTTAGACAAATCCTAGTGTGATACTGAGCACTAGTACTAGTACATGGTTTTGCGTGCCTACAATTCTGAGAGTAGATGTCACTCTCTCAAAAGTTTCAGCTGGATTCGTGGAAGCGAGACATGACACGCGGTCACTGAGAGTGAACTAAATCACAGTATAATAATAATAATAATTATACAAATACTTGTCTGTTGTCTGTAATAAACAGTTACCGATGATAGCAAGCTAAATCTTTATGCGCTGTATGATGCGTGACAATTGAGATACTGTGCTAGTAGTTTAAAGGGCTGATTCTAGTCTTCCGCTGATAGGGGAGGAACTTTCAAGGATACTCGAGTACGAGTACACCACCCAAAGGCCCATGATTCCATGAAGGAGCGACAAATTTTATTGTGCTACAGTTCGGGAAGGCTCACAGCTTGCTTGTCAACCTTTGTCACACAAGGGGGCCGAAGGATCGCGCCTCTGGTTTCCAGTTGATCGCACGGCCACACCTCGGCTCATGTAGCTTTCATTAGCCACATGTTGATCATTTGTAAAAATTTGTGCCACACCCTTGACGTAACGTCGCGCCAACTTATCCAGTCCCTTGCCTTGAACTTCCTGCGGTGGACCCTTTCAACCTCCCTTCTCACAACTTTCTCCACAAACTCTGCACCACATTTCCTCTTACAACAAAACAGAGAAAAACGAGAGGAGAAAAACAGACACCTCCTACATTTGATGCTCCAGCAATGGCTTCGCAAAAACCGTCTGCCTACGAAGCCGAAAAACTCGACGACAACATTCTCCAACCTCCATCCCGATCACCAACCTCGCCAAGCCCTAGCCTGGTATTTTCACCGACAGACATTCTCATAGCATCCATATATCCTTTAACTCTCATAGCCGGGTCAGCCTTCTCCGTATTATCGCCCTCGCCAGCATCGACCAGCTCTTTCTTCTCCCACAAAGGCAATTTCTTTAATGTTTTCTTCGTCAAGTATGGATGGCTATGGACTACTCTGGTCTTTCTAATACACACCAGCCGTCTTCGTTCTTCGCCAAAAGCCAAAGCTCTGTTGCGATACGCCCTTGCAACTATCTGGTGGATTTCAGTTACCCAGTGGTTTTTCGGGCCACCGATAATGGATCGAACGTTTCTGGTCACGGGGGGCAAATGTCAGCTGGTTGGCACCGATCCCATGCGTGCAAAGGAAGAGATGGGCACTGTTCAAATGGTTTTTACCAGCGCTGCCTGTAAGGTTGCGGGTGGGAAGTGGAGCGGTGGTCACGATCTTAGTGGCCACGTGTTTCTGCTTACTCACGCTAGCTTGTTTTTGTGGAGCGAGCTTTTGCCCATCTTGAGTCTTTCGGGGGTTGCTGGGTGGGAAAGTGTAGGGGTCCTGACACTTCTGGGATTGTGGTGGTGGATGCTATTAATGACGGGCGTATACTTCCACACATGGCGAGAGAAGGTTAATCACCCTTTTATTGCTAGCATTGGGAGTGTCTTTACGGGTGCTATACAGATGCTAACAATATCTTGACCATTAGATAACTGGCTGGATCGCCGCAATAGCCCAATGGGCGGTGTTATATGCGTGGGCACTGAGGTCGCACTCCACCGCCCGGAGCACTTTTGGAGTTCCAGGTATTTGATTTTTGTTTGCTCGCTGTAGACTAAGGGTTTCACTATCAACGGTGGTTGCGGAAGGATAGACAAAGCGCTTTTTAGTTAATAATACGACTTTCAATTATTTCATTAAATTTTTTCATTGCCTTTTTTTTGCCAGTGTATCTTTGTGTTTCTAATCATGTGGCCAAGTGTTATGATTTCGCTCGAGCGTTCTACTTTTATACAGGTCAGGGGGACCTAGATTGTACATGTAGATATCATAAAAGTAAATATACCAAGTCTCTAGGATTTCTCGTTTCCGGTGAGTAACTGCAGTTTTGTAAATACCAGATGTCACTGAAGCCGTCCAACGTCGGCTTCCGCGTAGCATTCATATGAGGAGTAGAGAGGACCGCGAGCTCACTCACCACAAATCATCCCTTATTTCCACCCTCCAAGACGTCCTTCATAGGAATCTCTCCGCTACCCCTCGGTAAAGGTTTCGGCTGATTCTCACCCTCCTTCCAGCCAATCTGTCTCCCAATCAGCCCATCATCCTACCAACAACCCGCCCATGAAGAAGGCCTAACTCACCATATAAATGATCCTAAAAGTAGCTGGTAGCCTCCCCTCCTCGCCGCCATGCAACTCCCTATACACCCCCTCCGCCGCCATCAACACATCTCTCCCAATCGGCCCCACCTCTCTAGCTAAAACCGCATTCCCCTCCCCCATGGAATTCAAGTCGGCCATGAGCGCAAACATATCCGGAAACTCCACAACAACATCATCAACATCTATCGTCAGCAGCTTAAATCCCGCCCTCTGCATCAAGCCACCAATATCGCGAACATCTGCCAGCGGCGAAACCCGTGGCGACACACCGCCCCGCCGCTCCAACTCCGCCAACTGCAGCGACGTCCGCAATTCAAACAGAGTGTCCCCACCTAGCATCGCGGCAATAAACGGCGCATCAGGCTTTAGTATCCGATTGATACTGGAAAGCGTAAACGGAAGGTCGTTTATCCAATGCATCGACAAGCTAGAAACTACCGCGTCGAAGGTGTTCTCCGCGAATGGTGGTACCTCCTCGTCTGCCACCACCCGTTCTATCGGTAAATTGTCATTGAACTCCAGTTCCGCGTCCCGGTACAGCAACTCGCGGCTCATATCCACGCACGTCAGTTTTTCCAGCCGACTGCTTATTCCCGGTGGGAGCTGCCGCGCGATGTGGCAGGCGCCTGCGCCCAGATCTAGTATGAGCGGGAACGGTCGCTGGATGTCCTGGATGCGGTCGATCAGGCGAAGGGAGATCTCGGATTTTAGGTAGTCGGTCGCACGGCTGTGTGCTGGGTTTTGGGTGGACCGGCTGCGCTGGAGACGTTTCGTTCGGCGGTTGAAGACCTGGTAGGTTGGATTTGGGGTTGTGGTTGTGGTTGCTGTGGCCAGGCCTCGGAGCGCTCCCCTGAGGCGGGAGATGGGGAGGAGTGGCATTGTGTGTGTCGAGTTGGTGGGGGGGGGGTGGGGGATTGTGTTTTTCGCTTGGGGGAAGTCAACATGAATGAAGTGGTTGCACACAAAGCTTGGTAGGGTTAGGGTTAGGGTTTGCACGGCGAGGGGACTCCCGGCAAAGGCGCTAGTTGCTCCTGGCCCGTGAGGAACCCTTAGTTGGATGCCAACTTGGAGGATAGGGTGAATATGTTTTTTCAAAAAGCCTATAAAAGATCCTAGTAATTTATATGCTCTGGTGCCCCCGGTATCTATAGCTGTGCGGGGTAGATTTGGAGCTGCTTGTACTGGTATTATCGTGACAGAATCTCAATGCAGGTTAGGGTGGGTTTAACTCCCGAGGTAAACACCACCAAAATTGAATGGCACAATCCAAGCTTGAAAAAAGACCTCGGTAAATCCCAGTTACAGTACCCCGGCACTATTCGTTAACTTAATGCTTATGGCGACGAGTCCATACCCCGTGATCATAAAAGGTCACTCGCAAATTATAAAAAAAAAAGTCAAATGATGACAAAAGAGGGCTAATGACACAACATGCTCAATCGGCTGCTAAAGGCTAGAATACTAAAACACCAGTGAGTGAGTGAGGTTACACTATTCCTGGCTAGAATTCTTAAATGTTTTGTATATGTCCTGGAAAGTAAGAATCCGAATCCAAGGGTGTGCAAATGCGTGGCTAAACTAGATCTGTTTTTATTCTTCGGATAGAGATAAGCCTCCCTATTCCTGTAGCTTAGGACCCATATTTCTTTTTAAGTAACAGAAAAACTCCCCTCCGAGGTAGCAGTGATACTATAGTTATGATATAGAGCACATGAATATCAAATCTAAGATCTACGCCACGAAGGCACAATCTATCTATTCTCGCTGCAATGGAGTTCCAAAGACTCACTATCTGCGCCCCGGGGTCTGATATCCATTAGTGAAATAGCAGTGCTGGATCAAACCCCTCAGAGAAAGCATTATCCTTCAAAAAACATAGCTACAGTAACAACCGTGTTAAATCGCGAACCGGATGCGAACAAAAAAAAAGAGACTTGTGAACCTGGGTTCTGAGATTATCCCTAGGGCATCTGTTCTTCTCTAGACTTCAGGCGTTTCCCTTCTGACACTGGTGATTCTTCTCTGGGTTTTGGCGAGGCTTTCTTGCGCTTTGGTCCGAGTAGGCCGCGACTCCGAAGCACACGCTCGACCTTCCGACCTGTGCCGATTTTCCACTCTTCCACCTTGAGGGAAAGTTTCGCTTCAATTCTCTTATCGTCCAGCAGCATCTCGACAATACTCGCATGGCCTTCGTAGATGGCGATGACCAGGGCATTCTGATCCCACCGAGCGCACGTAGCGTTAATGTCAAGCCTTCCATCGTCCAGCAGGAGCTTAACAATCTCATCAACCCCACGACGCACGGCACAGTGCAGCGGCGTCCAGCCATCGTGACCGAGCACATTGAGCTCAAGCCTGGGGTCTGCCAGGAGTGCCTTAACCATGCCGACCTGACCCCTGCCAACAGCCACATGAATCGGTCTCCAGGAGAACTTATTCTCGACATTAACCTCCAGCTCTTCCCTCTCCAGAAACGCCTTGACCATACCCTCACTGCCGTGGACACAGGCAAGGTGGAAGGCGGCCTCCTGATTATCGTTCCAGCAATTGACGTCGACTTGGCGGTACTTCAAGAGCATGCGCACCATGCTCTCGTTGCCATTCCAGATCGCGCGCATCAGTGGTGTGTTTCCGGTCCTCATCTCCTTCGAGTTGACGCTTATCCCGGCTTCTATGAGCGTGTGCACAGCAAGGCCTGACTCAGTTACCACCGCGTTGTTCAGGAGTGCATCATCGCCGGTGAATCGGAGGATTTGTCTATCGAAGAGTTTCACGACGGCAGCGACGTTCCCGGTTCTCGCTGTTTGGAGGAGAAGACGTTTGCCGTGGGTGGCGGAGCGGTCGCGGAAGACTGCGTTGATGAGGGATTTGTGGAGGAGGTGCGCGAGGCGGCGGTTCGTTATTAGGAGGGAATGCAGGTCGCAGATTGTTTGGTCTTGGGCGATTTGTAGGATTATCTCGTTTGGGAGATTGAGGAGTGACATGGTTGCGGCTTTCTTGCGCATTCCCTAGTACCATCTGTCGGCGGAGGTCGTGTAAGGCTGAGTTGTGTGTGGGGAGAGGGAGAGGGGAGCTGAGGCTAGGGGCCTAGTTTATAGGTCACGTGCCTGAGGAGCACACCTTACATCATAATCATAGAGGGTCACTCGCTTTATAATAGGAGTGATTGTCGGAGGTTCACACAGAAGAGGCCAGAGTTGAAGTGTAAGGTAATAGGACCGATCAATGAAAGAAGAGGAGAGTCCAAAAGGTTGCGATTAGGAAGTAATTATGTCCCGACCCCCCCTTAGCAAAGCTCACATGGCCTCAGCCTTTTAGCAGTAACTACAGTACTTAAGAAAGAGAGCAGTAAGTCCGGAAGGTAAGTACTCGCCCATGGTAGAAAAGGACGGAAAACTTTGAGTGGCGAGACAAGGATTTGGAGTGAAGATCGATAAGGGGTAATGGAAAAATCGGGGTGTTACATGACACCATTAACCTCCAGCAGCTGCACTCTGTGTTTGGCTGTTATATTAAATCTATGGATTTTTATTAAGGCTGTATAAGGCAAAGGTGAGACCAAAAGAGAAGGAATCAAGGCTTCTTGAATGGTTCTTTTAGGGGGCTTATAGAAATGAAGAGGCTGAACTGCACATTGATAGTTGAAGATACCAACTCCTTCAGTCCAGACTCCAGGTGTCTACCAAGCCCAGAATTTTTCCACACAAGCCAACTGCCTCTTTACTGCCCCACATGATCTTGCTGATCTTTTTTTCCGTCCTTTTCTACCATGGGCGAGTAATAGCAAAGAGGTGGTTTGGTGGTAAACAGCCATCCCCGTAGACCATTTCAGTGATTTCCGTCCTAGGAAGTCTATCTAGTATTCAGGATCTGCAGTTGCTTGATGACTCTTCTAGACTAAAAGAGACAAGAGGTTTTTTTTTTTCTTTTTTTCTGCTACCCCGCCGATCGCGAACCCCACCCTAAGGGGGGTTCAGAGTCGGATTCTTCCACCTCGTAGCAGTGCTGATTTGCCCTAAGGCCTTCAGTCTCCCAGTTCCCATAGGTGAGGTATCCTTCGTTCTCCTACCCTACGTGATGGATTGTTCAATAATAACCCATGATGATGAGGGGAATTGAACTCCTGGGCTCCCGCTAATTGCACAGAAGGTTAATTAGTTCATGCATATTAACCACTGCGCCAGCTAGGTATTTCACATAACGTTACCTTAGGAACTAATACTTATCCTGCTATCATAGCATTTTTATTTGATTTGTTTTCACCCACAGTTCAATTAAGCTAGAAAACTAGATCGTATCGCTCCATCCTCCTCATCACACTCTCGCCATAACCCATTAACACTTTCGAATTCACCTTAGTTCGCATCGGGGAAAGCAATACATCCAGTTGCCAAGTTCACAAGACCATTCTGCAGGATATCAATTAGCTACTTTTAATCTCCAATGTGGGAGGGAGGGAGAAATAAACCTGATCGGTCTCGCTAGTGCAGCAAGCACCCTTACGACTGCGCTAGCCAGCTCCACCAAAGACACTGCCTGCTCAATCAATTAACTTAGTTATGTTGAATTCTCATATTGGGGGCTCAGAGGATATTGCCTACCAGTAATAACATCGACTGAAACCGTGTCACACTTGACGGCAATGTTGTCTAAAATACAAGTGTAGGAACCAGTAGCCTTGAAGTTAGAGGCATAATTGCAGTACAACGTTTGCTGGTTCTGTTTCGCCCAGCACTGCTGTTGCCCTTGATGTTGGCGTTGTTACCAGGACCCCCTAACTTAATTGTTATTCTGCAGAATGGTCTTGTCAACTTGGCTACTAGATGTATTGCCTTTGCTGGTGCAAACTAAGGTGGATTCGAAAACGCTAATGGGCTATGGCGAGAGTGGCGGCAAGGAGGATGGAGAAATTCCAACTAGTTTTTTATAGTTTTAGTTAATAATTTCGAGCCTTACTATACTACTATAATTTATTGCGCAAGCTATTCTATAAGGTGAATCAAGTTCTACTAACCTACGTGACAGTCAACATACCAAACATACTCAATTTATTCAAGCATGCCCCAAGTCTTCATTTTTTCATGCGGAAAGTCTATAGTCATGAAGGATCACTTGTGCGGCCCTCGAGCTCGCCCAATCCCTGTTGGCCTCTGTCCCATTCCGCCGGGCTAGCTCCCCTACTCTAGTATTTCGGCCCCGAAATAACGGAGCTCCGAACGCCATCAGTAATTAGGCATATTCCAATTGAAGACAGTCTTGTACCCTATCAGGTATGCTACATTGTATCTTATAGACTGGATACTGTTAGTCATTGTCATCACTTGCTGTAATCTTATCAAAGCTGCTATAGGGAGCAGCTAAGCTAAAAAACAATTGTCACCGAGCGCTTGGGCATCTCAAGGCTGGGTGTCCAAGGCCGGTGGAGAAACGCCCGGTAGGCGTAAAAGGTTCGAGCTTAAACCTACGCTTTAGGCTATCCATGCATGACCGACCATCCGACAAACACACCCGCATAGGTGACGAGTGATGATTCATGATTGTCATTGCTCATTTGACATTTACATGAGTCTTAGGCCCCGCTTGGCACGCCCAGATTCCAGGCGCAAAATCCAGAGTTTCGCCTCAGTATGGAATTTGGGTCTCCTAGTATTTTTTGGCCCGGAGTGGGACCGGACCCCCTTTTGTAAGTTAGATCAGCACTTTAATCTACACTCAAAGCCAAACTCGTACTTGACCCCGAAGAAAAAATCCTCATAAATCTGCTATTAGAGTACTTTTCTTTCTCCTTATCTCTACAGATTTTCATCCGATACACTAGTGACCAATAGTTTATGAAAGCCTACGGGGCATCTAGGTTAAATCCATCCTGTTCGGTATGCCCAAGACTCAACTGAAGCATAGCATACCAAGCTACAGCAAAAAAATATTAAAGGAGTTCAGCAACCGGGATTCCCACATGGTCACCCACTGTAGTACTAACCGGTCGATACGATGCTTGTTTAGCGCAGAGCGGACGGGATGCGAAATTTTCATCGTTCTATGGCCGAACACAACATTTATTTTTCTTTTAGCACCTTGTCATTACCTTCATTGATTAGTACCAGACCCTAGAGGGCTAAGCATTTAAACCATCGCGGTGCTAGATCGTGGCATAATCATGGGAACCTCTTGCACTACACCCAAAGCTCTGTTTGTACGCAAAAGACAGATACGTACTTCTTTCTTCTTATCCTATTGTTTCCTTATATCAACTACATAAAGTTCTACCACCTAACTTACACGCTCTACACCGTCTACATTGTCGACCGCCACAGTTGTTCCCCACGGGCTCGCGCTAATTGCGCAGGAGTTAAATGAATTACCCAGTGACATCACAATCACTACTCCTAGCTAAGGTTTTCGAGGGGAGTTGTGGAAGAAATCCCTATTGCCCTTGTTGGTATATCTGGTTGATAGCTGGTTTTGATGGGGAACATTAGCGGCCCAGAGCAGAACTGCCTCATCCATATAATTGGGAGGTCAACCCTGATGGATACTCATGGGGATATTTCTAATTTCTTGTTGGAGGTAGCCTGGCGAGGCCGTGTTTCTCAGATAGCGAACTTGTAGACTAACTCACTAAGATTCTCTGAGCATAAAGGAACCAAACTAAGCTTATATTCTTGTTTGCAATTCTACTGAATATGTAAGCTAATATACAAACTCGGCGAGGTAGAATTTAAACGCTTCCCCATTAGAGATTAATAAAACCACCAGCAATAAAATGACCTCCACAAACAAACATAATTATTTTGGGGGGGTAAAGAAGGAATAAACGGAATGAAAGTGCAAGATTGCCCACATACTTGTGGTCGTCATTTCCAGGGGGCTACCCATGAGATGACCAGGTGTGCATGGGGATGGGTGCTGTAGCCATGGAACCATTAGGGCCAGTGGAAGGCATGAATACCAATATATCATGGTGGACCACCTCGAGAAACACCTGCCCTCATGGTGCCAAATGGCGTTTTCGAGCGCTACACTCCCATCCAACTATTTCTTACGAGCCCGAAGAAATTTTTGATTGAACTACGGTGTAGTCTTCCGCGAATTCCCTCCTTGCCAGGTGGAAAGAAGTGAAGCTCCTGTGGGGATACTTCTATTTAGGGGGGAGATACTCGCCGTTTCCGCTGCGCCTCCGATTGCCTCCTTGAAGGTCTTTAGGCCAGAGAGCAATGTGGTGGTTCCGGGTCCGGGATTCCTGAATGTGTATTGATCCCTAATCCATAATCTGTCATTCCTAGCCTGAGATTCTTGGTTAGTAATATGTGCCAGTGTATGTGTTGTAATTTATTGCGGTAGTAACTTCTCTGATCTGTGCATTGATGTATCTGAAATAATATCGTGGGCTTAACGGAAAAAATATGCGGGGGAGATGTTCGGCCCCCCATTTGTCACGCACGCATACAACAAGAAACGTAAACGAAGCGATCCCAAAGGGTTCGAGCTACCAAGAGTTCCCAGATACTAAGATTAAATTATTAAAATCCCCAAGAAGTCGTATCGTGGCTCCTCCTGGAAACGATTCTTTGTAGTTCCAGGGACTGGTGGTAAGGCTTCATACCTCGTATTTAGCTGCACGAGGTGAGGGAACCCAGCTTGAAGCTAGATATTACTTAGGAAGTCAGATCTAGAACCAGCAGAATGATATGAGAGATGTGGAGATACGGTAGGTGTGATAATCGGAATGAGCAGTTGACTTTTTCAGATGACGAGATACAGTCTAGAAGTTCCCACAAGTTGGAGAGGGCTAGGTCGAGCCCTCGAGATTGGAATTTGCGTCTGGGTAAGACTCAGCCACCCGCCTGCCAGCTTCTCCGAGTTGACCTTGAAGCGGGTATTCTTCAAGGGATTGGTAAATGATAGAGCATAAAGAGGAGGCAAGAATCTGAGGGACAGTCATGGCGAGTAAGAACAGTAGGGGATATAGTAGAAGTCGGGGTATAACAGCGGCATCGAGGATTGTCGGATTTAGCGGTTGAGACAGAAAACTATACCGGGGGATAACTTTTTTTTCGAGTGAAACTTCTGAACATTGTCAGCTAAAAGGAAAAGGAAAAGGTCTGGATCTTAATAACTAATTGAACAAAGACGACTACAGAGCAAGCCTGAGCTCAAGCTAATTGCTCTTAGGCTGAGCCTGATGAGAAAGAGCAAGCACTCCATATGATCACAATCCGACGTTTTCTTGATTTTCGGTATTGTGGGCTGTCGGAAAGGCCTAATCTAAGGCTTTTAACAATGAGTACCAGACCACCCAAAAAGGTAGATAGCAATAACAGAGACCGCTCACTATTGGGGTAAAATATCCGTTGAAGTAGCGAGTGGAAGCACCTTTCTTTGGAGAAAATTATCTTCCTGTTCACGGCAGCTATGCAATAAAACTGCTTGAATTGACACAACACTTGTAGCGGGTGTCAATTCAAGTAGTTTTATTTGAGCTATCTCTAAGTCCACCACTTACACTTCTTAGTCCCATAATTCTGCAAGTTGTATGATAGTTTATTCTGGATCCCGACATCGATATCATATCGTTATGACGAAATATCGCCTCCTCCATATCAAATATCGTGACCACAGTCACCAAGCGGCATACTACATCCCTAGGATGCTCAGAGGTTTTGTGTATAACACTCATGATCAAGCATTCCTCTATAATAAGCAATAGCTAGTATAAGTTTTGTGAAGAGGCAGGGTTAACAGTCGCTACAACGGCTAGCCTGGTCCTTTCTAACCTGAAACACCACGGAGACGCTGCAATACCGCTAATTACTTCCCTCACGATCTGCTCTATCCTCCACCCCTTGGCATCGTGCAGGTTTCGCTATACTTTCGCATACCTTTGTCCGAGCGGGCCAGTCATAGAGGCGGAGTGACCTCTAATGACACCTACAGCTGCTTACTCGCTAGCCAAGAAATATAAATACCCATAATAATGTT
Organism: Tuber borchii; assembly: GCA_003070745.1. Taxonomy (NCBI): domain Eukaryota; kingdom Fungi; phylum Ascomycota; class Pezizomycetes; order Pezizales; family Tuberaceae; genus Tuber; species Tuber borchii. The sequence goes on from NESQ01000064.1 coordinate 104,326, forward strand.
ATTATTATTTCCTCTAAACTCCCGGTTAAGTGAATACCGTCGCCACCCTTTGTCCTGGTTTCGTGGCTTGGTCCCGCGAGCTTACTAAGTTTAATCATACCCTATCACTCTAGAGCTCGGGTACCTGCAATTGATTAATATTCGAATGGGGAACCAATCCACGAGTACCAGTGCCCGAGTAGAGCTTGGCAAGGAGCGTTAGATCCGTGATACCCCCCAAAAATAAGAAATTTAGGGTACGCTCACAGATACCCCAAGAAGAGAAGGCAAATTAACTTTACCGCATTGCTCGGTCTCCTTATCTTACGTAAAACACGTCTCCTTCCCAAAGCATTTCTAGACCACGGAATGCTTCATGGGTCAACGCTGCATTACGCCTTCACGTCATGACTGGGCCCGCACACCCAACTAACGCACAAAAAGCATAGGGCAATCATAACTCAGAAGGAAAGGACACTATGAGGGCTGGTCCCACTGTTCCAATTAGGGGATTGCGTTGCTGGCCGGGGGGGCAAGTAAAATTTAGAGAGAAATTAACAGTAGTGAAACACAATAATATTATTGCATGATCCGAATACCGGTACCAGTATACTCGGGGGTGTAGATGGGTGATCGGATAGACAGGGGTTATAAAATGTATATATCAGCATACATTTTATAACCCCTGTCTGTCCGATCATCCACCTACACCCCCGAGTTCAAGTACCAGTGACCAATGTCTGGAAACAGCGAGTCCCGGAGGAAAAGGGGCACCATTATTTCTTGCAAAAATTTCCCTGCTTCTCAACGGGTACCCGAGCTATTGAAGGGATGTTCCATCCTTAGGGAGGATAGAATCCTCCGCCGCGAGATTCAGGAAATCTTAAATGTATTAGGATACCTAAAACGGAAGGAATTCACGAAGAATCCCAGCCCTCAGCATCCAGATGGTTGGCAAAGTCACTTGCGAAGTATTCAAAGGCAGCTCGTTGAGGTAATAATGCCGGCCCCCATGAGACACTACCGGTAGGCTGGCCACCGAAGCCAGTTGAAAGAGTTATTCTGACTTCCGACGAAAGTTAGAGTGAGATTTGGCAAAGAGAGGTGGCTGTGAGTTGCTCTATCTGAATTGGTCGCTGGTTAAAAATACCGCAAATTAGCTTACCTCCCAATGGAAAATAAAGGCCGTTAGAGGGACCGAACAAAGTGGGACCTAGGAAGACCGGCCGGCTGGTACGCCCGAAGAGAAGCGCTACTAACCTGGGAACTTACAATTGAAACAGACATCCAATAGTTCATTCGGTGCTACACCGACATCGCAGAAATCCGGGGCTAGTAGAGCAGAATGCTTGCAAACATTCACGATCTTCGCTTCAAATGAGTAAAGATAGAGGGTACTCGGTGCTTAGCCCTCGGGGCTCGAGGCCCTCCCTGCACTACACCAGTCAGGCCAGCCTCCAGGGCGAACAATGCAACTTTCCAAACTAAAGTAAGATCCTAAAATTCCTAAGGCTAGTCCCAGGAAAGGAATATGGTACTGCAAAGCCCCCCTATATGTCGGCTATCCGAGCCAAACGGGAGGTCTGATTAAATACCGGTGATACCTTCGAGAACCCATCCATTGTAGTTGTCGCGCCCCCGAGATGGACGCACCACCGCCAGATGTGGTATCCTCCACCAATCTTTAACAGCACCCCAAGCGATACGAAGCGTAGGGGAAGAGAAACTACTGATTTCGGTAGACGGTCCCTCGTCTATGAAAAGAGTATGAAACCCGCTTGGCATTGTTGAATACTCCGTCTAGGAGGAAACCCTTCAGGGTGGATAATATGGCCGATGAGAAAGTTTCATATAATTTAGAGCCCATTGTCTCTACAGAAACACTTGGCACCGATACCGGTTTTTCGTTGCTTCCGCCTGGAAACCCGTCGACCCGCCGACCACCCCTGCCTATCAAACCCCACATAAGTTAGTCGCTCCCGCCCACCGGTACGATACTGCCTGCCTTACAAGGCCCTATATCTCTTCCCTTAGCCCCAAGGGGAACGAAGTAAACCTCTGATCCTGCTCTTCTGCACCCTCACCTTGGTGCGTCCAAGTGTTCATGTCCATGCAGAATCATTGATCGAGTGATATTCATGATCCGATCCTTCGCCTGAATCAGGTGATCTAACCCGTGCTGATGTAATTTATCTAGGGATAACAGTACTCGGTTCCAAGCACGCTTTGTAGACATGATGGACGTTTTAAACTTCTACCGTAATCGATAAGACAATGTCATATACGGACATCCAATTTACTCACATCGGTATGACTTCTTCATTGAGACGAGTCTTTGTCTGAATAGCGAGACTTAAACCTTCGAGCACCTCCGGGCAGCCAATCCGTGCGCAGGGATTGCCAGAGCCGAAGTGTTTTTGTGATCAAGGTCAGGGATCAGATCACGCACCCCGGGTTACAATCCCTTGAGTCCAGTGGTGTTCACGCTTCCGCATTCAATGATAAGGGATGCTAAGAAGAAATAATAGTTTCCAGGTGAGCAATGATGAGTGACGTCGCATAGAGAGAAGAACAAAAGAAGAAAATCACCCCATGGAAGATTCGGCAGGATGGAAATTAATACCCTCTTCAGGATACACAATCCCCAAGATCCTCCATCTTTTATGCAATGCAATCCGCCCCCATTTGAAAGGCCCCTTCGGCCAATCCTCCCTACCCATACTTGAGCACAGACCACACTCCACGGATGATCACTCGGCGCCTCGTCAAGCCACGCGCAAGGCTCGCGCAAAGCCCGGCCCTTCTCCAAATCCAAACTTCGGGAAACTCCACCCTTCCAAGCCATAGAATGCCGGGAGCGACACTACGATTTCCCCGCGGACTTACAGTGAGTGGACATGAACTGACACTCCTTCATAAAATCTGTTCCGTGGAGCGGATTAATTTGACCTATCAGTGCGTCCACATGCGATAATTTCAACAGGTTTCGAATCCTACTTGCTCACCCCCTCCTCCTCCCCATTCTATCCCCCTCCTCCTCCTCCACTCCTGTACCTTCTCTGCCTTGGTTTTAGGCATGTCCCGTACCATCACAAACTACATAGCGTACGCGAACTGCATGCCGAGAACCCTCCTCCAAGCATTGGCTGGTATAATAAAAGTGCTGTAATTCCATGGGATCCCCAAAAATTTCCATCACAAGATCTCGGCGCACGTATGCAACGCGATGCGCTGCGACACAACGTTTCGGGCAGATCCGTGAGAGAACGAGAAAGAGAGATAAAACGGTATACCAGTACTTTCCACAGTGCCGTACGGTACTTAACTCCCGAATCGTACGGTCTCTTTCTCCAACATGGTAACTTGTCTACAGCACACAGATTATGTACACACCGTGCGCAGAACTGCACGCACGTATGTACTAGTACATAGAGGGCAAGTGAAAAAAAGTCATAAAACCCTGCGTTTCTACATGTATCCACCGCGTGCGAGCTCCAAGGTTGTATGAATTACCGGCGCTATACGTAGTATGGCGCGATATCAGCGGTCCTGTATGGAATATTATACCCGCAGGAAGGATGGAAAGGAAAGGGAAAAAAGAAAAAAAAAAGTCACATCCCGTCGTCCCATGATCCACCGTTTTGTGCTTTTAGTCTACTCTCCGCAGGAACCGCTATGTGCAGATTTCCTTTGCCTTGCCCTGATGGGGGAGGAGATGGGTTTCGAGTGAGATATTGTGGTTCGGGAATTGCCGTTGGGCCGATGGCCTTGTGAAGTTCAAAGGGAGGGAAAAGGTTACCGGTACGGTAACGCAGCGAGGTTCAGGATGGTTCTAAACCACACCGGTGCCATATCATCCGAGAACAAAGAATTCCCATCGAAAGTCCACCCGGCACTCTACAGTGCCTAAGCTAACTTAACAGCGTTAGCTATCATAATCAGATATTCTGATCACTTAAAATAATACGAGCCCTTCCCCCTGCCAATGCACCACCATCCATCCATCCATCACCAAAAGCCCCTCTCCGAGTTACCGTAGTCTAACCCAAATCAACTTTCATCCCCCACGGCAAACCACCGACCCCAAAAACCCCACCGACCCCAAACCTCGGCCAATCCCCCACCGCCCCGCCGGCCTCCTACCCTCAGCGGTGCTGCCATGCGCGGTGCGGAAAAAAGTGACGAAAAAAGAAGCTGCGACAGGGGTTGGTATAATCTGTATGGCTGGGCAGGGTTGGAGGAGCTCCTCTCATCTATCACATTCTCCGCCTGCGGAGAATTTTTCCGAGTGATTGAACGGAGGGAGTGTCCCGGCTGGATTACTGTATCTGCGGGACTCTTGGTTGGAGAAGGCAAAACTGGGCTTTTCACTTTTAACCAGTTCCCACCTTTTTTCCCACCAGTCTCGGAGGATGGGGAAGGCGGGGAAGGGTGTTGTAGTGGTGCGCTATGATGGTATGGTACGGTATGGAAGGGAGTTCTGTTAAGATGGGGAAAAATGTTGTATGGGATGGCAATCTTACACTAGATAAATAATGTACGTGTACACGTCAATATATGAAAGGGGTGTTTTTTGTCTGAATCGCTGTGATAGTCATGGTGCTAGACAAGCGCCGGTTGAGTGCACCGCAGGGTAGAACTATGCCGATATAATAATAATAATAAAGGGCCAAGTACTACAAGTATATTTCATGATCAAACAGCACCAGTGCCACTCGTAACAGATATCTCAATCTCACGAAAAAGCCGTTTGATCGTTCATTTCTTATTCGCTCCCGCTTGCGCCATTTGGTCTAGTTTTAGCTTATTCCCTTTTTCTTCTTCCATTCTTCTCTTTATTGATTGAATGTTATCAAATAAAGCGCCCGAACTTCATCTGCCGGAAGCGGTGCATAGAGCAATTTTTTAGCAGCTCTTATTAGCTATTATCAAGGCACCCTCCGCTAATGTAGCGAGGAATGAAATATCGTTGAGGAGACGACCTACCGCCCCTACAAAAGAATAGAACAAAACTCTCTATCAAAACGGCCCTGGGCGGAAAACGTAAGACCCCACCATATTCAACTCTCTAGTGCCACCTCGGGCCGTTCAATCCTTGAGGGAGGAACCCTGCTAGAAGTTCATCACATCAAGCTACTGATCAATGTGCCACTAGTATCCCGCCTGTTAAGCTCGTTGCCAATGTTACTTCTTGGAGCTTTCCGTTTATGATGACTGACCTTAGATTACTACCTAAAGTATGAGAAGATGCCAGGCCTCCTTCTCTTGGCGGTTCTGGGGCAGCAGCGTTAAGTCATGGCGACCTGTTGAATTCATGGCACTTCCCAAATGAATTATGTTGGACCCTAGGCACTTGTCTGATGAGTGCTCGTTGCCATCGGCCCTATGGATCAGCGCCACGAGAGTACTACTACTTGATATGAACCTCTCAGTCTTGTGCCGAGAGGCGAGAGACCCTTTCCTCTCAGGAATTGAAAAGTGTTGTCGAGGTGCAGCAAAGGCTTGGTTGGCGATGGAGTGTTCGCTCCTTTTTCCCTAACGCTCTGAGAAGGCCGAGGCGACTTGTGGCAAATGGTTTGGCATGATGTCGAGCGGGTTCTACATAAGCGTAAGAGTAAGCTTGGCTGTCAGGGCATTCAAAAGAATCGATAAATCGGGAAGTATTTCGCAAACCATGCGGGCTGTCTTTAGAGGAAGCTGGACCTGGAGAGTGCCCCTGGATGCGTGAAACAGAGCGTTGGTACAGAAGTGTTGACGCGCGTTACAAACAAATGATGAAGTACAAACGCTGCACGTGTGCAAACCGCGATGCCCACAAAGTAGTTGACTTCGAAAATCGGCGCATTTTGACTGACAATTGATTCCTGCTGGGGATACCGATCTCACAGGTCACAACGCTAAGTTGGCTCCATTGATTCCCCTATCGGGTTCCAACATTCGGCTCCAAATGGGCCAGGGCCTTTCTTCCAGTCCAATCTACCGCCAGGACACGCCTTGTGGACTTGCTCTCTGCCAGGGTCCGCTCTAGCTTAGCCCAGTCAGTGCCAAGATCTATAAAAAGCACGGCTCAAACGGATGCAGGGACCAACGTCCTGGATACCAATGCCTTCCCAGTCTCAACCATATTTTATATATCTTTCGTCGCGTATTACCGACAATACTAACACCCACAGGCAGCTGTCCTAGAGGCCCATACAGCCCGGAATGGTCCAGCTGTAACTTTCAATGCATCGCGGTCCCCCTATCTCAATGCGTACTCTTCTGCGGCCAGGGATGGCACCTCCAGAGGTAACAAAGCCTTCTCAGGATCCAGACCGATATCGCACAGGTATTCCTGCAACAACGAATGATCGTTTTGATATTGGTTGCAGTAGCCACGATGATACTATAAACACATGTGATCAATGGTCCGTTATTCTGTTTGCCGCAGAAACCGTTAAATATTGTAAATGTTTTACCCATGAATAACGTACCAAATAGAGGGATCAGGGCTAGTACTAAGCTAAAGATCGAGTTGAAATTAGAGAAACAAACGCGAACGTTTCACTTTCCAGCAGAGAGCTCGATTCTCACCTGACCCAGGCAGTGAGTGGCTCTCGTCAGTGAGCTCACTAGCAACACATAAAGATAGCCTTGTGCGAGAATGAGAGTTTGCAATAATTAGATTGTAAAACATAAGATAAATCTTGGAAAGCCATACCTTCAGTGCCAACAATGTCGGTACCGTCCAGACGTGTTCCATGTATATGAATGTTTAATCTCCCATTAGCATAAGCTGTATCAACATATAGCGGAGACAGGCGGCGACGCCCATAGCAATTCTTGAATTGAAGAGGGCGGGATGTTGCAAAAGCTCGTGAGGCATCGGGCGAACAAATGTCTTGGCTAGGCGGCCTGGCTCTTCAGAAGTGCCAAGACTATGATTGGGCAGTCTTTGTTTCGCTCGGTTGGGTGTCGTGCCACGGTGGGAGCTGCAACCGTGACCTGAACGGCCGGCTCCGGTCCGAGCTATACCCTGTGTGGAGGGGTGGAAATTCAAGTTGGGCGTCGGCGAGCGATCCTGTATGTTTCGTAGTGTTTGGGAGGACGAGCTGACTCGCTCGGAGGTTTCTGATATCTTTCAGGGGGGAAGCCTCACGATCAAAAGTGTCGTCGAGATTAGGAACACCGATCAAGTAATCGAAATCTATAGACATTGCGTGTCCGAATGACGCCCTATGACCGATAGGGGGGTTGGTCGTGAAACGATGCACTTTCTTTAAAATCGAGTGAGATAAGGAGATACCAACACATGTATCCAATTATTCAGGCACAGCTAGCATACTTAGTAGAAGAAATTAACCTGTAGTCATAAGACCCCCTTTGATCATGCCGATTAGAGCCTAGATGTAATTAGGGGGCAAGAGAGCAGAAATCGCGACTGTAATAAGGCGGAGGATGGTTAAAAATAAAAATAAGAAAGCAAACTCACTGTTGCGGGATCTTCGGCGGGAGTCTGCAGGAGTTCGCCTGCGTCTGTAGTCCTTTCCCCGTATCGTTGCAGTCGGACCCATACCGGTACGGCAAGTGCCAACTCCGCCTCCAGTCCCTTGCCATTAGCCATCCTGCAACCGCTGTTGTCGTGCATCTTCGGCTTTGGATACCACTATTACGGTTAGCAGTAGCGTTCCAATGGGTCGGGGGATAAAAAATGTGTGACTGAGGGAGCGAATTTGACAAACCTGGAGACTGAATCATTCCTTTCCATAGCCCTGTTTTATTCGTCAACAGCTGTATGACATTAGCAGGAATATTTAGCAGGGGACACCTGGGCGAAACCGTTGCATACCCTTATGGCCGGAAGCCTCAGACTGAGTATGGCCAGGATGATCAAGCTCCATGGTGTAGGCTGCTGAACAAATGGCCGACGCTGAGTTCAGTTGTCAGTGACGGGCGATAAAGAGGTAAGTTGGACATGAAGGGCGTGGGATGCATGTGTATCAAGTTTGTGCGAGAATAGATATTGTCTACCTCTGGCAAAGACGACATTTTTTTACAGAGGCGAGGCAACAGCAAGAAGGAGTGGGGATCCGTGGGGGGTTTCTATGCTTGAAGGCTCAAGGGAAAAGCTTTGAGGTATCAAAGTGGGGGGGATAGTATTGGACGAGAGTGAGAGACACGTGGGGGAAGGGAAAAGGGTAAGAAGCTTGGCCACGGGGAGCCCTATCCTACAGTGTAGCAATCAAGCCCCAGGAAGGGGAGAGCAGGGAGTGCTACCATTCTGCACAGGGTCAGCGTAGACGGAGAAAAAATTTTTCCAGCGGTTACAGCCCACATTGGAATTAGGCGCAGGTTCAGCCATAAGCAAAATTTTGCAATCATCTTCAAGGGAAAAAAAGGTGGAATTAGGTAGGGTAGATAGCATCATCAAAAGCATCATCGTCATCATCGTCATCGTCAACAAGACCAGGAGAAGGAGCCAACAGAGGGGTTGGGGGAGTCGGAGGAGTCGGAGGAGGAGGGAGAAGGAGGAGGAGAAGTAGGGCACACTCTAATAGTATTCCTATTGTACCGATATTTGTGTAGGGGTGAATGTTTTGTTGACTGCCGTAGGGTACTGGTAGACTATCGTATAATAGGTTGTACGAACAAACTTCAGTACCTGTTGCACCCAGCATTCCGCGCACATCCGATTCGGGTATCATAGATGAATCTAAAGGATTGCATCACACGGTCCAAACTTCAAGCTGGGGAAAAAGCTGAGACAAAGGGATCCAATCCAATAGATTTTATCCTATTATAGTTGCAGCTATCCACCAGCGAAAGACAAAACGAATGAGCAGCAACACCAGTGCCGGACGGTATCCTGCCCAGCACAACAGAGCAACATGATGTCAAACGCGGGGGGATAAATGTGGAAACTCAAAAAATACTTGCCCTGGCTGTAAACTTTTTGCCAAGACATTTTGTCGTGTCGAATTGGGGATCGAACGAGTTACAGTGGAGCAACGGAGGCTCTGTGTAGGCTACTCAAGCAAAGGTTCGACTGGACGGGGAGGAGCTCAGTCCAGGGACCCGGGACCTTAAAGTTGAGAGTGGCAGACAAGGGTAAGGATTGCAATTGCAGGGATAGTAGTGAAAAAGGGTGTGTTGAAAAACGATGAAGCTATCTGCGCGGAGCAAAAAAGGTTTTGCGCAGAAGTGGACCAAATGGTGGGCGCTGGGCACTGGGCACCCGAAGAGAAATTTTTTTGTGAGGGCGAGTGTGCAAACGCCCCCCAAAAGGGATCCCGGGCAGAAGAAACCGAAGCTTTGAACCGTTAGAGCCTCTCGACGAGGGCCAACAACCAATTGAAAAATCCGCTGCGAGGGTGTCAGGTGTTTCCCGCCCACCCTCCAAAGATTCTTGCACAATACCTCTCCACACGCTAGTTGTGTCACCTCTCCACACTCGGTCACTCACTATCCGGCTCCCTTTCCTACTTTTTTTTTTTTTGGCTGGGCATCGGAGGAGGCCGCCTCTCTCGTGACGTCCAAGGTGGGATACTGCCTGCCTGCAACTCAATTTTCTCGAGTGGGGAGAGAGGGGAGAAAAAATAAAAAAATCGAAAAATCGAAGAGGGCTAAACCGATTCCCTGGAAGGGCCTTGGGAGCAAGCTGTAGCCGGATATGTTTTCCGTTTTCTGTTGGCCCGCGTCCTCCATTCTATCAATATGGTCGGCGACAGGACATCTGCTGGTTGGGTGTGTTGTGTGGTCTTTCTATGGGTTGATGAAGCGAAAGAGCTCAAGAGATTGATACATTTTGATCGAATTAAAGATCCTCTTGGGTGTTTATTGCCCCTTGGTGCCGGGGCCGGTATTGGCAAGCATGATATCAATATGATATTGGCGGGCGTGAGAATACCATATCTTTTGGAGAGCTTGGGTGTGCTTTTTCTACCTAACGGCAAGGTAGCAATGGTGGTGGTAGTGATGAGGATGGCGGTGATGATGTTTAACATGTACTCGAGTAGCTATTTTGGGTAGTGCCGGAGTGGAAAACAGTGCCCTATCCTTTTGATGGCTGCTGGCCATTGGGTCCTTGTCGTAGAACACTGTTCTTTTGATCTTCAACTCCTTGGTCATTCTGTGGCTCCAATGCACCCACAGTCCTTCCAAGAGTTTGGGCTGATTCAGGTGTCGGTCCTTACTTGTGTCGAAGCATCTACGAGTATACCTGCCTTGCATGCCCCTCCCCCGGGTGACCATAATGGTAACTCGTACAACAACTGTCCAAGTTCCTGTATGCTTTTTACCCGTTCCCACACCGCTGTTCCCCAGATTTTCTACGAACAGAGCTTTAGTAGTGTATTTGAAGGCACTGAGCACAACGAATCCTTCCAACAAAAATATCTGCGAGGAAGGTTAAGTTAGTGTCAACTCAAGACAGAATACAAAGCGCCTTTGACGAGAGTCAAATCCAAAGAGGTGAAAAGAAAAGGATCCCCCCCATTGCTTTCTTTTTTTCTATTTTCTGTTCACGCTCCTTTCCATTTCCCACTACCATACCTCCTTCTTTACTTTTTCAACTCTTCGGTGGTTTCGCGTTTTATTACTGCGTACCGTACCACTCCTGCAAAAGAGTGAGAAGGACAGGAAAAAAAAAAAGAAGCCAGGAAGAGGAAAAGAAAAAAAAAAAAAAAACGCCCAACCCACGTTGCACTTACAAAGGCTGAGCTACGCTTGCTGCGAAAGAAGAGGAGAAAAAGGCCTTTCCCCACTTTTTTTCTACTCCTGGTTTCTTCGATAGTTCATCCGTCTGTGTTCTCTCCCTGTTCCATGATTTATGGTCACATCATTCCTGAAAACTCTTCTTGAGCATCTCCTGCCATCATCATTAATACATCTTCCCGCTGCTCCCCCTCGCCAATCCATCTCATGGCCGCCGCCGTAAAAACATCCCCTCCCCATTCCTCTGCATCATCTGCATCTTCAGCGTCTTCGCCAGAGCCGACGACCATGGCCCAACAGACTCAGTTTCCGACTCCCAGGCGGAAGGGTGGTAGAAAGCCGGTCTACGCAACCCAGGAAGAAAGGAAGATGAGGAACAGAGCTGCCCAAGCTGGTACGTCGATATTTTACGAGTCCCTTTTTTCCCCTTTGACACACCAATTCTCCACTTTATACTATGGCGTTCCTAGAATTCCTATGTGTCATGGAAAATATAACCTATCTTTTGGCAAATCTTTTGACACATCAAATTAGCTTTCCGCGAGAGACGAACCGAATATATTAAGCATTTGGAAGCAACCATTAAGCATCAAGAAGAAAGCTTGTCTAGTTTACAACAATCATCACGGAATGCCGCTGATGAGGTGCTTATGCTTCGTTACAAGAATTCGTTGTTGGAGAGGATACTGTTGGAGAAGGGGATAAATGTCGCTGCCGAGTTGAAGGCCTTTGCCCAATATGACGACAGACCACAGCCCGCTGCACCCCAGTCGATCTCTCGACCCATTCCCTCCCAACAGCAACAAGCGACCCTCCAACAGCAGCATATGCATAGACCAATGATCGCACAGCCCCAACAGCAGCAGAAACGACCATCGATTAACCCTTCGCCCGAGTCGCTGTTTATCAAGACTAGCCCTATAATGCCACCGAGCTCGCGAAACAATTCGCCGTCAATTGCTATCCCTACACCCCCAGATGCATCTGCGTACCAGATCCCACAGAGTGTAGTAACGACACCTACGGCTCCTTCGGAATTTCAGCATCCGGGGATTCCAATGCAGAATTTTTATCCTTCGCCTTACCAGGCGCATATGGAAGAGCTCGGCAAGCTACCCCGCGTACTTCCCATTTATCTTATGTTATGAAAGAGCCCGGCCATCCTAGATTGACTCTGTTTGAATTTAGAGCAGGAATATGACGCCGAACTACTCGAGAGTACAGAAGACGACACTCAAAGCGGACTCGAAAATCAATCTACAACAGCAGACGGGGTTGGTAGTGAATTGATGGGAGGAATGCTGCGAGGGTCCCCATTACAGCAGCATGGGATTTACAATAATAATAATGTCAGATTGATCGATCCCTCATTCGAATCGATGTTTAATATGGAGCCGACTCCTCCGAGTAGCATGGGTGGTCTAACGGATGTTTTCATGAAACAGTTTAACTCTCCTTTCGGTTTTACTACAAGTAATCTAAGATGACGTTGCTCGATCTGTAGAAGTTGGACGGATTATCAGGCAAGCTACCCCGATCTCTGTACGAAGAGAACTCGGCCATCCTATTAATTTTCGGTTATTAGAACTGGGGTTTTCTTCTATTGTGCTACATATTTTTATCGGCGTCACCGTTTTTGGGTTTTGTTTCTACGGTTTATCGGACAAAAAGAGAAAAAAGCGATCCTTCGACCCAGCGCTACACTGCCCCTCCAGTGTGTCGGCATCTATATTGTTTTGCTTCCGCGATACCACCTTTTGCTTATTCAAGTACAAAATTAGTATTTTACGACTTACTACTACTTCCGGTCGCCCTGCCGATCCCGGTATCCCCGACAAACCTGTACACTATTAATTCCTTGTCTTCGATCGAAGTAAATATTTTCCATGTTGCGGCTGGGCTCAGGCGGTTTTTCGTATTTTGTTTTTTCCTTTCCTTTCACACATCTTGAAGTGGATCCAGCTTCGTTGAGTTGGAGTAGGTGCATGTGGCGTGGAATGTATTGTGCGTGAGCTGAAAGGTGCTCTGAAGGGGGCAAAGGACGGGTGGTAAAATGGCGTATTTGGTTTCCTCTTCCTCTTCCTCTTCCTTTTTTCCCCTTTTTACTTGTTTTATTTGAGGGTGGCGATATTACGGAAAATGTTCAAAAAATTTTGTCTTTGCCTTTCTATATTGTGCTTTTGAAATGTTTCCTTATACCCCTCTACTTTGCTTTATTGTATCGATTCTAAAAGTTTATTTTATTTTTTGGCACTTGCACTTGTATTTGTCGGAAATGGGGGACTGGTGCTGCTTGGAAGGCCATCGCAGGGGAAGGGAAGGGAAGGAGTTTGATTTAGTTTGTGCTAATTATGAAACAAACTACCTTCCTGAGCTTTTTGGTATGATATATTTGGACCAATTCAACTTTTTGTACCATTCGTAAAGTGCTTGTTTTTTTTTGCTTATTGTTTCCTTGTTCATTCATTCGCTCGCTAACCACCTCACAGAGTGATGATCCATGATCTCGCTCTCCCCCCACTCCCTCGCATGCTGACCCGGGGGCGGTTTGGAAAGGATATGAGATGGCGTCGTGGATTTGGATTTCACATTCTTGCTCCCCTCCCAAATTTACTCGTGTTTTCCGGGAGCGCGTATCCATCCTGGGTCGTCTTGTCTTGACAGGGCTGATCCAATCTTGGTGGTACAGTGCAACACAGTAGCCTGGATTAGTTAACCATAGCAAAACCCCAATCCCCCAGAGATCCAGAACCCGCGAGCAATGCAAACGCACAAACGTCACGAGTGAGACACCACGATGTTTGCGTTGTGGGGAAGGCGGAGAGAGGGTAGTGGAGGCAGTGGAGAAAGGGTTGGGAGATAGCGGAGGGGAGGTGGTGGTTGTTTTGTTTGGTTGGTTGGGTTGAAGTTGGCGGCGTTGTGGTACTGGGTGGATTTGAATGTTGGGACTAGTGGAGATGCCTGCTGGGAGAGCGATTATCGAGGAAAGGGACCAGGAGTCACTCCAGCGAGGGAAAGTACATTTCTCCCGTCGGTCGGCTGTGCATTTTTTGGGTACGAAATAGTTGTGATGGCGGCAGAGTTCTGCAACTGGCTGATCTTGGGATGCAAGAAAAATCAATAAACCAATCGGGGTTGAGGATATTGTCATAGGCGGCGGTGACGGGGTAGGGTTCTATTCTGTTTGGCACGGGTGGAGTACAGTAGTGGCCGGGATAGTTGAACCTCACGCTGAGGCGTCTAGACTTCCCCTCCTTGGTTAAGTGCGAGAGGCACCGCGAAAAAAGAAGAGGTGGCTTTCAGCCCTCCGCTAGGATAATGTCATATTATGAAAAGGAAATATGTGAGACCTTATTAGGAGAGACCACTACAAAGTCCTAGTGTGAGGTCTAATTATTCTAGTACTTCTCGCATCATATTATGGCCTACTTAATACCTTGAGTTGAGCTTACTTGAGGCAATGGGAGCGACTCCGTATTCTCTACGATCCTTAGAAGTGGGAAGCAAGGTGCTGGGCTCTGCTCGTCGTCATATTATATCGCTCGGTTATTTTAGCGCATACCGGTACCATACCTTGCAGGAGCTAATATATCGTGGCCAGTCGGCTTCCTACTGCTACTAAGCGAGGGGGCCGATGCAGTTATGGTCTACTATGCTCCGATTTTCTCGGGGCGATTACATGGGCAGACCGGGCCATCGCTTTACCGGCGAATTCACCGAACATCACCCACGCCGCACTGGGCCGCCGGTTCACTAGAGTGTGCGCGTATTTTTAGCAGCACAAGTGCGAGTGCCGCTCTCGGGTGTCCTGGAGTGTTCGTACCGGATGTTCTGACTCATGCAATCCCAGATTCACATTTTATTTGAACAAAAGTACGGAAATGTAGAGGTATCAAAGGTGTATTCATCTCGCCGAAACAAATCTCCAAGAGGAAGTAGGAGGAAAAGAAAGAAATTCCTCCTCCCTATCCTTCCTTCTCCACGTCTTTCCTCCGCCCCCTCAACCTATCCGCGCCTAGCCTTTCTAATCAGTATTAGCATACACCTACACACAAACAAGTCAGCACTTAGCCAACCAACTAACCTCATCTCTTAACTTAATCCCCACGCGGAGGAAGAGGAAGCGGATCCATGGTAATCACCTCAGCTCTTTTCGCCAACTCCTCTTCCCCTCCACACGGCTCTGGTTCCGGGTTCGCGACGGGAGCTGCGCTAGCGATGGCGGCTAAGATGGCGAACGCTAAGACTGCTGAGGAGAAGAGGTTGCGGGAGAACATATTTTGTTTTCGCTGTATGTGTGATGGCCGAGATCAACTCTGGGTTTTTGTGTGTATGGATGAATGGATGAATGTGTAGGCTGGTAGCGGTGGTGGGTAATGAGCGGTGGCAATGAAGGAAGGAGGAGGTGGGTATTTGGGTCTGGGAATGGAGTTTAAGTATTGCGTTAGAGGGATAGTAAGGTGTTATTTGGGATTTGCGGTGTTGTAGGGTGATAATACGACGAGAGTGGAGACTGAGGTGGATAGATGGCTGATGTTGGGATGGGAGTGGGTTGTGCAATTGTATTCAGGCTCTGGGTGGGCCGCCGGTGTGTGCTCGGTGGGATTGAGAATCGGTGAGGCAGGGCACATGCTCCCTCACCACTCACGTTGCCGTGCACCTGGAGCTCCCCGCCTATCCGTAGCCCTTCGGGACGACTGATAATGGGATATTTTTGAGTCTTGAACTTACCGTCATTATTGTGCTCCTTATCGTAAAGCTGGTCTTATCTGTGAGGTATCGAGGGCTTATCCATCATCTTACCCTTTATTCCTACCTTGCCTTTTTTCCTTCTTGGAGCTTACATAAGTAGTACGGATAGGGGTGTTGTTATAGATTTGGCTTAGTCTTACTATACTACGGACGGGACCTTATCGAAATAACTTTTACTGATCAGGGTATATCTTGGGTGACTTAGAGTACTGGAAGATGTATATGAGCGTGTAAGCACCTGGAGGGTCAGTTGGCGGCACTCTGTCGCGTATGGCATGGTGAGGGGGGGAGGGGAGATATTCTAGTCTGTTGGCTTTAACGCTAAGTCGCACCCCGAGATGGTGAGTGTCCTGCCCTAAAGTTAGAAAAGCTCAGCGAATCGAGGGTTGATTTCAAGGCGTTGGTATCGTCGTCAGTGCATCCTGGCGAGTGATTGACTATGGTGGGGTTAGCTGAGGGCAATGGGACCTTCCTGAACTTTCGGATTGCTCTCTGGTACTCTCTGGTGTGATGGCAGGGATGGCAGCCTCCAATTCTGGAGACTCTTTTTGGATTGGTGGGTTCTTCGGCTGAGTGTCCTGAGTGCTACTGTGGTCGCCGGCGGTGAGTGCTGAGTAGTGAGTCTTGCGTTGCGTTGCCACTCTCTGTGGCGCACCATCACTAATGCGATTTCCGGCATTTGGACCCTAGGCGTAGGTTAACCTCAACAACCTCCAACCTCTGGATCCAGGGTCTGTAATATTACCGTACTCTGGCCTTGATAACTGCTCTTAAGGTGCTTCTTAAGACTAATCGGTTCACTACTGAATAGAGCTATTATGTCAATATTATGCCGAGAATTCCGGCTGGATATTTGTCCACAGTGAGGGCTCACCGACTCAGCGGCGACAAGTAGTGTATTCTCAACCTCACCGAAAAAAGGCCATTAATGTTTGCGAACGTGCGCGGGCGTGTCTGGCCGATTTTCCAGTCCTTCGATCTTGAGAATAGCTTTGTCTATACCGGAGTAATGCTGGCAGGTTTTGGGAGAAAGCCCTTTCTCTCTTTTGGAACAAGCAAAGATATAAGAGTTCCGGTAGCAGCACAAGATGCTACTTTTCCTTCCTCTTGCCCCATTTCCTCAACGTCTCCAGTCCACTTCTGTCATTGGAGAACTTTCGTTCCTTTCACGCAAGGACCTGGTGTTCTTTCTACTTTCCTTAACGCCCGCTTTTTCATACTCGAACTGGGTTTGATTTTTCAGTTTAATAGGCATTTTCTTTTCCTTTCCTTTTTGAAGTCTTTCCGCGAGGACGGGGCGTTTTTGTAATCCTCAAAGGACCTGTCCACTCTTTCCTCATGTGGGGTCGATACATTACAACAGGAGCGATCCTGTTACTAGCTGCTACCACAAATGGGCTTCCCTTAGCTGATGGTTCGTAAATGCCTTATAACTGTATTTTGCTAGTATTTACTAACCGCTGTGCAGATGCTCACCTAGTTATGGGCGGACATTACAAGACGAACCTAGGGAAGAGAACCGAACCGGTTACACCGCAGACGCAGCCCGGACATGGCCTACCTCCGCCTACGCTTCCGCCAACTACAACTACCTTACATGTTTCACCGCCGGGAGTGACAACCCAGCTAGGGGCACCTGGAACAACTGGTGCTGGAGGGCAGAACCCGCCTGTAGGGAGCGGGGCAGTGGGGCAACGGCCTTCAGTACCGGGTGGCAACTCCCAGCCAATGCCGTCTACTGGATCTGCTAGTAACGGCGCTACGCCAACACCGCATACACATCTGCCCGTCGGTCAAGGGCAGCCCGGAAGCTTACAGCCTGGAACTACTAGTGGGCTCGGGTCACCATCACCGACTGGAGTGAAGCCTGGTGGGGCACATGAAGAGGACCAAAACACCCCCCCAAAAAACACCAATAGCAAGCCTCAGTCAAGAACCAGCAGCAGCAGCAGTAGCAGCAGCAAGCCCAAGCCAAAGGCTACCGGGTATACAGATCTGCCTGGAGCTCTTTCTTCCCCTGGAGGTATATCTGCAAATGGCGTGCCAACTGGAGTGGCACCTGTTCCTTCGCCTCCTGGCCCCGAAGCCGCCAAGCCGCCAGCTAGCACCGGCCTCGGTGATGTCGGTACTTCCATTGTCCCAGGAGGTGTCTCTAGCACCGTCACAAGTGTTCCCGGCCATATCAGGTCAACGGTCACCCCTTCAGC
Organism: Tuber borchii; assembly: GCA_003070745.1. Lineage (NCBI taxonomy): Eukaryota > Fungi > Ascomycota > Pezizomycetes > Pezizales > Tuberaceae > Tuber > Tuber borchii. Next base: position 121,956 of record NESQ01000064.1, read on the forward strand.
GGGGCCCCCTGTGGGGCAAGGACTTCAGTCACCAACAGGTAACTCTGGCCAACAATTTGTCGTTAATCCTTTGAATGCCCCCCTCAGTCAAACTGTCAGCACTCCACTAGGTCAGGTTTCACCACTGGCGAACCCTGCAGTTCAGAACCCATCACTCCCAGGGTCGGCTGGTCCAACTTTGACCCAACCTCTCGGGGCTACCGGTAGCCAGCCTCCTGCTTTTCAGCGTGTTCCTGCTCTTGCCAGACGTCAGCAGGTTAATGGCTTGAACCCCGAGAAGACATCTACAACTTCGACTTCTACATCCACCAAGCCGCAGAAAACCAAGACCGTAGAGCCCAAACCAAAGGAGGAGGATAGCAGTCCAGAACTACGGTACGAATTGGCCGAGGATTCTGCTGGTGATAAACCGGAAACAGTAGGTGTCTCCAGGTCGTCATCTAGAAAAAGCTCAACCACGACAAGAACCCCCACACCACCCCCGGTAATGAACAACGAGCAGCCAGCCCCGCAGCAGCCCGGGGGACCACAGCCTAACAATCCCCCAGTTTGGATCCCCCCTCAGCTTTTGTACGAGAGTGTAGGTGGCATGATAGATACCCCTGTTTTCTACCCGAACATATACCCTCCCCCGAATCCGGGGCCCGTGGTCATGATGAATGAGAATACTCGCACCACCACCAGATCCACGGCTACCTCGACAAGCCCGCCTGCTCCCACTGGGTCCGGTCCCACATTAGTTCACGAGAGCATCGATACCCAGGACCCTGACGCCGCCGTGATTAAGGCCGCTCCTCTCTCGCACGACCTGCCGTCTACACGTAAGGTCCACGGCCGGCATGGAGCTGACTTGCCATTGTACGAGAATGTTGGCCCCACCTCGGAGAAGCCTGCGGCTATCGGCCCGGCTGATAGCAAGTCGACTACCACCACTTACACCCCACTTTCAAATACCCTGCCTCCAAATACCGTAATCCAAACCACTAATCCTGCACTCCTCTATGAGAGCTCCGGAGATGGCAAGGATCCTGTTGCTCTTCCTGTTATTGCCGATTCTCGTACCACCACCAGCGCAACTACAGGGTCTTCTCAAGGCCCCTCACTCAAGTACGAGTATGGCCCGGGAGACAACTATCCTGGCGCGGGCGTCCCCGCCCCGATCTTACCCACTCAGACCGGGCCTACGGACACTGTCCACACCTCGGCCCAGCCAACTGGAGGAGGACCGGCATTGAAATATGAATTCGCTGGGGCCGAAAACCAGCAGTCCAGCGCTTACATCTCGACAGTCACTACCACCGTGTATCAACCGCAGCCCACACAGCCACCCCCAGTGCTCAAGTACGAGTATGTCGGCGCCGAAAACCTAGTTGCAAATCCCCCTATTAGCACTACTACCATTACCCACACTCTAACCACGACACCTGCTCCCGGTGGTGCAGGCCAACCCGGCCTGTTGTACGAACTCGCCGGCAACGGTGACCCAAGCCCCGTGGACGTCCAGTCTACCACTACCAGTTTCGTCACTTCATACACCACCACCACCCCCCCAACTTCAACAACCCCCATCCCACAAGGTCAACAGCAACCAACCAAACCGCTCGCCTTGCGTCACGGAAACGAGGGACAGGGCGTCACTGACACTAGGGTTACACCTTCTCCTACTGGGGGCCCATCTTCGCACCTCTCAAGCCAGCACGAGAAGAGGCACGAACAAGGCTCCCCGGAAGAGAAGGTCCCGTCGCTTATGCATGAGGCCGCTGCTGCTGATCCTGTTTCCTCGGCTCCGCCTAATCCGGTAGATATTATCGACACCGATGGCACTCACCCTAGAAGGAAGAGAAAGTACGTTGGGCACGTCTAGTATTTTATCAAAAGTGTGATAACTAATAGATCTATAGCGAAGTTCACAGGCGAGGTTTTGTAGGAGTTGATGGTGTGGCGAGTGCGCATAGCCCGGCGGACCATGGGTGAGTTCCTATCCTTGATATCCGATATGAATAAGTATTTAACTGACACCGCCACCCTTCCAGCAAACGGGTTCGCCGTTCCAGGCAATTCCGAGCCTAAATCCCAGAAACCCTCCTCCCCCCTCAAGCACGAGCAGAATCTTTTTTGAAAAGTCACCGTTCACTTCGCAGCCCCACATCTCTCCAGAAAAACCCACCGCAAATAAACAAAAAATGTGCATATCTTCAGAAGAAGGAAAATGGTGGGAACCCTCTTTTCAAAATTGGAAAAGAAAAGAAAAACCCTCCTTTCATGCATTGATAGTTGTTTTTCCCCCCATTTTCTCCCTCCATCTTCCTTTCCAATTATCTATCTCTCATTTTTGTTTGCAATCCTTTCCTTTTTTTCATTTTCATTTTTCATTTTTTTTTTCATTCATTCACTCCCTCTCGAGTATTGGAGTGTAGTTAGGTAAATTTAAATCGATTAGAAATTTAGTAGTTTTAGAGAAAATCCGGAGGTTTTGGGGAGATCGATTATGCCGAGTGAGGTTTTATGATGCGAGTAGTAGCAGGGTGGTTGGGGGGGCAGGGTGTGATGTGGCAGTGCTGGTGTTGGGTCGTCCGGGCCCGGTATACTAATCACTGGGTCATTGTCTCTGTTCTAGTCTAAATCTGATGTGTTGGTACCTTGGCCACCGGTCGGCGTAATAGCGTTAGCAGGTTGGTTGGAGAGCAGAGGAGAGTTGGAGGGGTAGTTTGTGGGGGTTGCATATCACCAGGAAATGTGCAATCGCTTCATGTGTCCCCGTTTTTTTCTTTTCTTCCCCGTGTGGGTAGAGATGATGCTGTACTCATACTCTTACTGGTAATGCCGAAGCGTTTTTTAAAAAAACTACTATTGCATACTGCCGAAATTCGGTCCTTTTCTTGGATCTGGGCGGTATGCAATATTAGCAGTTCTTTTTTTAAAAAAAGGAAGCAGTGGGGGGAAACGCTTAGGAGCAAATGCGGTACCGGGATTGAATACCAACGGATCATGCAGGTTGTACTATTGTACAGTAGAGTACTCGGGGGTAAGCATAAGTTGGTTACATTTCTAAAACGGGGCAAGGTATTTCAGTAGAAACTAGCACAAATTAGGAGACTTAAGCGATAGATCGTGATGACAAGACAATTGATGAAGGGCGCACTGGGTCTCCCGCAAGCACTATAGGCCTAGGGGCTCATAGCCTATGGAATCACTTGTTTACTCTTACCACTCCTGGTATTCGTATTTTAGCACCCATATGACTGGTTGAAAGATGCACTGTTATCATTGGGCCCCCCGGGACGGCGCCCTTAATAGAGATGACGGAGGTGAATCCGACGTCACCAGGGGGGTCTGGTAGTTGGCGTAATCAGGGGCGTGGTTACCTGGACCAAAAAAAGAATAAGTCCAAAGGTTTCCAGGCCTAGGAGCAGCGCCCCTGTATTGCACCAGGTAGGAAGTACACTCACCCCCCCCCCGCTATCCCAGATCTAGATAATCCGGATACCTCGCTACTCCGTATGAATTTCTATGAATTCGAAATTCCCCTTGCACTAAAACCTGACCTGCTGCCCCGTATACCCCGTTTGTCTCGTATGAAATTCGTGAAATCTAGCCGCCCGGGATAGCGGGGGGGTTGAGTGTATTCTAAAATACGAGTTGTAATTTTGTGATACGTGCCATATATTTTGCAAACCCCCACTTTCGGATCCCTCTTGCTTAAGGCAAGTACCGTGCAAGTACAAGTACTAGTACAGTGTCAGTACCGTAAAAACCTTTGAAGTCCCCTTATCTCTAGATTCAGAGACAAAGACCTTGAGAAGTATTAGTGCTCTCCTGTAACGGTACCCCCTGCAGTGTTGATAGTGCTGAATTTCCCTACACCGTGCTAAAAACACACTAGCGAAATTAGCCAATTTCTTTTGATTGGGGAAAAATCGACCTCATCGAGTGGGCAAATGCTGCCACATAGCCCCGGATACTGGTCAGCAGATATCAACAAGTTCATTACCGGTAACATCATTCTTCTATTAGGTTTAGTGCTCCTGTTAACGGAAAAGATCTGTACCATAACTTGCTTGACCCGAAGTGTTTTTGATATCACTTGATTGACATTTCTAGAAAAGTGCGAAGGTAGTTTTTTAGTTTACATTTTAGCATGATGTAGGGAAATTCGGCACTATCAACACTGCAGGGGATACGATTAGCCTTCAAAACGTGTTAGATCTCATTAACTGCTACACGCAAGTCAAACTAAACCTACCCTGGCCGACGGAGATAGTGAATCGAAAGGGTTTTTTTACCAGTTCGAGCAATGACGGTACTTGTACTGTACTAGTACTCGAATGATACCGTAGGTGGGGGTTTCATAACGGGTCTAATTAGATTGTGCGCTAGTCTAATTGCAGGACCGATATGGGTAACACACTATCATATCACGATTGTGTTCGTTCGTTACGGCATTATCCGAGAGATAAGCAATAAGCACATCCCGAGTGTATCGTATCGTATCGTGCTTGCGCAATTATTGTGCCGGTATCATCTACGGAAGTGTGGGAAGGTTGCCGCGGAGGCGCCCGATACGCCCCCCTTCGGAAAGATTCTCCGGTTTTTACGGTATTCCCCATAAGCAAGTAGCGGCACAACCTGCGGTGAAGAAAAGGTTAGTAAAAAAGGGGGGGGGAAGGGCTGGGTGGGGGGACACGATGGGATCTGTAATCGGACTTTAAGATATAATACATGATGGCCACGGTATGCGTGCCCTCTATTGGCAGGATAGCTGCTTGAACTCTATCTGGCATACCGTAATATCTACAAATTTCGGGATATCCTTCTTTGTAATTTTGTTTCACTCATCAATCGGGTGAGGGGGAAAATATTGGGACAAGCAGGGGGGTTCAATGTCTGTGCAAATTACTCAAATTGGTATCTTCAATCCTACTTCAAGTAATTTGCACAGACACCACACCCTTGTCTAGTAGCTCTAGTCTAATACTGGCAGACATCGAGATATCATAGCTTTTGATAATATTCCAAGTATTTTCGGCTTAAATTAGATTAAGATTTAGAGATACAGAGAGCCATTTTTTTCTTATTTGCTTTAAACATGGGTGAAAAAAAAAATCTTTGGTATGATAGTGTTTGACCATTAGAAGTATTTGTCATTAGAAGGAAACTAGCACTGCGAACTGCTATTCAATAAAGCATGGGTAGTTTAACTTTTGAGCTGACTTAGATTTTCTCCTTTTGTTTGGTTATAGGTAAATTATAATATTATATTAGTTGTTCTCTTAATAATATTATGACCAACTTCTGATTTTGAGAGATTTGGCGGAGGTTTGTCCTGCTACATTTCTGAATATACAAGCACCCAGCAAGAAGTACCTGAACATTGGGTGGAGTAAACGCCATTTTAGGGAATTCTCACCCAAATTGCCCCCTGTTAAACAGTATACAAGTACGAGTACTTCCTGAGGGGGGCTTATATATATGCAGCAGTATTGTTGGTAGTAACCTTCCGAGTCCCAAGTATCATCATTGTTGTCTTCAAGAGGAGACCTTAGGTACCACAACAGGGACCTCATAGCAGCACAGGCTTATAGTTAGACCTTCGGATAGGACCAATATGAATTCATTCTCCCGTCATGTTTTAAATCTTCAGTTCTAGAGTGTATTGTTCTAAAGCCTGAGTACAGTACAGTATTCACAATTGCGGTTCCTTACTAGGCCAATCATGACCCCATTTTTGGCGTGCTGTGGCACACCTCTAAAAACCATGTGGTGTGGCAATAAAAAACAAAAGTCCACCGCTAATTATGGGTAGAAGTAGTAGGGGGCTCCAGAGGTACATTCAATCCCGTAAAGCCAATCCCCACCTTCCGAAAGAATGGATGCCGAACTACAGTCTACTCTGCCTCTTCCCAAATGTCCAACTCCTCGGTGGACTATCCCAACTATAATCCTTCCACTCCCCAAATATCTCCTGCACACCCTTCCACAATGCCTCCCACCTCTTCACCTTTCGCTCATCCACATCCTTCCACGTAACCTTCCCTTCCTTATCCTCTTCGGAGCTGACGGTAACATCCATATAAGCCCCAATATTACCCTCCAACTCCTCTAGATAACTAACCCCGCTCAACGTTGCGCCCTTCCAATTCGCAAATACCCAGCGCATCGCGACCCTCGGCAACGTTTCTCCTTGGGCTTCGCAAAACTCGGCAGCCCTCGCACAGGCATCCCTCAACCCCTCCGGTGCGGGGTGGAACGATCCGGGGAATGTTCCCGTAAGCAACTTCATACCCAACGGGGAGGAATTGACCACCGTGTCCACACCACCTTCATTCCTCAGTTTATCCATGGATTGCAAAAGCGTTGAATTCTGCAGATTCATGTGACAATAGCTCTGCACCACATCCAGGGGCCTTCCCAATTCCTTCCTTATCCGCACGGACAGCTCTGCCAAGAGTTTGTGCGGGTACCCAGAAATACCAACATACCGCACCCTCCCCTCGTCCGCCAATTCAAATAGCGTCCTCACAGCACCGATAACTTGATCGGCACTGACAAACTCGACGTCATGGCAAAACACAACATCGATATAGTCGGTATGGAGCCGCTCGCAGCTCCTACGAACGCTCTTCCGGATCCAGCTAGGGCTATAGTCGAATTCGCCTTCAGCGATGCGGCCGGCTTTGGTCATGATTATGTATGAGCTGCGAGGGTAAGATCGGGTTATTGCCGGCTGAATGAGGGCGTCGCCAATGAGGAGTTCGCTGGGGCCGTAGTAGGGTGACGTATCAACGCAATTTATGCCCATTGAAAAGGCCTTTACGAGGAGGTTGCGGACTGGGAGGGTAGAGGGGTCCGGGTTCATTTGAGTGTTGTAGACGGCTCCGCCAATTATTATGGGGGGGATGAGGCTGGAAAGTTTGGGCTTTTCGGCGGACATTTTTACGGGAGGAATTGAGAGATACTCAATTGGTTGGGGTAGTGCTGAAGGTGGAGATTTAGTGGAGAGGGTGACAAGAGCTTAGGAATAGGAAGGAGGAGGGATGGTGTTGTATGTTAAGATGGCCTGGATAGTGTCGTGTCCCAGTGATGTATCATACCAGTGAATTCAAGGCTAAATTATATCGGGCTGTAACATAGGGAAAGGAGCCAGGGTCACTTGCCAAGAATTAAAACGTGACTTTATTGAGCTAGCCAGAAATTAGTGAAGCCCTAGAAAAGGGTTCATGCTGCCTCACTTCATGTTTGGCTCAGGCACACGTAGAGGAGGCACATGATGTCGTTTCCATTTCGAGCTTGAAGCACTGTGTTATTTAGTAGGTCACATGCTACAACACCGCGCCGTAGTTTTAAAAGGGCCCCCAATAGACGATAGTAACCCAGGGCCTTCAGTGCAGTTAGTTGGCTAGGAAGTGCTGGTGGGTGGGCAAGGTTCAGGCCAGCTGACATGAGCCCAACGTGTTGTGGCATCAAGTTCAACCAAAGCTGTTGTTCAAATCACAACCAAGCTTCCTGCTGGATAGTATCACGATCTCCAAGACCATTGGGATTAATAATCAAGTATATAATAGCATATTATATGGTTCTGGTCCCTTGAACCAACCTTTAGGCAGCCAAAGAATTTCTCGGCTTTTCAATGCACAACATCACCTACAATTATTTTACTAAGACTAATGCGCTGACTCTGGGTAACAACCAAGGTTGATTGAGCGGGGCCGGAACCCAGACGGGCCATGCCTCCGTGCCATCTCCATTAAAAATATCCACCCCCGTGATTGTACGAAAAAAAAATCCCGGGTGGTTTCCACTTTAACCAACCAAGCAGAGAGAAAGATGCCAGAAGGAGGAAAGCATAGAGTAGGAGGGAAAAAAACGGGAAAAAGAAGACCCCAATAACATTTTGAGTACAAGACAGAAATAAAAAAAGAGAGAAACTCCCTGTCTGATCCAGCCGTGAGTTGTAGAAAATTTTTGAATTTATTTTCATTTATTTTCTATTACCCAGAAACCCCTCATAACTTTTTTTAGGCCAACAAATCTAAGCAGCGATACGTCTCTGCTCAGCTAAAGACCTCCCCCTCTGCCTAGCACTCAACTTCACGACCTTGTTCTCTGGGGCCTTGGCAACGACTTCGTCGGCCTCGGAGACAATGACCTCAATGTGGCAGGGGTTTGACATGTACGGGTTGATCTATAAAAAGAAGTGTCAGTTAGACGGGATAATGCTTAGACGGGTTGGTAACATACACGACCGTGGGCACGGTATGTCCTTCTGCGCTGCTTAGGGGCCTGGTTGACCTGAATGTGGGAGATGATAAGATTGGAGTTATCGAGACCCTTGGTGTCGGCATTGGCCTCGGCGTTGCGGAGAAGACCAAGGAGGAACTCAGCAGACTTCTCAGGCCAACGAGCGCGGGAAACACCGAATTGCTTTCCTACGTAAGTCTCCGTTAGCACACCCCCATTATATCCGAACCCAATCTCTATTCTAGCCGGGAATATCGGTTTGGTGAAAAATTCGGCTTAAAACTCGTTCAACACCACCCTCTCCTGCCTAACAGCCCATAGCCGCCGCCTCCATGCTGCCTGCTAGCCCGCGTATCTCCGGGTTTTCCACTGGCCCGATTTCAATGCAAAAGGGATGCATGAAAGCTTTCCAAAAGCCTACCTTGAGCGCATCTTCCGGTCGATCCAGAATATCTCCTCATAGGAACAGCCTCCCTGTGACCCTTAACGTTCTCTAAGTAAGCGATAGCACGAGAAAGCTTCATGCGGTTGATGGCCTGAGCGGTCTCGCGAGTGTTCTTGAAGGAAACACGGAGGAAAGATCCGCGGGACTTTGCGGACTTCGAAGGATTATTTGGAACAGCAGCATATCGAACCTGTAATTATCAAAAAAAGTTAGCTTTTTTTCACACAAACAGGCGGAATTGTCTTTCTCAAGGGAAAAAAACTAACCATCTTTGCTGATCTGGTGACTGATGGGCAGGTTGTGTGGTCGTTTGTCGTTGTTGCTAAGGTCGGCTAGTGGAGGAAGTTTCGATATTATTCTCCAGGCGTGGGCTTGTTTTTTTCCGTGTGGTGTGTTGAGAGACTGTGTTTTTTAAAGGGCTTGGCGGCGGGGTTATGCCCTGAGAGCAAAGGAGGATTGCGCTTAGCAAAAATAACCCGAGATCACCACCTGTGTAGCCGAGTTTTTGCTATCTCCACTAGTATTGCCCTTATTGAAGACGGCAAATTAGGGAGCCAAAGGGAACAACCCCGAGAGCCTCCTTGCGGCAATATCTCTCAAAACACGGAGTTGTTGTACGAGTAGATATTTGGAGATTAGTGCTGCGGATTGTTTCTTAGGAAGCGGTGGTTGTATTAAGAGAAATAAAGAGAATAAAGGAAAGAAAGCAAGGAACTATATGAAGCAAACACCGGGAAATCATCGAGTTGTAGAAATTCATGCACGGCACCCAGTATGTATTCTGCAGATGTCTACTGTACCAATTAGTACCCTTTCTCCCCCCCCCCAATCCACTCATGATACATCACTCGTAACACACGATGACAGAGCCTAGACACTTTCAGGGTTCTATTATACCGGTAGGCACACCGCAAAAACTTGTAAAAACTCGCGACCTCCGACATGTCTGTAGGACCTAACGTCTTGAGCGTCACGACCGGTAATCCCAGTTTGATAATTGTAAGCATTAATCAGTGTGAAAAGAAAATTTTCATCTAAGGTATGTAGAAAACATATGGCACATTTCAACAGCTAGTTGGCGCACAACACTTGCACATAAGAAATTGGAGCTGTTATATTAGACGTGCGTAGAATACGTACCGGGTTCTACGCATGCCTCCTAAAGTTTTAATGTATTCCCGGTGTTTGCCTTTCCATGTTTCATGCTTTCTTTCCTTTCTTCTCTTCTCTTAACAACAAAATACTACCGCTTTCTGAGAGACGATTCGCAACAGGAGCAAATAAAATGAAATAATACCGAAAATAAGAGGGGCTGAGACAGACATATAAACCAATCTGAATGCTGGAAGGCCAAAGCAAGAACCAAAAGTCATACGAGCATGATAGAAGGAATGGCAGGCAAATTTGTAGGACTATTATCAGTGGCGCCAAGACGGGCGAGGGTCTAACAAGGAGAAGTAATTGAAGGGCTGGATTATTTGGGAATAGAGGTGGGGATTATTAATAGTATTGCTAGAGGTTGTCGCTCGCGTCCCAGAGCCCATGAGACCGCCAACAAATGTTGGGCTTCTTAAACTCGGTCCTTTCAATAGGTCATACAGTGTCCGATTCTCAAGTACCCTAAAACCACTCTTGTTAAAGTTGTTCTTGAGCAGCACAGCTACAAAATCATACTCTCACAAAGGCATAAAAAGTGTGGTGGAAGTTGGCATTTAGTGCCCTCAATTCTAGGTCCAATTTCACGGTTTTTACACCTCGACCAGGTGGGACCAATGAACGAGGTCGTCAAGCTTTGTCATTTACCTACTGTATGTTGACACTACCTAGGTCTTTCTGCGCAAACCCTCTAATGGCGAGAATTGTTGTTTGACCTACGAGAATTCCCCGCTGGGTGGTCGGATGGTCTGGTTGAGTCCAGGGCTGGGAGAAAAGTACCGTGTTGATCATTCTGGAATGCTGCTAGTGAGTCAGATTCACATTCCTTCTCCGCCCCAGTTCGCGCCACACAACCCACTCCCAGCCCCTCCCTCGCCAGGCCGAATCAAGAACCAACCCCAATCCAGCATCATGCGCATGGAGGGAAATATAAAACGCCAACTTCCTAGAATCCTCATACTGTAGGTAATATCTCTCTGTAGTGTCTACTAGGGGTGGAAATTATAAGCAAAAAGACAGGCTCGACCCCGGGATTGAACCGGGGACCTCTCGCATGCGAGCTCAGGGTGACCCTAAGCGAGAATCATACCACTAGACCAGCCGAGCTGTTGATAATTCTGTATTTTTTGTGCATATGATGCCTTTCCATGGAGGCCTTCAAGTAGTTTCTCGAGGACCTTTTGCACTTTCCCAGTGGTTTTTGAGAGCGGCATTCTTGTAAGAATAAAGTGATATCATAACAGGTGACTTGCGTGGGGCTTTTGCTATGGGTCGAAATTCTTCTTAAAACATCTCCGGTAAAAACCGGAATAATTGAGAATATTGAGAGGATGTTGGAGTTGCTTTTCCTTGTAAGGTCTGTGGTATTTTTCTTTTCTTTTCAGTTGCCTGGCTGGGCCCGCTGGGGGCTGAAAGAGGGAATCGTTTCTGTGTTTCCCTCCTTGGTTCGAGGGTAATCTACCCCCTCTAACAGCTAGCAAATCCTAAGAAATAGCCCCTAAAATATACCCCTCCAATTCCTCGTACGCCCTATCTAAGTCATCATTCACAATAATCTTATCATGCACCCCAGGCACCTCCGCAAACTCCAACTCGACCCTCGCCCTCTCCAGCCTCCTCCCCAAGCTCTCTTCAGTCTCCGTGCCCCTGCCTTCAAGCCTAGCCCTAAGTTCCTCCAAACTCGGCGGCTTGAGGAAGACATACTTGGCCCCCAAATCCGTACGCTTCACCTGCTTCACGCCCTCCATTTCGATGTCCACACGCACACGCGCCCCTTCCGCGACGGCCTTGACGGCCTCGATGCTGGTGCCGTAGTAGTTGCCGCTGAAGCGCGTGTACTCTATGAAGGCGCCCTGGGCGATGAGGGACTCGAAAGTCTCGGGACTGACGAAGTGGTAGTCTACGCCGGGGGTCTCCCCGCTGCGGGGTTGACGGGTTGTGTGTGAGATGCTGAAGCCGAAGGTTTGGGGGTGTGCGGCGAAGAGACGGGTTAGGAGGGAGGGTTTTCCGGTGCCGCTGGGGGCTGAGAGGACTATTGGGGGTTTGGAGGTGGGGTTGGAGTTGGGGGGGGCTGTAGAGGGGGGGGAGGGTTAACTGTCTGTGGGAGAGAGAGAGTAGGGAGGGGAGGAAGGGAACCTGAAGTCATTGTGTGATGGTTTGGCGAGATCAATTGAGTTGCTGTTGTTGTTTATGGTACTTGTTCTAGATGTACTGGCGTGACTCTCAATTACTCTAATGCTTTGAAGGAAGTGAAGGGATATCACCTCATTTCCCAAGAAGAAAAAAAAGCCGAAATTATCTTATCGCACAAGGAAGATCTCATGTGGCATTGTAAAAGTGCCCAAGGAGGTTCACTCAGGTGAAGCAACTCATTTTATGGTTTCTTCGCCTGGGCCTTCACTATAACTTAGCAGCTAATTCCCGGTAATTATTTTCGTAACTAAATTGGACACAGGTGCTTGTTTGCATATACCGCAATTGATTGTCTGGGTCGTTAGTGACTTAGGTCAATTCCTGGGTTTGCTTCGGCTCTCATTACCCGTTATTGATCTTACCAACTCTGTTATCAAGCAGCTGTTGGAGGCTGTGTGGGAGGCAATGAACACAATTATTTTAATTCACCCCCTAGTATGTTCGACTCTGGTCTTCTCGGGATTGATTCTACCTCAATGCCTCCCCTAGTTACTATTAAACAATTTTGTCTAGAAGTCTGTGGTTTATCTCCTATGGGAGTAGGAACGTTAACCAATGCGCAGTAAGGAGGCGTCCGCTTATCTTCAGCATAACCTAGCTATTCAGCACGAGGGCCTTCGAAGCCATCTCCCCATCTCACTCCACAAAAGACCACAACTACACCCACTCGAGTGACACCCAATGACCCACACGAAACAATGCACCCGGAGGGAATATATTAACTTAAACGCCAATCCCGAATCAAACAAAGTCACACATCAAAACCGGACATCTCACATATAGAAAAGGAAAAAGGGAAAGGGAAAAAACTGGAAAAAGAACGCCCCATTTCTCATGAGCCTTCATTCGGTAAACAGAAGGAAGGCATGGAAGATAGAAAAAGAGAAGAAAAAGTATAATAGGAAGAGAAGTTTATGCCACAAGCCACCCCTCAAATCAATACCGAAGTTAACAAGTCGAACCGCCACGCCCAACAAAAGGGATAAGATAGAAATCATTAAGAAGATAAAGGAAAAAGAAAAGAAAATTACCAATCTACTTCCATCTAATCCTCCCGACATCCTTATCCTTCCTCTCACCGTTGCTCTCCGCATCCTTCTCAACCCTCCTCTTAGGAGCAGCCAGCATGTTCAGTCTACTCCTCAAAAGCATAGCTTTTCCACGGTTCATGAGAGACTTCTTCTTCATCGCAGGAGCTCCCGCAGCAACCGCCGTAGCCTCCTTAGCTTCCGTAGCCTTTGCGGTAGGCTCTTCAACAGGGGCAAATTTCAACCTTTTCCTTGCGCCACTCTCTTGTACCGTATCTATAACCTCTCCATACCCAGCGCCGTTACCACTACTATCTCCGTCGCTGTGGGGAGCTTTACGTTTCTCAGCGGGCGCGGCAGCAACAGGAGTCCATTCTATTGCTGCTCTGCGGGCCATTCCTACAAATGGGTCTTCTGCGCTCATCTTCATGGGAGTCAACAATGGGGTTGGCGCTGTTGGGGTGCCTTTGTTGAGGTTGTAGTTCAGGGAGTGCATGTCGCTGAGGCGTTTGTAGCCTATCCCGTCGCCCTTGCTTCTGAAGGTGAAACCATCCGTTTTGGGCGGAGCGAGGGGGTTGGTTTCTTTCTTCGGGGTATCAATACTTGGAAGTTTGGTGTGCCGGTTTAGTAGTGCGGTGGTGTTAGGTGCCGAATCTGTATCCTCTACAACTGGAGTAGTTATAGCACTCGGAATCTTCGAAGGAGTAGCACCGGCCTGAACGAGACTGGCAAGTCTAGTAGCAGGCGTAAGGTTCAATCTCCCACCCATGGAAATCTTCGCCACAGTCGCAGGGCGTTTCTTGAACCCCTTAATTGGGGTCATGCCCAGTCTCGGAATCCCACTTGGTTTGCTGGTCAAGGTGGTCTTCTCCTCATTAACAGCGGATATCTTAGTTCTCTTCATAGGACTGCAACCATCATCTTTGGCATTCCTAGGACCTTCAACAGGCATCTTGACAGGACTCGGTGAGCTCGGCGGTCCACGATCACCCAACTCCGCACGAGACTTGGTCCGCTTCACTCCGCGCGGCATCTTCTCGATTGTAACCGGCTGCTTCGGAGTGCGTTTAGCAGCGTAGTGCGTAGTGATGCTCTCCATTTTCTCAAACTGACGTCTGTGAGCGTCAGAAAAGCGCCTACTCTTTTTCTTTGCAATCTGTCTCACAGGTGTAGCAACCGCCGCAGTCGCTGGGGAAACCGGGGGGACCAACTCCTCCACCTTCTTCTCACCAGTCTTGATCACACGGAACTCAAATCCAGTACTAGGGACTTTAAATTTCTGTGCGGGCTTAACAAGAGGGGTGGCCTCATCCTCAAGCTTCTCAGAGAGGTTACCAAGCTTCTTCCCGGTTGTCGCCGCGTATTTCGGAATACGACTATTCGCTTTCGGAGTGGTGAGGGGGATCACCGGATGCTGGACTTTGTCTAAAGAAGGGTACTCGAGTTTTGCCAGGGATGGGTATTCGAGAGTCGTAGCGGGGGTAGCATTGGAATTGAGTTTTGAAGAGGCTTTTGCGATTCGATCGAGTGCCGACTATAGTCAACCCACCCATTAATACCACCGGACATACCACCGGGATAGAAGAGTAGGAATAATTCACCTTAGGAGTAACAGGCGAAGCACCACTCGCCTCCATAGACCTCAGACGAGCCATGGCGAACAAATAAAATATAACCGGAGCAGCTGTTGTACTTCTTTTGTGCGAGTGAAGTAGAGAATTTTAAACCGAACAAGCAGTTCAGGGGGGGCAAAGCTTTTATACAGGTGTAAAGGAGAGATAGAAACACACACACACACACACACACACAAGCTATAACTGCGTTGCACTAACCTGCAGTAGTAGATGCGCGATGATGTGTTGGGCGAAAGGATGATGTGAGGAGTAGCGAGTGGAGGATCGAGAGGGGGTGATAGAGGGTGGAGGGGGAGGGAAGTGGAGGGAAGGAACCTCTACGGGTAGCCAGGCCTTTGGGTGGTCGTGAGTCCTGTTTGTTTTGGTGTGTGGTATCCTAAAATTGGGATTGTGCAGAGCCGCACCATGATGGTCGTCAGGGCAACGACGGCATATTCGGTGCAATCATACCGGTATCATACCAGCGCTCTGTCATGGTACACACCAGCAAGTTAAGAGGGTTTTGCAGGAAGGTTGGGTGCCAAAGTTTCACCTTGCAATACAAACATTTGTATCCTATTTTTGACAATTACTACAACCATCTACCGGCCAGCCTTTACAGATTCCCTACCAGGCATTCATAAATCTTTGGGTAGTTAAACGAGCGTCTATTCTTGCTCGAGTACAATTGTGCTGTCACAATCTGCCGTTTGAAGGCGCCTATATTGGAAACACTTCTTGAAGCGCCTTGGGCTATGCGTGTATCTCGACTACCTAAGATTATCATCATAGGAAACGTTTCGTAAACACATACCCCACCAGGTCCACTTTCAACCCCAAAGAAACTACAGTACAACACCCAAGCGTTAGCAATCAACTCAATTATAGTACCCGGGATTTCAAAGGAAGAAAAAAAAACATACCTTCCTAGCCTCCGCATCGTCAACTTCTACCCTCTCGCTCTCCCCTTTAGTGATCAACCCCAACTTGTTATAGCGAATCTCATCCCAACACTCCATCCTATCCCCATCTAATTCCCCAGAAACTATGGCTTTTTTCAACCCCTGCACAACCTCATTATACATCCCAGGCTCATCATATTCAATATACTCCTCCCTCATAACCTTCAAAATCTCACATACACGGCCATAATTTGCGTCCGCGAGGGAGTACTTGATAAGCTCCTTTAGCACAGCGAGCATCTCCTTCCCTGCCTCCTCGAGATCGGACAGATCTTCTGTTGTCCGCAGTTTGTTCTTAAAGTCCGGGATCGGGTTTGTTGATGAGATCTTTGCTTTCTTGGGGGCCGAAGAAGCAGCAGCGGAGGTGAGGAGAGCTTCAACGTCTAAGCCCGATTTAGGGACGGGCCGTTCCCGGCCACGCTTTCGGCCGGCGACTTTGGGATCTACCTTTTTTACGTCGCTTGCTTCGATTAATTTCTTCAGGGTGTCGGTTGAGGCTTCGAGGAGATTTTCTGGCGAGTGATCGTATTTAGTTAGGATTTCGTGTACCGGTGGTAATGGCTCGTCCGGGTGGACAGCTCTCCATCTCACGACCTGGTTTACCCTGTGGAGAACGGGCGAGAAGGTTTCGTCCACTGTGGCATATTCAGGCTCGTCTTCGTCATTATTCGCCGTCATAAGATCCATTTTGTCAACGTAGTCGCTCATCAGTTTCTCCATGTCTGGCGTTGGGAGAAAACGATGCTTTTCCAGAACTTTTCCAGAAATAGTCCTGACCCTGTTTAACGGTGGAAACTTGTAATGCCTCATATCCTCAGCGAACGGAACTTGAACATCAATGAGACATTCGTAGTCCGCGTCAATAAACGGTGCTAAAAGCACCAATACCGGTGCAACATTCTTTTTAGTAACTAGTCGAGTAAGTGCATACGACTCCAATTCGAAAAGTGCATGGATGAGCGACGACAACGCCATAGAAGCCTTCGGATTGTCCTTCGCGCCAACAATGACGTTCGTAGTAGACATGCTGAAATACCTCCTGTATTTCTCCACAGGCACAAACCCGACGATCTGCAACCCAGGTTCTGTCTCCAAAACTGTGATAGTTTCGTCAGTGGCACTGATCGGAACAACCGTCCTTCCGTAATTATATCCCTTCTCCATTTGATCCTTCTCGATATCCATCATTCCCCCAGCGGCAGCGTCGTCCTCGATTTGGTATGCCCTGGCATTCTTGACAGCCTGTAAATCTACGCCCCCCGATACTGAACCATCGCCAGATACCGAACCGCCAGAGCCTGGCTTCTCAGTTTTGGCGGTATACGAGCTCGCACTGATAGGTTTTGCGATAGCAGTGCGAGGATATCGCTCAACGTTGATAGAGAAGGCGGTATCATACGTTTCCAGATTGCCAAGGGTCAATTCCCCGCGGAACGACGCTACCGGGCGAACCTTCTTCAGTCGTGGTTTCCCAAGTTCGTATATAGCCTCTGCAAGTGTACCAAAGACACCCAGCTCCTGGTCCCCTTCGTTGCACGCTTCAACCACTTTTTTGATGACTTTCTCATTTCGCGCCTGCCATGGTATTCGTTAGCAAAAAAGTCCTCCAGCCCCGCTCTTAGCAATTCTAAAAATAAAAAAAGAACCCACCTTCCTAGGATCCTTCCCCTCCTCTGCAAACCCATACTCCTCATCATCGAAATCCACACCCCTAAAAATCACACCAGCATTAACGCCAATCCCCTCTTCCACTTCCCAGCAACCAGAAAGCAAAAACTTACAACACCGTAAGATTAATCCCCTCCTCCTGGATCTGCCGGACAATCTCCTCACACCCTTCATCATCCCATTCCCCCCGCCCATCTGTCACAAGCACAACATTCCTGATATACTTCAACCTCCGACAATACTTCATAATCATATCCACGGCGATACAAATCGCTGAAAACCCATCTCCCCCCTTCCCTTTCCTACGACTGGGCACAAGCGCCCTCTTCAAATCTCTAACGTGATCCATCAAAAACTGCCCAATCGGTGCCAGAACGCAGATATTCTCATAGCCGTCCGCCGTGGCCATAGTGTTGTCAGTGTTCTCCGTGCGGAAGCCTACCACGCCGACCACATCGGTTTTACGACCCGTGGACATGGTCGCGGTGATTTTGTCCCAAATGTAGGTTAGGGCGTAGTCCAGGTCAGACTCGCCCCGCGGGGGGCGCACGCGGGAGAGGGTCGGGCCGAGGTCTATTACGTAGACTGTTGCTTGTTTGTCCGCCATTTTATCACCTTTTCGTTGCTTCTTCTTGTAATATTTGCTGGTGACAGTGATGGTATAATGGGCGGATGGAGAGGGTTTGGCTGTGATATACAGTATTAGGGAGAAAGCGCGGGGATGAAAACGGGAGAAATGGAAGAACGCGTTGGTTGTGGCCGGGAAGACGTGAACAGAATGTCATTATCACGCTTAATATGCCTAATAGGGTAAGACGTTGATTGACGCGACCTTGCGAATCTGAGTCACGGGGGGTGGTCAGTAACGAGCCGTTACCGGCTGTGGCTGAACCTTCTGGCCCCCGTGCCACACATGATACCGGTGTGGCGAGGGCCAGATTGATGGGGCAGTCTAGCAGTTCGGAGGACAGATTTCCACCCAACAGAAAACACTCTCTTAGTTAGCTTGGCGTGCATAGGATTTCTGCATATAAGCTGCCTTTATGTTTCTTTGTATAGCAGAGAGCAGCCTCCGGGGGTATCAACACCCAATAGACAACGTTTCCCTTGCTCTTTCAATTTATCCAAGATCTTCTTCGTCTATCCCACCCCTGTTCATTCATTTAAGCAAGAGAGTATTAGGTCAACTCGCTCTAGACTTCTTCTCCGGCTTAGCAGGAGGTCACGACCACACACACCATCCAACACACGGGAGCCAAGGAGAGAGACCCACACCGGTACTCTGGAGTTTCGATCTTGCCTAGTTAAATTATACCGTAGCACCACTACCGGTACTAGCATACCGGTATGTAAGGGATATGCATTCTCTACTTTGGTTTATCATTTTCTCAACAAGATCACGACTCCTTTTTTACACTCATATAGGACATTTAACCCTAACTTAGCAACAGCGTCCCGAGTTGCCATTGACAAAGAAAAAAGAAGACATGGGGAAGGGAGATAGGACAATATGCATATCCCACTTCATCACAAAAGCCAGATCAAAAAGAAGAAAAGAAAGAAAAGAAAGAAAAGAAAGAAAAGAAAGAAAAGAAAGAAAAGAAAGAAAAGAAAAGAAAATTACACCGCCAAATCTCAGCTTCGTTCCCCAATCACTTCCTCCCCCTCCTCAATAATAATTTAACTCACCCGATAACCCTACTACTCACTCCCGGACCTGTCTAGTGTCGGCACTACGTCTTAGACCGCCAAGCCTGCACCACACCCTCGACAAGTTCCTTGACAAATCCCTTCACATCCCTGAAAGTATCCTTCACGGCCTTTAACTTGTCCACAATAGAGTTAATGTACTTGACTCCATTCTCAACCGCAGTTAATAGCCACTGCTTCATCTTAGTAAACTCCATCGCCAGGGTCCATCCCGCTTTAAACACCGCTCTAGTACCGGCTGACTTAAGCGCCTCAAGCGCCGCGTTCGAGATTTTGCTTGCCAAACCGTCCAGGTCGCCCGTTCTGGCTAGTTTGAGGTAGTCCGACATGCTGGCAGCTCTTAGGGTTGGGTTTGATGTTTCAACCTAAATTGTTAGTGGGGGGAACTCCGGGGGAGGGAGGGGACTTGCTACGCTCCCACCCAGAATTGGGCTGCGGGTAACAGCTCTTGTACCTCAGGCTTTCTGGAAGCGGGCTCGGATTCTTTGGCGTCTCTTTGAGAGGCGGTTTTTGAGGTGTTTTACGAGCGAGGTTAGGGCGCTGGTGAGATATGGTCGTGGTAGGAAACCTCGGAGTTCGAGAGCTAACTTAGGGGCTCTGTTGGGGGTAGTAATGATGGGGGGAACAGCAAAAAGATAGTACGGTAATAGAGTGTTGTATCGGAAGCCGGATAACCCTCTGCTCCCATCCAGCGTCCGGCACAGTCCCAGGCGACAGAGCGCATTATATACCCCCCTCACCTGGAAACCGCAGGCCTACCACCAGAGCACCAACTGCACGAACACAGTGGGGGCCCTCAATCGCCTTCCCTCCTTCCCAAAAAGCGGATACTCGAGTACTCAGATACCAGGGCTGGTCCGTGAACGAGATTTTAGAGGGTGAGAACGAGGTTTATAGGCAATATGCACATGCATTGGCATATATGCTAAAGGAGAAGATAATAATTGGCGGATTTGGATTTCCAGCCTGCTGAATGGCTAACCTCAAATATTCGGTTATCGAGCTTACTGCCAATCACCACCCCTGCCTCGAATAGTGTTGCCTCGACCCCACTTTTCATAGTGCTAGAACTGAGGGAGGTACTATAATCGTGCGCAGGTGTTATAATCATGCGCAGGTATTACAATCGTGCGCAGGTGTTACAATCGTGCGCAGGTGTTGACGGGAGGAAGGTATGTTGTGGTTGTTTTCGCTATGGAGGTTGCTAGCTAAATGATCACTCTAGTAGTGAAAACTCTGCTCGTACATGTTGAGCCCTATATCTCCGCTAATGCCCTATACCTCCATACATGCCCTAATATGTCCCTCCAGTATGATACAACGTTCTACTACTAGGATTATTATACCATCTTATACCATCAAGAACCTCTAGTGCCATTCAAGCGAACAAAGGGCGGGAGAGCGGCCACTGTTCCGTGGCCCGGTTAGAAGCCTTGCCAGCGCTCGGGTGGGAGAGTTAATCCGTGAACACCATCGTATCGGTCGAACCGCCATAACTATCATATTTCTTCCAGCAAGTAAAAAATGGCAAATTGTTCATGGAATTTCTTCTTCTCCCCTTCACAATCAATATGCTCAGCTGCGTGTTAGAAACAGTCATTCACAGACCAGCCCTCCGAGCACATGAAACCGCCAGCCCCAAAAAATACAGTAACTACGTGGACAGACAGATTAGCAAGACAGTCCAATGACCACATACCTACCCCACCAGTTAAGCATAAAGCAAGGATGCAGTGCATGCTGGGCCCATCAAGGAGTTCTTTCTGTATTTATTATACTCCACAGCGAATCCTAGGTAAACACAGTGGAGGCCGCCGATTGCCTTCTTTCCTTCCCAAAAGCGGATACATGTCTATGGGAGCGGTACTCACAAAAGCCTCTATCAGCCGGGTCAGAATGTGTGGATTGTCCCTAAATCCAAGCGAACTCCCAACTACCACCAAAAGGCAGAATCCGTGTTTCATTACGTTTTCCGATAATAGTTTCTAATCAATATAAAATGCATCAAGCTTATGAGAGATTCCTAGGCTACAGTCTATTTTCAGCGTCAAGAATTAGCAGGTCTTTGCAGTCTGATCAGTCGAAGTTTGATAGTGGTGCCTATCTTCTATGCGGGTTCTCCCAGTGCTAGAATCTCGGCGGCGCTGGAACAGACCGTACTCGAGTACTGTTGTTGTGTTCCTCGTATTAGGCATTGCTTAGCTTCGAGGCCAGGCACAATCAACACTTTCTAGATTGGCAAGTAGAGCATGTCCGTCGAACAGCCAAGGGTCCTTTAAGGACTCCCGGGACGAGATGCGCTGCTGGGGTAACTTAGGCTATGCTCTTTAGTGGATGGCCAGTAATCATCATGGTTTATCACTCTTGTCCATCTTCTCACCAATATCACATCCCTGTTTTGAAATCGTATATTGAGACCTTCAAGCCTAGAAACAGCGTCCCAAATTGCCATTGACAAAGAGAATAGAATACATGGGGAAGGGAGAGGGGACAAAGTGTATATCTCACTTCATCACAAAAGCCAGATCCAAAAGAAAAAGAGAAAATATTACACCATCAAATCTCAGGTTCGTTCTCCCATCACTCCCTCCTCCTCCCTCCAATTCCTTAATTCAACCTCACTAAATACCCTCAAACCTGCACAGCGTCAGCAAGGTACATCCAAACCACCAACCCTTAGAAAGCAGGTGTACATAAAAAGGAACACTTGCCCCCGACTACTTCCCAACCCCCCTCCCACCTCCCTGAGCTCAGACGCAATCATGGCCGTAGCCTCCGCAGTAGCCGTGAGAATATCCGCCGCCGCGGCCCTTAACTTGTCCACAATCCCATCAATGAGCCTGGCTCCATCCTCCCCTCAGTAAACAGCCACTCCTTAAGCTTAGCATACGCAATCTCTCCCAGCGCCCCGCCCACTATTCCCCTAGGACTGCACCGGTGATCATTCTGATGAAGCTACCACGAGCTCTGCCGATCACGCAACGGATCGCAGTACCTATTGTGCTAAGCGCCACGCAGCAGATTGGGTGCGCTAGCTCGTCGATCTTGTTCTCTTTGGCTAGTGCTCGGAGAATGGAGGTCGCCAGGTTTTGTGTGTGGGGGCCCGCGCCGGCGGCTCTTGGGGTGGGGTATGATGTTATGACCTAAATTGTTGGTGGGGGGAACTCCCGGTAGCAGCCCTTATACTCTGGTATAATACCAGCGTTAGTCCGTGAACGCTGTTGTATTGGTCAAGTTGCCCAAAATACCCCTCCTGGCGAACAAAAAATCGCAAACCGTTCACGGAATTTCTTCTCTTTCGCAAGTTATGGGCTTGGCTGCATACAATCTACGGCTAGTTATTGGAAGTGTTCACGGACTAACCCTGGCACCCGTGTACTTGGGGAGGGTCTCACTGGGAATCTCTGGAAGCGAGCTCAGATTTCTTGGAAACTCTTTGAGAGAAGGCTTTTGATACGTCTTGCAAGCGAGGGCACAGCGCTGGTGAGATATGGTTGTGGTAGGAAACCTCGGAGTTCAAGAGCTAACTTGGGGCTCAGTTGGGGTAGTAATGATTGGGGGAACGGCAAATAAGCTAGTACGGTAATGGAGTTGTCAGAAACGACCATTCATAGGCCAGCCCTCCAAATACATAGGATCGCAAGCTAAGCATTAGACAATCCTCGAAGAATATCATAAGAACTTGAATAATTGAACCTCACACTAGGACATTGGAGTTGCCTTTGCTGGTAAGGTGCGGTGCTTTTCACTTTTTTTCTTCTTAGGCTACAGCTGAGGGAATCAGTTTCCGCAATGTTTTCGCCCACCCCTATTCAAGAGAGGGAATTTTGGACATCTTAGAGCGGGGTTCAATTATTCCAGTTCTGACGGTAACCATTTAGACGGACGGATTGGCGGGGCGGTCCAACAAGCACATTCCTACCCTGCCAGTGGAGCATACAATGGAGATGAAGCGCATGCCGGCCCGTCAGAGTTTTTCGCCCTTGGCCTCGAACTTGAACCTATTAATTCTGCCCACATACCCGCAGTTGAACGTGGGAGCGGGTAGTAAGTGAATTCAATCCGGGCTTACGAGTTCGGCAGATATAGTGCGGATCCCGCATAGTGCAAGGAGGATGGGAAGAACTGCACCTTTTAAGATCTTCCCTGGGCTGTGAGGGTCTTTCCTTGGTTGGTTTATTGGTTATTATCCTTCTGGGTGAGCCAGAGCATCCATTTGTTATACTGTACTCCACGGCGAATCACAGGTATGATACTCGGACACTACCGGTATGACTAGTCAGTGAGCACCCCCCGATGAATGGAGTCCTAATACGCAGCGAATTCAGATTGTAAAAATAAGAAATTCCGCGAACGCTGTGCGATTTGTCTCGCCGATTACCGCAGAAACAGGAATAATTGAACAGGGTGCTATGATAGCAGGATTTGTCGTATTTTCGTTTTTGATAAATATCCCAGAGTGGCCGAATACGGAGGTACAGTACCTCCGACTGTTGTAGAAGGGAACCTCGTTGGTTAAAAATAATGTACTCGAGTACAGGTTAAAGGCAAGAAGTGCAAGTAACAGGGGGTATGTTTTCGCACAGGGCTGTGGCTAAGATGGAAGAGGTGGCTGTGGCTGGAGAGAAAGTCGGCGGGGAGCTCAAAAACTGACTCCAGGAGTCTCCCTACGGCCCCAAGCCACCACTTCGAGGCACTTTGGAGCATCACTCCCTGATCAGTCGAGTTAAATTACAGAACCACTACCAGTACTAGCATAATTATGAAAGGGATATGCATTCTCTACTTTGGTTTACCATTTTCTCACCAAGATCACGACTCCTTTTTTGCACTCATATGGGACATTTAACCCTAACTTAGCAACAGCGTCCCGAGTTGCCATTGACAAAGAGAAAAGAATACATGGGGAAGGGAGATAGGACAAAGTGCATATCCCGCTTCATCACAAAAGCCAGATCAAAAAAGAAAAAGGAAAAGAAAAAATTACACTGCCAAATCTCAGCTTCGTTCCCCAATCACTTCCTCCCCCTCCCCTCAATAATAATTTAACTCACCCGACAACCCTGCTACTCACTCCCGGACCTGTCTAGTATCAACACAGCACATCCAACCCACCCAACCCCAGAAAGCAAGTGTATAAAAAGGATGACTTACTTTGACTGCTTCTTAGACCGCTCCTCAGACTTTCATTCCTTCCTCCGCTTACACCAATCCCGCACAGCCTGCACCATATACTCAAAAAGTTCCTTCACAGTCCTGAAAGTATCCGCTAACTTGCTCGCAATAGCTTCAATGCACTTGACTCCATTCACTGCCACAGATGATAGCCACTCCTTCAACTTAGAATCATCTTGCCCAACCAGTCCCAGGATTGTTCCCACTGCAATCCCCAGTGCAACACTGGGTGGGTTAGACGCCATTTGCTTGATTATACCTACAAACTTGTCGGTGTCGCCCGTTTTGGCTAGTCCGTGGAATTTGGAGATATCCGCCCCGGACATGCTGGCAGCTCTTAGGGTTGGGTTTGATGTTTCAACCTAAATTGTTAGTGGGGGGAACTCCGGGGGAAGGGGACTTGCTACGCTCCTACCTAGAATTGGGCTGCGGGTAACAGCTCTTGTGTCTCGGGCTTTCTGGAAGCGGGCCCGGATTCTTTGCGTCTCTTTGAGAGGCGGCTTTTGAGGTGTTTTACGAGCGAGGCTAGGGTGCTGGTGAGATATGGTCGTAGTAGGAAACCTCGAAGCTCGAGAGCTAACTTAGGGGCTCTGTTGGGAGTAGTAATGATGGGGGGTATGGCAAAAGGTAGTACGGTAACGGAGTGTAGTATCAGAAGCCGGATAACCCTCTGCTCCCATCCAGCGTCCGGCGCAGCCCCAGGCGACAGAGCGTAATATATACCCCCCTCACCTAGGAGCCGGTGGCCTACCACCACAGCACCAACCGTACAAGCACAGTGGAGGCCACCAATCGCCTTCGAGTACTACGGAGGCACAGCTGGTAGGTTTTGTATGTTACACAGGCAGCTCACGCATAACCCTCTCCCTGTGTAACATAAAAAACTTACCGGCTGTACCTCCGTAGGATACCGCGATTGATCCGTGAACGAGATTTTGGAGGGCGAGAAGTTAGACCGGGAAGTGAATCAGACGGGGAAGTGAATCAGTTAAAATGCACCAAAAATGTTGAAATATAGAAATCTTAATTAACGCACAACAGCAAGATAGTGAGATTTAGAAGGGTAGGAGATATCTTTGATAGTGCACTATTTCAGATTTGCCTGTTTTTAAGTTAAAATCGGAGTATCCATTTTGTCGAATTTCTCGTAGCGAGGAGTTGTGCGAGATTCACATACAAACTGATTCACTTCCCCGTCTGATTCACTTCCCGGTCCAACACGTTAATGTAACTTGAACAGTGGTGAGCCAAGATCACTCATTTTGTGACCGCAACTTATGACTGTTCCCTTCAAGGTAAGGATCAAAAATAAATAAATAGAAACTGAGGGGTATTGGCTGTGTTAGGCTTCAATATACTTTATTTCTTTGAAAAAAGAGGAGGCACCGCCAATCCAGGTGTTAGGCAGAGTTGAAGTGGTTGAGGTCATATTCATTGAATTTGCTCTTGCGCTAGAGTTAAATCAAGGTCTAGATGGTTCAAAGCTTGGTATATGTATGCCAAGATCACTAAAAAGACTCTGGATGCGTCCACCGCAAAGTCTCTAATGTTTGGTTATCGAGATAATATCATATATTCGTACTAAGTACCGTACAGGAAGCATTCCAGCTTGTTGCCAATCACCGCCCGAGTGTTCACGGATTTACCCCCCGGCCCGAGTAGTGTTGCCCGACCCCGCTTTTTATCGTGCTGGAACCTCTAGTACCGCCCCAACGAGCAAAGGGTGGTAGAGCGGCCACTTTTCCGTCGCCTGGTTGGAAGCCTTGCGAGCACTCGGGTGGGAGAGTTAATCTGTGAACACCATCAGATCGGTCGAACCGCCATAACTATCCCTTGGGGGTGTGAAATAGTAAAATTCGGTTCCAGCACACCTAGTGGTTGCCCAATCTAGCCTTAGTGTGTAAATAATGTGCTGGAACCGAATTTTACTGTTTCACGCCGCCCAAGGGATAATACTTCTTCTAGCGAGTAAAAAATCGCAAAGTGTTCAAGGAATTTCTTCTTCTCCCCTTCACAATCGATAGGCTCAGCTGCGTGTCAGAAACGGCCATTCACAGACCAGCCCTACGAGCACATGAAACCGCTAGCTAAGCATCAGACCATCCTCGAGAAATACGGTAACTACCGTACTTGTACGTGGACGGACGAATTGGCGAGACGGTCCAATGACCACCATACCTACCCCACCAGTTAAGCATACAGCGGAGATGAAGTGCATGCTGGGCCCATCAAGGAGTTTTTTCTGTACCGATATTTATTATACTCCCCGACGAATCCTAGGTAAGCATAGTGGAGGCCGCCGATTGCCTTCTTTCCTTCTTCCCTTCCCAGCAGCAGATACATGCCTATGGTAACCTACGGTACTCACAGAAGTCTCTATCAGCCGGGTCAGAATGTGTGGATTGTCCCTAAATCCAAGCGAACTCCCAACTACCACCAAAAGGCAGAATCCGTGTTTCATTATGTTCTCCGATACCGTAAAAACCGAAATAATTGGGCATCACGCTAGGACGTTGGAGTTGCCTCTCCTAGTAAGGTCTGTGTCTCAAGTAAGGGCTGAAAGAGAGTCTTCCCGCAGTGTTTTTCCCCCTAATCCAGAGGGGGAAATTCTGGACGTCCTAGCGCCATGCCCAATTATTTCGGTTTTTACGGTAATAGTTTCTAATCACTGCAAAATGCGTCAAGAATTAGCAGGTCTTTGCAGCCTGATCAGTCGAAGTTTGATAGTGGTGCCTATCTTCTATGCGGGTTCTCCCAGTGCTAGAATCTCGGCGGCGCTGGAACAGACCGTACTCGAGTACTGTTGTTGTGTTCCTCGTATTAGGCATTGTTTAGCTCCGAGGCCAGGCACAATCAAAACTTTCTAGATTGGCAAGTAGAGCATGTCCGTCGAACAGCCAGGGGTCCTTTAAGGACTCCCGGGACGAGATGCGCTACTGGGGTAACTTAGGCTATGCTCTTTAGTGGATGGCCAGTAATCATCATGGTTTATCACTCTTGTCCATCTTCTCACCAATATCACATCTTTGTTTTGAAATCGTATATTGAGACCTTCAAGCCTAGAAACAGCATCCCAAATTGCCATTGACAAAGGGAATAGAATACATGGGGAAGGGAGAGGGGACAGAGTGTATATCTTACTTCATCACAAATTCCAGATTCAAAAGAAAAAAAGAAAATATTACACCATCAAATCTCAAGCTCGTTCTCCCATCACTTCCTCCCCCTCCCTCCAATTCCTTAATTCAACCTCACTAAATATCCTTAAACCTGCACAGCGTCAGCACAGTACATCCAAACCACCCAATCTTAGAAAGCAGGTGTACATAAAAAGGAACACTTACCCCGACTACTTCCCCCCCACCTCCGAGCCCAGACGCAATCACGGCCGTAGCCTCCGCAGCAGGCGTGAGAATATCCGCCGCTGCGGCCCTTAACTTATCCGCAATCCTATCAATGAGCCTGGCTCCATCCTCCCCTCAGTAAACAGCCACTCCTTAAGCTTAGCATACGCAATCTCTCCCAGCGCCCCGCCCACTATTCCCCCAGGACTGCACCGGCGATCATTCCGATGAAGCTACCACGAGCTCTGCCAATCGCGCCACCAATTGCGGTACCTGTTGTGCCAAGCGCCACGCAGCAGATTAGGTGCGCTAGCTCGTCAATCTTGTTCTCATGGCTAGTGCGCAGAGAATGGGGGTGGCCAGGTTTTGTGTGTGGGGGCCGTGCCGGCGGCTCTTTGGGTGGGGTTTGATGTTTCGACCTAAATTGTTAGTGGGGGGAACTCCTGGTAGCACCCCTTATACCTGGGGAGGGTCTCACTGGGAATCTCTGGAAGCGGGCTCAGATTTCTTGGAAACTCTTCAAGAAAAGGCTTTTGATACGTCTTGCAAACGAGGGCATAGCGCTGGTGAGATATGGTTGTGGTAGGAAACCTCGGAGTTTAAGAGCTAACTTGGGGCTCAGTTGGGGGGTAATGATTGGGGGAACGGCAAATAAGCTAGTACGGTAATAGAATACGGTATATGGTAGTATCAGAAGCCAGATAACCCTCCGCTCCCATCCAGCGTCCAGTACAACCCCGTGACAGAGCGTATTATTGGTATATACCCCTCTCACCTCGAAATCGTAGGTCTACCACCACAGCACCAGCCGTGCAACACAATGGAAGCCGCCAATCGCCTTCTCTCCTCCCCAAAAGCAGATACTCGAGTAGGCAATCGTACTCAAGCAGTGTTGCCTAGAATACTTGCAGATCTCGACCCCACCTCTCACAGTGCTGGAACCTCCAGTACCACCTCAGCGAACAACGTGCAGGAGAGCTGCCACTGCTCCGTCACCCAGTCAGAAACCTTGCCAGCACTATCGTATTAGTCGAACCGCTATAACTATAAAACCCCTTCCGGGGGGTAAAAAAATCGGAAAGCGTTCACAGAGTTTCTTCTCCCCTTCACAATCGATAGGCTCAGCTGTGTGTCAGAAACGACCATTCATATGCCAGCCCTCCGAATACATAGGATCGCAAGCTAAGCATTAGACAATCCTCGAAGAATATCATAAGAACTTGAATAATTGAACCTCACACTAGGACGTTGGAGTTGCCCTTGCTAGTAAGGTGCAGTGCATTTTACTTTTTTCTTCTTAGGCTACAGCTGAGGGAATCAGTTTCCGCAATGTTTTCGCCCACCCCTATTCAAGAGGGGGAATTTTGGACATCTTAGAGCGAGGTTCAATTATTCCAGTCCCCATGGTAGCCGTGTGGACGGACGGATTGGCGGGGCGGTCCAACGACCACATTCTTACCCCGCCAGTGAAGCATACAGTGGAGATGAAGCGCATGCCGGGCCCGTCACAGAGTTTTTCGCCCTTGGCCTCGAACTTGAACCTATTAATTCTGCCCACATACCCGCAGTTGAACGTGGGAGCGGGTAGTAAGTGAATTCAATCCGGGCTTACGAGTTCGGCAGATATAGTGCGGATCCCGCATAGTGCAAGGAGGATGGGAAGAATTACACCTTTTAAGATCTTCCCTGGGGCTGTGAGGGTCTTTCCTTGGTTGGTTTATTGGTTATTATCCTTCTGGGTGAGCCAGAGCATCCATTTGTTATACTGTACTCCACGGCGAATCACAGGTATGATACTCGGATACTACTGGTATGACTAGTCAGTGAGCACCCCCCGATGAATGGAGTCCTAATACGCAGCGAATTCAGATTGTAAAAATAAGAAATTCCGCGAACGCTGTGCGATTTGTCTTGCCGATTACCGTAGAAACAGGAATAATTGAACAGGGTGCTATGATAGTAGGATTTGTCGTATTTTCGCTTTTGATAAATACGGTATCCTAGAGTGGCCGAATACGGAGGTACAGTACCTCCGACTGTTGTAGAAGGGAACCTCGTTAGTTAAAAATAATGTACTCGAGTACAGGTTAAAGGCAAGAAATGCAAGTAACAGGGGGTATGTTTTCGCACAGGGCTGTGGCTAAGATGGAAGAGGTGGCTGTGGCTGGAGAGAAAGTCTGGCGGGGAGCTCAAAAACTAACTCCAGGAGTCTCTTTACGGCCTCAAACTACCATTTCGAGGCACTTTGGAGCATCATTCTCTGATCAGTCGAGCCAAATTATAGTACCACTACCGGCACTAGCATAATTATGTAAGGGGTATACATTCTCTACTTTGGTAATGCGTCCAGATTTATCACGAGTACGGTATATGTAGAATATCCAAAATCCTGATATCTTTATCCTTGCAGTTTAAGCTGTAATAAAATAGAACAATTCAAAACGATCAATCCGTCAACCCCAAGCCCTCACGCCCAACGATTGCAATTCCATTCCCATGCAGCATATCACAGAAGGAAGTGAATGAACCAACAAACATAGCACGAAACAAGAATGAAGACAAAGGGAAATAAGAACCTCAAAACATTACGGTAAACCCCGCCGTAACCACCGCCTATTGGCATGATATGCCTTTCGACACCTAATGGAGCCTAATCAGTGGCTCCGGGTAGCAAAGCCTGTCTAGCCCTCTCCCTCTCCTGCTGTTCCCTCCTGAGTTCCCGTCTATTGTATCTTGTAGCAAGGCAAAATATGAAAGGTGGTGGAATGAGTTCTAGAAAAATATTAATCAATGAAACAGCGAGTTGTAAGCAAAGTGGTTCAAATACCGTTGAACAAGAAAGTGCCGTAAACCAAGAGCGCGAATCCAACAATCTGGAGCCACTTGAAGCTCTCCCAGTGGAGTGCCAGGGACACCATCCAGATAAACAAGGTGCGGCAAGTGTCGATAATACTTCTAGCAGTAGCGGAGATTGAACGAGTGACAGAAATGCCAAAGAAATTGAATCCACCAATAGAGATCATAATGGCGAGCGAGGAGATGGCAACCTCCCTGTACTGCGTAATCTCTCTGAAGCCCTCGACAGCATCGAAGTAACCAAACTGCCCCTTGGGTGTCTGTCCAATGGTGTAGTGGAGGATCCCCATTCCGATGACAGTGACAAGGAATCCGAAGATTCCTTCCCAGCCAACAACTTTCAAGGGTTCCAACTCGTAGTGCTCAAGGATGTACTCTTCAACAACAAACTGGGTAGCGGTAAATATCTGAGCCCCTGCAATGAGAAGAACGCCAATAATTGTCTTGACAGCAATCGGAACATCCGGAGTGGAAGTAACCAAGATATGGCTGCCCTTAACTGGTTGCTCCTCTTTCCAGAGCACACCAGCTAGACCGACAACGCCAACACCAATCACGACAAGCAAGAGAGCGAACCACTGGAAACCACGTATGTGACGCTTGAGGAAGAGGACACTGAAGAGACCGACGAAAAGCACAAGAGCGCCACGGGTCATCTGGTAGACTAGGAAGCCTAGTTAGCACAGGGCAGATGTACAACAGTTTTCGGTGACTTACTACTCGCAGCAACAAAGAGTAGCCCAACATTCATAAGTCTAAATAATTTCAGTCAAAAGCCCTGTCTCAAACCACGGACCACCTACGTAGTTCCTGCAATATCACAGCAAGCCGGAATAGCAAGCAGAAAGACACTAAAGCCAGAAATTGAAACACGGTCATCAAGACTCGTTACCGACGGTTTGACAACAGGGCTGGGGCTAGAGGTCCCATCAGCGGGCCCAGCAGTAGCATCATCCCCCGCACTGACAGGCTCATATCCAGCGCTCTTGCGCTGGCGATTGCGAATGCATTGTCTGATGGAAAAGAGCCCGACGAACAACCAACAGCCTGCCATACAGTCAGTAAACTGCTTTCAGCCCATAGAACGCGAATATGTACCCATCTCGCCAATAAACATCTGTAGCCTATATATCGCCGAATCAGCCTCCATCTTTTTACACATGGTACTCGCTACTAGACAGGATGTAGTAATGCTTACGTCTGCATAACTGGCTGCTCGAAGACATGTCGCTTAGAGATATCTGGGTCGTCGCAATTACGAACACACTGCATATCTTGATACTTAGTCAATAAAGTGTTTGCAACGCCCGTCACCAGCATCTAGACATTCCCGTTAGCTTCATTACTCTTCAGAGCTCACTAAGGCCAAACGTACGCCGGTTATCAATACCGCCATAACCGCTCTGCGAGGCATGTTTAAAGTTGGTGTTGTTTTTCCGCGTTGGCGGTATCTTTTTGCGGAGCCGGGCCAAAGTGGAGAGAGTTGTAGTGGAGGTGGAGGAGGAGGAGAGGGAGGAGAAGGGAAGATGATGTGTCTAGTGTCGTGGTTCGCTATCTTTGTTGGTGGAGTTGTTGGTGTGAGAGCGCTAGCGCCCTGGAGGCGACCACTCACACCAGGTGCCTCGCTGGATGCCGACGTTGCGATCATCGAGACAATCAACCTGTAAGGCACGAATTCGCACAACTATGTAATAAATGATTCCAACACGGCGTGAAACTTTTGGAAAATGACCGATTAAATATACAACTGCCTTTACCTTTAATATATTAAAGGAGTCATGCATTTAATAAATACTTTAAAGATTTCATGTGGGCTCCGGTAGGGTTCTTCCCGAGTGAAAATATATGATTTCACCCCTTGCTCTACGAGCACTGTAAACAACAGCAAGTCCAATCTAGGATATTCATAGATTAAATAATACCGTCGCAAGTACTTCACTACAAGTATCATACTTGGGCGCGAATTAAGCTATGGCGCTAGTCAACGGAAAACACACCAGAATCTGCGGCCCATCGCATCACGACTTTGTTTGCACGCAAGTAGCGGTAACTAAACACCAGATACCGGTACCGCATTACGATAGGGACCTGGGGATGAACCACCAGGCTCTGTATTTCGTGGCATACAAGCATGATATCGGTATCGGTAATAGCATATCAATTGATACGCTCGTCCACAGAATCCTTTAGACACAACCTATCCTCGTGTCCAGTCTAACAAACAAGCTCCGCTAAGCTACCATCTGATTTTATTCCCAAGAATAACACCGTACCACCCAGTCGCCAACAACCCAATCAAGTTAACAAAGGCACTGGCTCCATGCATCACTCCAAACCTCTTATTCAAGGCCGCCATTTTCTCGCTCTTGGGCCCCTCATCGTAATATTTCTTCCCCTCCTTGGTCTCCTGAACCTTACGCTCGTTCCCAATCTTTAAGGTGGCCGGGCTAATCACAACCAGATTAGCCAGAGACGCGCCGAGAACAATCAGTATGGGAAGCCCGGTATTGCAGAAGTGCGGGGACGAGGGATTAATGAGGGAGACTGGCGACATTGAGGGGTGAGTTAGGAGGAGGACGGCCGGGAGAATGGCTTGGAGAGTGAAATAAACCGGAAAGATCCTTTGTTGGAGTTGAGCGAATTGAGGGCGGGGGAGAGCTTTGTAGGCCATAACTCCACCTATAAATGACTGAGCAGGAATTAGCTTTGTTGTCTAAAGAGTAGGGGACACAGGGCTCGCCTGATAGAACTGAGATCCCAAAAGGGTGGCGAAGGCGAGGACATGAACCGGTCCGGAGTGAATGAGAGTCGAGAGAATGGTAGGCATCTTGAAGGTTGGCGAGAAGACTGAGATAAATTCCGAGCTGCGGCAAAGAAACTTGGTTGGGGAGGTTTCGTGAACTCCTACTTGATCAGCGGCTATCACAAGAGCTAAGGATGATTGACGTCGTTGGGTCCGCTTCGTTGAATGCCCTACCCCCAAAGGGTCACTGCACTAGATATGGATCTTATCAGGTAATTTGATAACCCCTACAATCCTTCCCTCTGTTCTCGGAGGTAGACTGGGGGTGCCCTCAACGAGGCGACGCCCTCAGCGAGGCAACGTAGTAAATGGCACGTCCAACCAAAACTGCCTGCTAATATTTGCCAAGCCTCGCTGAGGGCATCGCCTGATCAACAAACTGCAGTCACGGTAAATTCAAAAAAAATCAAAATACCGATAGATATATGATCGATATATTATGATGGAGTCCATGATGGATGCACCCAGTTTAGCTCGGGCTTGAATGTATGGCGCCGGGTGGCGAAGGAGCATCCCTTTGTCTGTTCCCCGATTCCACACGCGCCCAAGGGATAAAAAAATGGCGTTTTTCTGGGTTGACATCCTAAGTTTTTAAGAAAAATAGCTGATATGAATGTGTGTGTCCAGAAGGGCCTTGACCTAAAAAATGGCATTTTAATGTGCTTGCCGAACAGGCCTCCATTTATTTTTTTAAAAAAAAGTGTGGAAAAATGGCATGAAAGTGAGAAAAATGCCATTTTTCTTGCATGCCGAACAGGGCCTTAATGGTTGCCTATTTTTCCTGATCTCATCCACTTAACTAGGTTTCGCAAACCCGTTAACTTGCTGAACTAAACCCATCGCGGGCTGATGCTGCGATTTATAGGGATAATCCAATAGCGAATCGCAAGTGTTTACGGTACTGGACATCTCATTCAATGACATGGATCATCCCCTTCCCCATTTCGATGCGATGTTTATGCAGATAATTTAACCCACCAGCACCGGATCTTTATTCCTACAGGCTTTAGAGCCTCATCTTCGTCCTCGAGTACCAGTACCCGGCGCCCAGGAGCACACAAACGGCATGAGAATAGTCAACGGTTGCAGCCTATGAACGAAGGGATGAACGAGCAAAAGCAGCTCCCTAGCCTGCTGTTGCTAGTGTATGATACGGTACTTGTGATATCTAACACGGGGAAGAAGAACGCCACTCGTGCACGGGTGCTTGCTCACTTCGGGGCACTGGTATCGTGCGCATGCCACGGCCCCCAACTCCGCCTCAACCCCGTCTTATCAGATATTAATCCAACAAGTCCTATCAGCTACAGCTCCTAAACCCATCTTCGAAGCATCCATGGCTACCGTTACACCCACAACGCCCCAACCCCTAGTATTAGGTCGCAAGAAAATCCGTATAGTCTGCATATCCGACACTCACAACATCCAGCTCAAACCTCCAGATGGAGATGTCCTAATCCACGCCGGGGACATGACCAACGCCGGTTCCCACACAGAGCTCAAGAAAGCTATTGAGTGGATAAGTGGATTAAAACACGAAGTGAAAATAGTGGTTGCTGGTTACTTGGCTCTCCAACCCCGGTGGTTTTAATATAGCTAATAGGGAAAGTTTGATAGGAAACCACGATGGAGTCACCCTCGACCCGGCATTTTTTAAAGAATTCGGAGACCACTTCCATAACAATAACCCCCAATCTCACGAGGAAAATTTACGACTATTTGTTAGTAATGAAGCGGGGAGTCAGGGTGTTATGTATCTGAGTCACGAGGCCAAGAGAGTTGTATTAAAAGACGGGCGAACATTCCAGGTTTTTGGCTCGCCATGGAGCAAGAAGGGTGGTATGTGGGGGTTCGGGTACGACGAGCCAAACTACTTGGGCGAGAGTCTGTGGACTGATATTCCGGCGGATACCGATGTTTGCACTTCACCCCCATATGACTGAGTGATTGTTGAAGCCTAACTATTTAGGTTATGGTAACTCATGGTCCGCCAAAACATCACCTTGACAGCCCACAAGCCCCCCAAATCGGTTGCGAGTGCCTCCGACAGGCGCTCTGGAATGTCCGCCCAGCGTTGCATGTATTCGGCCACGTCCACCAAGGGCGGGGCGTAGAAATGGTTAAATGGGATATCCAATCCCGCCATACCCAGTACAAGGAGCTCTCCACCACCAGAATTTTAGATCCTACACCAGAGAGTAAAAAGCTATTCAAGGTCGATTTAACTCAGATCGCAGAAAGGGAGGAGACTTGTTTAGTGAATGCCGCGATTGTTACGCAGCCTTGGAGGAAGGGGATTGGACATGCTGGGAGGAACAAAGCCATTGTTGTGGATCTGATGGTTGATGTGGCAGACCTACGAGACGGGCGCAGAGATAAAATGGCGGCAGGAAGCAGGCCTATTACGGGGGGAGAATTTGCAAGGGCCCAGACGAGCACTAGGAGCCAAGTGGCTGAAGATGCTCATACGGTGTCTTCATCCGCCTGAAGTAATTGTGGGTTGTCCCCTCGCATGGTTCCTGATGGACAATTACCGGTATCAGATTGTAGGTGCTCTTGATGATGGGATGGGGGTACCTCGAGCATATCTTATGAATAGTTTATAATCTATATGCTAGTGTGAAGCAAACTACGCACAACTTATCGGGACGTTGGCACCCTGGCATTCCGAGAAAATATACTTAGTATCACAGCCAGCTAAACCCCGTGCATGTGTGTTCATGCGCAACCAGTCCTTCTCCCACTCACAAGTTTACTAAGGGAAATTTTGTCGGGGCGCTGCGCAACCCTCGCAGCAGTATCCGCAATTTCCAATCTTTTGACCTTAAGCAATTTCACCTAGAAAGCTCCTCAACCACCGTACACGACAAAACTACGTCTATCCCCAAACACACATTCCCCGATCTATGCCATGGCCAACTAGCCAACAGCATCTCGCCCGGGTACCAATCTTACCCCTCAGATGAAAACTTACGGAAAGCACCCTCTGCGAACTCGAATGCAGCCCGAGTGATACTGAGTGATGCCACGCCTTTTTGAAGAAAGGGTCTGGCAACATGGGAAAATGCTGAAAACTTTAGAGTACTCGGTATATTGTATCGTATTATAATAAGATAAATAGTTGGCATCACCTGTTGTGTGCGGGCGCTGGTGCGGTATGAGTGACTGGAGTTGGATGCGGGCTCTTGACACTCACCATATGACAAAAATTATAAACGAGTTCTAGTTTAGGCGGTTTCGCTGGAGGAGATCGTATTATCTCCTCAAAATGAGACTATTCCCAATTAAGAAATTGTGATCAGGTTTGCCGCAATGGCGGTTTTCGTTGCCCGGTACCATACCTCGCTGGGCCCAGCAGTTAAGATGCTTAAGAGACTAATTGACACCTGTATACTGTAATTTCGTCAGGAAGTGGCTTGGGGATTGACTTCCCCCTCATCACGAATTGCCATATCATTGAATGATCCTTTAATTGAGGGAAGAATGATAGACCTTCCCTTGTGGAGGCTGGGGGGTTGAGGTGAAGGCCTTGGATTTCCCAGGCAAGGTCGTAGGGCGAATCTGTGCTGCTACGAGGTGGTATGGTCTGACTCTGGATCATCCACCTATGGGAAGCCTGCCATCAGCCGGCAGAAGAAAAAAGAGAAAGGAAAAAAAAGGGGGGGCACTTTATTTGGTTTGGAAAGGCAACTAAGAATACAAACCTTGATACTCAAGTGAGCAGATTGGTTGTCTCTGGGGGTGGTCACCGAACCATCTTTACATCGCTGCTCGCCTTATCCAATAGCTGTTTTCTCAGAAAAAGAAGCAAGCATGAGGCTACTAGTAAAAAGATATCGAATCCATTCAGATTCCTAATAGTTGCAGAAAAGCTGAAGTTTTTGGCAGAAGTCACCTCGGAATTTCATCATTCAATGCAGTGTCAAGGGTCCGCATGCTTGACTCGGAGGGAAGTCTTCTGGAATACACTTCCTTTCCAATTATAACCTCTTAGAGTCACTTCACATGGCATCGTGCAATCCAGATAATAAACAGAGATAGATGATATTGGCAAGTATCAGCCGGAGCCCCGCTAGCCACTCTGTAGGGACCAGCAGTCTGTTATCACAAGAAATCACTCGAGTCAGTTTTTCTGGCCAATTAGGTTGTTGTATTGTACAGGCACTCGTGACGGACTGACCTGAAAATTTGACACAATTCCTGGACGACCTTGTAGCAGATGTAAAATATTTTGGCCTTACGTAATTCGGTGTATGGGTGTGTTTGAAGCTCTGGAACAAGTTACACAACCCCTAAAATCCTTCTTAGGATATGATAGCTCGAAAAAAAAGAAAAACTTAGCCATTTTTCCGTGCCAACCTTGCAGTTCTACGAGTAAGTATTCCTCTAAACAGGAAGGGGTTTTGGTATTGGAAGGATCTAGCAGAGAACCCAACCCCTGCGGGAAACGTAACCACAGCAACGGTGACAAATTAGAAAGGTGAAATACCAAGCTCTACTTGTATTACTAAGTTGTGGCTGGGATATATAAACCCCTTTCCTACGGAGTAGAGATATATTTGTCCCAGATCCCGGTGCGACAGGAGCTTTGGCCTCCTCCTCATGCGCAGGGAAATATCTAGTGCCTGTCGCGTGCTTATGATCCCCCAGCCATCTAAAAACCTTTAGCTGACCATTCTGATGGGACTCTACACAAATCCTTCGAGCTCCTTTCCCGTGAGGGGCTTAGCACCCACATTTCCTTGCCGTGCTGACTTCTGCTTGCTGGGACAAGAGCAATCCGTTGTCCCTGTGTTGCTTCCTTCAATGAAGTGAGTTTCTTCTTCATACTCGGGGTGTAGGTGGGTGATCGGACGGACCGGGGTTCTGCAGGCCTGATCGTACCTACCCTCATAGGAAAAAAAGGAATGGATTTGGGATTGAAATTGCTCAAACAAGCAGGAAGCTTTGACACCTCCTAACCCCTGTCCGTCCGATCACCCACCTACACCCCCGAGTAGTGGCGTCAGCCCCTCGGCCCGCTGCGCGGCCCCCCTTACTCACTCGAGCATAGCTCATATCTGAGTGCCAATGAAGCAGGAGTGTGCCTAGGTAAGCAAGACAAGCTTTCATACCCATGTGTTTGTAATACCTATTTGTTAAAAGCCTCCAGAATGTGATGAAAGGAAGTAATTCAGTTCCCATTTAAATGATAGCTTCGCGGGCTCCAGATTTTGTAGGAACTGTCGTAACCTGGGATTAAGGACATGTGGCTCACGTTCCAGAGCCTTTAGGGAGCAGCTACCCTAAAACCTCTTGAAATCTACGTCCTTCGCCAGCCCTATAATCTCCAAGTTCAGAGACAGAGCCTCGGAGAAGGAATAACGCTTTTCTGAAGCGGTATAATATAAGATCGGCGCACCAGATGTGTTAGGTCTCATTAACGGTTCTTCACAGTTTTGTCAACCTGTCAAACCAAACAGTCTAGTTTCTGCTAGCAATCTGATAGTAGATTTCAGGAGTTTTTATGGTAGTATCTTAGCCCACCCTCTTAGACGACAATATGTGTTAATTAACGAACATGAGTCCTCCGTGAATGCCAGGGCTGAAGTACCGGTTTCTAGGCGGGGTGTCTCCTACGCTACCGTAGGTGCGGCTACTGTCTGGCATCTACCTCGCAACATGACCTCAGTCCTGTTGACTGTTTAGAGATATTATTGGAGAAGAGCATTTCATGGGATTATGTGCACCCCCTTTTGAAAGGCCTTCCTAGCCACACTGGTCCATTCATGCAGCCGTAGCTATTGTTCGTGCCTAACGAAAGCACTGAAGAAGGAGCGAACAAAAGTGGGATCACGAAATACTCTGAGTGAGAAACAAGTGCGGGAATGAAGGATCGATACCTTCTCTAACTCTCTCGTCCTTCCCATACTAGCTAAGAACAAACTAGGAGATATATATCTCCGTCAACAACAACAAACTAACATGCAGGAAACTAAACGAACTCTAAAGAAACACATGAAGCTGACAAAAGAAAACTCCTGCAATCTGGAACCTTCCCATGATCTATCACGATCTATGAAACCTCAAACTCAACAATGCTAATGCGCAAACTTCCGTATACCCAGGAAATAAAAGAAACCATAAAACCAATACCCTATGCCAACCGGCATAGGATGTGAAAAGAACAAAGCCTCTACTAGGTGCAAAACCATAGGAAACCACAAAGAGACATGCCCTGTATCCTTCCGTCACCTAACCACATACCCGTAAACCTGCATGACTGCAACCCTTCATGACCGCAAACCTGCATAACCCCATGCCCTATAGGCCACCATCCAACAGCTATTGCTTAGCTAGCACTAACATACAAGTACTACGCCAGCGACAACTACCGTAAATGAATGGACCAGCGTGGTTACGGGGGCTTTTGAAATGGGGGTGTACTTAATAGTATTCCTCGGAAGCTCAGACTAGCCACTTTGAAAAGGTAAAGAAGTGTCTGGAGAATTCCCGAGCTTGATTCACCTGGCTGATATATCCTAAGCTTCCAGCACAATGTGGCCAGCCATGCGGGAAACCTGGGGACTTAAAGGAGTTATGAAGCATGGACACAGGTAATGCACAACCTAACTGACCTCACTCACCAGTGTGCGGGTATTTGACACTACTCTGCAATCTCCTTTGGTGGTACATGTATCCTTTGAGATATTCCCTGTGCATGGCCTAATACACATTTTCCCTTGCTCTACTAAGTTACTATTGCCCCAATCCCGTTCTCTGTTCTAAGCACCAGAACAGAGTACGGATGGCAGGTCATTATCGATATAGCATTATATCATTTTTATTCTACAAGGGTCACAAAATGAGTCAACGCCAATTTGTAATGTACTCGTACAGACTACGGTACTAAACCAAGGAGAAACCTAGCACCGGCCCCGCACCAGGCCCCACCAATGGCAAATGTTTTCCAGTTTCAGCCAAAATTAGATATAAGTGAACTAAAAGCTTTCTGGTTATTGCTTAATTTTTGAAACTTGTTTTTCTTGCTTGGCTAGTTATGTCTGGCTAATTATGTCTGCTCATGGTCAGCAGTACAGATAAGGTATATTGCTGACTGACTAAACAGCAGACTCTCAACAATCTCTGGAATAAATTAGGCCGCTTCGCCGAGTGATAAGTTAGCGCAAGTATCCTGTGTTCCGAGTACTCGCGATGTCGAAGCGCTTTTAGAAAAGACTGCTATTGCATACCACCAAATTTAGCCCTTTTGATTAAATTTGGGTGGTATGCAATAGAAATCTTTTTTAAAAACGCTTCGACATCTCGAGTAGAGCAGGGTAGGGTGCTGGTGAGTTCTAGACATGTGCCTCAGTCCAGATAGAGCTAGTGCAGGGTGTTGAGCTGGGTGAGGTAGGATGTTTCTAGGTCTGTTCACATGGCTGTGGCATACGGATAGCAAGATAAGTGTATCCTTTGTGGTAAGTACTAAATAAGATGAAAGAACTATGGGAATGTCATTCTAGTAGCCGTCGCCCCTATCGCAAAGTCATAGGATATGATTCGGCCAGAAAGCCCAGGGATCCTTTGTCTCCAGCAACCTCACACCTCCCTCCTCTCTTCTTCTACAGTAGCACGCTCCCACTAATTTGATATCTTTGGAACAGCTATCACTGCCTGAATTGCTGCTATATTTAACGTCTAGATGATCTTAAAAAAAGATACCGGTAGACGAAGGGCTATTTCTAATAATGAGATGACTGGGAATTAGCGAATGCTGATGAAATCTGGCTTATCGTATCCAACCGAGGGACGAATTTCCCTTCCCAGTTTACTTCTGCCACAGCACACCTTAGAGCAAAACTCCGGTCCTCCCCAAGAGATTGCTCCCGGTATGAAAGAAGCGACACCCAGACCCCACAACTTTGAGCAAACTAGTAAGTCTATTTTAGGCCCTCAGCGATACCTTGGCCTGATCGATCACTAGGCTCTCAACGTGCTCTCTATCTCTGCAAATCTGCCAAAGTTAGTTCCAGTGACCTAAAACGCTTTCTGTCTGTATGAGCACCTGGGCATAGAATGCCGGGCCACTGCTTATAATACAGCGGCGCGAACCCATAGTGCAAGGACAAGATGAAAGTGCGGTAGGTATCTTTAAACGGTTGGATTGGATATGATTGGATGGGTTCAGAATGAGTTAATTTTCAAGCGGCCAATTATATAGGACATCGATCAAGAAGGCGTTCGGTATCTAAAAGTAGATTCCTGTTATGTTAAAGATCGAAACTATGTGTTATCCTATTAGTGTGGTAGTTAGAATATGCTTAAATTGGCGAGGCCCGGTTTAAATGGTCAATATTACCAAGCCCACCAGCCGTTTTAGACCGGTAGGCGGATAGCCTCCGTTCGAATACCGATATAATAGGAATTTGGCTCAATCAACGGGGATTGCAAATTCCCTTCCCTGGCCTATCGAACGCCAACCTACAACAGATGGGCAACAGGCCTGGTGATCGAGCTGGTTCGTACCAAAAATGTGCAAAATCACATTTCAATTGTTGGTAGCCCACCGAAAACCGGATCACCTTTTCCTAAAATTCCCGATTTTAGGTCGCTTCACCCGCGCAATACCTCATGGGAAATTTGATATATACTTATGACTAATTGAAGGCCCATCAGCTTGTAAGGTTCTGTCCCCAATTAAAAGTCGTCATTATGATTAATCCACCAAGGCAATTTCCTCAGCAACCCCACACAACAATATCACACAATCCTTTTCGCAAGGTGTGACATTATGAGGAAGGGTTGCAGGGTTCTGCAAACGGTTGGAAATTCATATATAACTACTGGGTTAATTATTAGAAAGTCTTCTGCAGGCTTAGTGTAGGAGCCTGGTCAGAGGGCTCTTAAAATGACGAATTTCTGCATAGATATGCCGAATCACCAAGGCTCCTGCCCACTCGCCTTCGGTTCTAAGGAGCTTTTATCGTACTAAGATGCGCTCCTGATTGCAGAGGAAGGAACCAAACTATTTAGATCCAGATGTACTTCACAACGCTCCTCACATGCTAGGTGTGGTCATCCGCATCCGACAAATTGCTAAGCAATATATTACCATGTTGTATGCCTCCCAGGGACCGCCAGTGGCACAATAGGCGTTTTAGCCTCATAGCTGGAGGGGAGAAAACTATTCAAAGCTTCAAAATCGGACCGCGCGTCTCCCCACACTATGTTTCCGAAGGGAGCAAGATATCCCAACCCTCATTCAAATCATAGTTACTTTATTAACGGCTACCGGTATACGATGCGAGTACTGCAGATCAGTTGCATTTAGGAAATCGATAAAATCGTCGGAGCTAGTCTTGGAAGGCTTATGGAATGAAGGCACAGCCCAGGGAGATCTATGATGATACCAAAACTCTGATGGTTTAGGGCTTGATCAAGACTTCTTCGCTTCGGTGTAGTAATGCATCATCCCTATCCGTTCTTATTCGTATTAAGGGGGCACTGTCCTGGCACCTCCGAAAATAGGTATGGGTAAGCCTACCATCGCCGAGTGTATGGTGCCAGAAGCGATAAGGGGGAACTGTGTAGCCCCTGGCCACAAAGTGGCTTGTGTGCAAATATTGAACCCCCATAGCGATTCTAAACTTCAAAATAGTCTGGCTGACCACCTTCTCCCAATTAAAAAACGCCTAAAGTTAGTGAGGGGAGTTAGAAACTTCTTCTCTACGGGTTCTGGAACCATAGTGAATCCGGGACTAGTGAATCCGAGTCGAATGTGGGGCAGCAGGGCCTAGGAGACAACCATTCGGATCACGAGCTAAGTATATCGGGTGGAAGTAGACACCATATATCAGCTAGAAAATGAGTTAAAACCCGGCAATGTTCTGCTACAAATCTAGCCGAAGGCCCTCCCCGATATAACCAGAAAGGAGAAAGTTACGTAGATACAGATAGAATAACGGGAGTCTTCCCAAAACAAATAAACACAGTAAATGCCCCCCAGCCCCCAAAATTATCCCTGAGCCGCCTAGAAACTACCGAAAGCCGGAGCAATCTATCTATGGATGATAATTCACTTATTCCCGATTCTGTAATTTTAATTACAAGTGTCTAAATTGATGACCTTGGATCATAATGTATCACTCGGTCCACCCAACCTCTTCACCCCTAAACCAGTACTGTAGTTCAGTTTCCTCACGGAACCTTCCTAGTGGGCCGGTACCACTTTCCTATTTTTATTTGAGCAATATCGAGCCTCTCCCGAGTTCAATTATTGATGAGCAAACTTCAGCAGGTCAAACGGTGGCTATGTTTCAGATTTCTACAGCCGCACCACTCCCCGCTAGGTTCCCCTTGCTACTCGAACAGTATCATTATCAATTCAAGCTCCATTTATCCACAAAAACTCTTAATAAGACCGATTTTTGTCACCCTGTAAATACTCGTCCCAGGCAAGAAGTGCCCGATAACAGGGATTTACGAAATATATGGCACAAAATCCGGGCATATCTGAGCTCCCATACAAATTCACGGCCCCTGATATTGGATATGCCTTACCTAGGACGAGTACAGATGCCTTGCATCTTGGCATTTCCCCTGTGGCTATATTTTGATTTTCATCTAACGCCACAGTATGACAGTGACTTCATAGCCACATCACTTCACTCCCAGCACAAACCGTCACTCACATTATCACTCCCTTTCGCCAGCACTCTTGAGCAGTCACACATGGCGGAAGTATCCTTTTCCTGTTTCAATTATCTCTACATAATATGGTGCGATTTAACCGCATCTCTTAGAATGTCGTCCCTAATGCGTTTGATTTAGGATTACTCGCTGGAAAATAAAACGTCCTCCATCAATGGTATGAGACGCGAAAGGTCCCGTCCATCGCCCATGCTGCCCCGTGACCATCCCAGACTTGTCCATCACTTCATGCATCGGGTCGCGAGGCCTCGCGTTTGTCATCTGCTAACTCAATCAGCTTCTCCCCACGGCCATCGTCGCTCCTTATGAGGGCCACCCTACTGTGGGCTTGATAACGGGGCGGATTTTTAGGCTTCGCTGATCAAATAGTGCCCGCTTCAGGTCG
The DNA here is from genome assembly GCA_003070745.1 of Tuber borchii. Taxonomy (NCBI): domain Eukaryota; kingdom Fungi; phylum Ascomycota; class Pezizomycetes; order Pezizales; family Tuberaceae; genus Tuber; species Tuber borchii. The sequence goes on from NESQ01000064.1 coordinate 166,223, forward strand.
GAACCTCGAGTGCCTTCTTCACCCGAGTATGTCCAGCTATCGTTATGGTGGAGGAAATGCCGTTTCTCCTTCTGCTGGGATGGTTTCTGCTGATCCCCGTTCTTGGAACCCGGGAAATACCACACCAGCGATTGAGGAAAGTGGGAGAACGATCATACCTTACTCGAGATATTCACTATCGGCCCCACCACGCGCCATAACCCCCCCAACCCATAATATACTATTTTTGCCTCGGCTTTGATGATCATCACAGCAAATGGGGGTCACCCACTATGATTCGAATTTGAAAGGTCTTGGAGCAGCCTGTGGCTGTAGCGCTCCTGACCACAGCATTCCCACGTGGGATGGTTGTGGCTGATGCACTCATACTCGCTAAGTACCGGTACTTGTGATTGTCTTTTTCCAGCCACAGACCATGGACTGAGCAGAGCTTACGCTTCTGGCTGATCTGAAACAACAGGGGCTTTTTTTTACTTCCATTCGAGTAAGAGATCAAAAAGATTCCCACCAAATCAGGAACCTGACGCTCTGGAGGTATGGGAGAAGCTTGAGGAGATTTTTATTTCTTCCTTCGCCACAAAAAGTACCTTCCGTACTGGTGCAGTATAGTAGGGTAGGTATGGATACTTGAAGAATTCATCCTCGAGATGCCCATCTCAAGGTTAAGACCGAGATGTTTTCATTCAACTCTGAAACGATTAGCATTTGGGCACCAGTCAAAATAAGGTTAGTCATTTTCCTTTGGCGGACACGCACGGTGCCACTCCCCAATGAACCAAACCAATTACAGACAGTGGGACAGGGTGAAAGGACGGATGTGTGGAGGGTGGAAGGGTTTATCGGCTGTGATGCATGGCGGGAGAAATTCAGGAGGGAGGTGATGCTATCTTGGGTACCCACCATTCTGACATTCCCAGCGTTCACATTGTTCTTTCTGGGGGGTAATCGAGTACTACCGGTAGGAAGTGTTTGTTAGTACCTAAAAATGGTCCCACGAACTCTACTGAAAAGCCCGATTGAGTGGGTGATTGGATGTGCACCACTCTACGGTGCCTTTGGCTCATTCTATTATTTTTAATTCTCCTTTTTGAATCAAATATCCTTTATCGGCTTTGTGATCGGGGTCGTCTGCATGGGATCTCCCTGGTTCGAATTCCATCTGCTCTGCTTCTACCACTGCTTGCCTTTCGCTACCCGAACCTCTCTGTTTCCCTCCTACTTCGTGTGCTCACTCGGGCGAATAGGTGGACCTGCTAAGCTGATTTCAATACCACAGCAGCTTTCCCTTTTCTCTCAGCGCATTGCGAGACAGCGGTTTTGTGTTGGAGCCGCCTCCTCCTCCTCTCCCTCCAACGCTTGTCAGTTTCCACTCCTCAGGGTGTCCTTCTCCCTTTTACCACCCAATCCAACCTGCTCGCTTGTGGATTTTCCTGGTCAGACATTGCGGCCTAGTCGGGGTTGGCTCGCTCTTCTCTTTTCTGCTAGGATTCCTGTCTTTCGTCTTTTGCTCCAAGACTGAATACAGTTCTCTGGCAAGGCGGTAAGTTGTTCTCTTTTGCCTCACAATACCCCCGAAAAGAAAACCATCGTCACCACCACCACTACCACCACCTTTATCCCTCCTCCTTCCTCCCGGGCCTCAACAAACAAATACCCTTCTAGGTGCAGACACTGCCCTTTAGCTGTCATCCCCTTTCCTCGTCTCCCACGTTTAGCCTCACCGGTACTTTCCCGGGCAAATAATTGCTCTTCGTGGGCCACATCGGTTGCTCCCTCACTCTGCGTCAACATCTGACGAGTATATGCGTTTTTAGCAGTTTATTGGCCGGCCTTTTTTGGAATCCATCATATACTGCTGGATTTCCGACTCATTTTTTTTTTCACCACTCAGACGGGAGGCTCAGTTTTGCAGCAGCCTTCGCTTCCATCGAGTCAGCGGCCGAACATTTCAGTTACTCTGATTTTTCCAACCGAAGGGGTGGGGAAAAGTTTACGAGAAGGTGGAGGCTCTCAATCACACAGGACGACAGAACAGCGTTCAGGAGAAATACGTCAGTCGCCCGGTGAACTTTGAGCCACTATAATATTCGCAGGAACAGCGGGGGACAGGAGAGATCTGGACTCGTTGGAGGGTTCTTTTTTTTCTTGTTTTTTTTTTTTTTTTTTTTCATAGGTTGGGAATAAGGAGGCAACGCTGGACGTTCTTCGCACGACGGGATTAAATAAAGAACTGCGGGTTCGATACGCTCCTTTTAACCTAGTTACCGAAAAGAGAATCTTGCCTACTGTCAGATATCTCTAGCAGCAACTATACGTGGCTACGCCCTAATCGCTCCTTTTCAGATATAATACTCCCCTTAATTTTCGACCCTCTGAGGAATATTTGGTCTCTTTAACAGACCGAAAAAACCTGCGGAGAATTTCTGATCAAGCGACAATTCACTGTTCTAAGATAAAACGGGTTTATCTGGACAAAAAACAATCATAGGCGCGACCTCACGGAACATTGACCAAGCTAATTTTTCTGGGAACAAGTCTATTCCCCAAACACTTCTTACTGTTTTATTATAATTATCACAACACCAGTCATTTGGATTTTTTTCTCGCGAAAGGGGGTTGTCCGTAGCAGGTGCGTACAGTACTGGAAATATTTACGCTCCATTTTTATTCTATTGTATTTTTTCCCCCTCTCACACTCTTATTCCCATGCTTCGGCAAGCTTTACCGCCTGCTGGGCCAAATTTGGGCGGTTGTCCCCACTTCTATTTTGGGGCTTGGATGGTTGCCAGTTCGAGATTGGAGGCTTATACTTGGATATCCTCCGCCTCAGACACACACGCAGACACACATAACATCCTAGTACCCACATACGCATACACGTACATACGCACGCAGACTCAACATTGTCCAACGGTATCCTTGTATTAAAAGGTGAAGGGGGAAAAAATTACAGGAAGGTAAATAATTAACCCCCTGGATATCATACATTCTTAATCGCATTGATACGCCTATGCCCTTGCGTTCACTGTTTTACCGGTTATCGAAAGCCTGGTCCAATTCAAGCTTTAACTGACAAAGCTTGCGATTAGGCTCGGTCTAAGAACGGGAACTCTTTTTTTATTCCCACCCCCTCCCATATTTGTCAGGTCGAAACCCTGAGTGTTTCCACGATAATCGTTCATCTGGCTTGTTTCCCGGAATATCCAAGGTTAGTGCTACTAAGATCACTCGGCGTGTGCTAAGACAACCTCCACCTTTGGACGCCACACCTGATACGGATCTAAGGACCTTGATTGGCATCTGGATAAAAGAGGATCCTTGGTACCATCCCTTTACCTTTTATCTACTTCACATCCCCTCTCACCCTAATACTGTTTGTTCCCTTTCAGAACCTTATCCAACTCCTATCATGGTTGAGGAACTGTTTCTTTTCACTGCTCCGTCCTCTCATTGTGTTTCCCCACAATCGCAATCCAAGTCGGGTACTACGATGGCTCCGCGCAAGGCTGACACACCTTCGTTGAAGAGGACGTTTACACTAGTCTCAAGGTCCAATCCATCTTCACCAGCGGATCGACAGGACCCACAGAATCCTTTCAAGACTTCAACACCTACCCAACAACCCAATTCGTCGCAGCGCATGTCACTATCGCTAAAGCGCCGTTATCCCTTTTGTAAATCGCCAGCGGCCCCGACATCAATAGTCTACGACGTGCCGACACCTGCTGTACCGTCGTTCGCCTCCATCTTTGATACTGACGTCGACATGTCCGGATGCTCACCTACAAAAGCGACCCCCCAATTTTCGCCCATCCTTGCTAGTGTCGTCAAACCGGCCATGCCAGGAGTACCTACTGGACCAATATCATTACAACACACTATACACCAACAGAACAGCAGTGTATCCACATCTGCATCTTCCTCAACCAATTCTTCACCTACAACTACCATCTCTACTGTCGAATCAGCAATTACAGAAGACCACACTCCTGAATCTTCGCCAGATTCACTGGTGCGAGTAGTACCACTCTCTTCCTTCCGAAACACTGCTATGTCTTCTGAAGATTACTCCGTTGTGCCCCCGAGCCCTTTACCCGGTTGTGGGCGGTCAACTTCGCCAAGCAAAAAGCCTCGGAATACAAAAAATCTCTCCCTCAACGTGCCTCCACCTCCGGCACAATCTAGTGCACAGCCCAATACGCAAGTGAATCAACCCAGCCCGCGTTCAATGTCTGCGCCAACTTCCCCGGCGTTTATTAAGCCACCACCGCCTGCCCAAAATCCCCGGAGAAGGCCTAGTAACCTTGGATTAACAATAAAGTTGCCTGGTAGCCTGCCCGAAAAGTCTGTGGGCCGGGGCCCCGTAGCTGGCGGTGTTAGTGTATTAAGGCATCATCAATCATCGCCATCTTTGCTTTCCCCTGGACCAAATGGTATCCCAGGCGGCATGCGATTACCCCCCACCCCAGGTTTCAGGCAGCCCCGGTTGTTTCAACCACGACAAAGCTTCAACTCTTACAATGCGCATGATTCTTTGTCATCTTCTCCCTCTTCATCTTCTACAACTAACTCGCCCCCAAAGAGTCCTGAGGTCCTACATGAAATGGAAGAAGAAGATGAAGAGCCAAGATCTGGAGAAGCGAAATCGCCTGCCTACCCTTCGGGCCCTATCTGCATTTTCGATCCTAATATCTATCTTTACGCCGAACCCGATGCTGAGCTCGCATCGCAGTTCGACGTTATTGTGAATGTTGCGAGGGAGGTTGTTAACCCATTCAAGACAGACAAAAAACTAGCTACCGCCAAGCCCGTACTAAGCGCCAACCGCAGGGATGCGGAGTCGGACTCACTGCCACCCGACACAGCCTGCACTGAAGCAAGCTTTACAACTGCCTTTGAGGAAGCCTTATTTTCCCCCGTACTGGCATCGTCTCGCAGGCCTAAATTAGAGGCACCAGGGCTAAAATACAAGGAACCCGAGTATGTGCATATGCCATGGGATCACAATACATCAATACTGGACGATTTGCCATATTTAGTGAATCTGATTAACGACAGAGCGAGCGCAGGGAAAAAAGTACTGGTTCATTGCCAATGTGGTGTCAGCCGTTCAGCGACATTACTGATCGCTTATGCTATGTTTAAATCTCCTGAAAAGACAATGCAGGACGCCTATAGCGCGGTTAAAAGGCGAAGCAAGTGGATTGGGCCAAATATGAGCTTGATTTACCAGTTAACAGATTGGAAGAAGAAGATCACGTCTGATAACTCACAGTCGGGGTGGAGAGGGGGGAATGCAGGAAGCGTTGGGGGCCGAGGGCATACAAAAGCAGACACTAGGGGTGGTTTTGGAAGAGCGGGTCCCTCAGATGGACCTGGGATGTCGGAACCAATCCCTGAGCCACAAACGGCGCCATTGCCTGTATGCCGGACCTCACCATCCTCACTGCCTTTGGATACCGACATGAGTCAATCCGGAGATCGCTCAATCCCGCAAATGGTGAGAACCAGATCGGAGAATGGTGGATTTATATCTGGCGTTTCTCCAGGGCCTTCCTCAGCCCCGCCAGGCATGATAACGATTCCTGGGACCTCGGATATTTCTTTCAAACGACAATCATGGCCAGAGAAGGCTTCAACACCACTTTCTGAGCGCGCAGATTCTCCACTTCAGGCGTGGGGGATGGGAGCTTCGAAGTCGCGCGTGGGCCCCGCTCCTCCTCCTTTGCCACCGTCATCTGCATATCTTATTCAACGCGAGGAAATATTTGGTCGAGATGTTGGAAGTGGAGATGACAACGATCCCCCCCCATCTACACCGAACTTTACCAGCCCCCGGAACAGCTCTTATTTTCCTGTCCCGATGAGGCGTTCTGGAAACTTTTCCTCCATCTTTACAGACCCCAGGAGTCCAACACAGCGTGGTGAGACACCCATCGTTAGGAGCATCTTTGATGTCCTGTAGCAATTACTGTGGGGCCGGTGGCACGACTCAACCGGCTGAATCTGAGGTTTTGGAGGGGCTGGGGTAATCGGGCTGGATTTGGGTTTCTTTCTTTTCTATGGGCTTATTTGTTACCGATCGGAAAAAAAGGTGAGAGTGTAGATGGTCGTGGATGCAGCGATAGGAGTATTCATATAGGCGGCTGGGATTTGATGGGGTCAAAAAAGCATTTCCTTTTCTTTCCTATATTTGGGAGGCTTTACTTGGGGGAAACCGGAGCATGAACGATACCTTTCTTTCATTTGTTCTCACTTCTTTCCCTTTTGTTGTGAGGGTTGATAGAGACGGAAGAGGAGTGATAGGGTGGGATGGATGGGTTTGGAGCGCATTGGGAATGGGCGTGCAGTGTCAGTCGTTTGGATTACGGTTTCCCTTTTTCTTTTTCCCTTGGTTAAGCCTGTTCATGGTTGGGATCTCAAACTTGCCCCTTCAATTATTTCCACTTTCTTTGATGTTTTCACAATCGTTTAAAAAGGTATTACACCTAATTTTTATTTTCGCTTCCTATCCCATCCGTCGTCTCCTGTATTGTACATTTTTATGAGATGACTGGGAAGGAGAGCTCCTGGGGAGACTATCCTTTTTTCCTTCTCTTTCAATTTCTTTTTTCCAATTTTTTTTTTTTATCACCCTTAGCTGAGATCATCAAATTTTTTTGGATATGATACCTCTCTATTTTCGTTCGTTGTAAAAAAAAAACTTTTTCCAGGGGTTCTGTTTTGTTTTTTTTCCAATTCGATACCCCTTCTCGTTTTGCGCGCGGCTTTGCTCTACTAGTATTTCTCACGAGTTTGGGGGGTTTTTTTTTTCATTTTTACCCATTCATTTTTTTTTTTCAAAGTCACTGGTTGTATTCCATTTCCTTGTGTTTTGGTGTTTATTTTCTGCTCCCTTTTTTATCCCCCCTCCATTTAAGTTTATTATCGGACTTCTTGTTCTTCGTCTTTTATCCTAGCTTTTAAGTCTTATTTTCTAGTTTTCCGGGAATTGAATTGAATGGATGGATGGATGGATAGGTGGTCTTGTATATATATATTACATGTATCGTATCCATACATATAAGCAGTATTGTGCAAAATCATTATTGTATCATTCATCAATATTTTTCCCTTCCCTAGCGCAGGTCTCAAGCAAATGGGCGGGTGAGTCCGGGTGAAGTGGGGGTCCTGGGCCGCCGCCGCCGGACAATTGTATGGGGGGATACTTTTAGCATTTGAGGTCGAGTAATATTATAATTGGAGCTCCATGCAATGGTTTAGAATACTCTGCGCATGTATGAGGACTAAAACCGACCTCGGCATAGGCATTGGCATCTAGTTACACCCACCCTTCCCCCTTACCCCCTCCTCCTTGATCCGCACGGTACAGTATGATGCCCACCCCCGTAACTTCCACAAAGGAACAAAGACGTGGGGGCTAAAAGGGTCTCAATGAAAACCTCAATCATGTTAAGGTATGAAGGATAAGGCACTGTAAGTCCTTAGGCGCGCTAGGGTTTCTTTCTGCACGGTTAAGTTGCATACCGTGTGCATGCTACCATACTCGGAGAGGAAGAAGAGGGTTAGAACGTGCAGCTCACTCGAGTACGGTAAGGTTTGGCTCGACTTGATTGCGGGTTTTTAATGAAGATTTGAACCGAGAAAGTTGCGCAAGGAATGAAGGAAGGGAAGGGAAGGGAGAGAAGGGAAGGAAGGGAAGGGAAAGGAAGAAATGAAAGAAGAGGAAAGCAAGAACATGGGGTTTGCATGTTCAAGTCATGTAGGGCGTGTATCAGGTAGAGTGTTTTTTTGCACTTCGATTTGTGTGCAGGTGAGGTGGGGTGCTGTAAAGTTTTTTTTCTTCCCTTTTTTTTTTTCACCAGAAGGTTGTTTGCTGCGTTGTCAAAACATCTGAGCGCTGTAGACTACCGTGATCCTTGCTAATATCACGTGCACGGACCGATGTGGGTATGCGCTATTCGTGTCTCCACGCCAAGGAATAGACCCTTTCCGGGACGGCTATACAGGCCCATAGAAAGGGCGAACGGATGCTGATTCTTGGCTCGGGGACACGAGTAGACTAAGTGCCGAAAGTAAAGTTATTGGTTTATCCCGCTAAGAATGTTATTCCATTTGTTTGGTTCTTTCTCGCAAGAAAGAGGGACAAGGCGGAGCGATGGAGAAAAGGGGGGGGGGTCCTGACTTGGCCGGTGGTTTACTCGAGGAGAACTGTAACGAGCTCGCCTCTCTTCCGTAAGTGGAAAAATCTACTACGGTACTCTTACCGTACCGTAGCATAGGGGGGGGAAGAAGGTTTGTATGATAGAATTGAGTATAGGCAGAAATTCATGCATGGTAAGAATTTTGTGAGTACCGTAGCGAACAAGTAGTGGGAGTCTGGGAGAGGGGGTGGAGTTATTCGGAAACTGTATTCGGAAACGGGTTTGATGTAGGTATTGTATGCCCCCCCCTCTCACTTCGCTTGTGCTTGTCCTTGACAAAGATGGCTTACTCGAGTATGGTACTTGTGCATGTAGTATGGCGTGGAATGGGGTCGAGAATCTGGCTATCCGCCTGCTGTCTGTCTGTCTGTCTGTCTGTTTGTAGAGTAAACACATGATGATGGGAGCGGGGGGTGCATTGCTGGATGCTGGGGGAGGGGAGGGGAAAGAGTGAGAAATAGGGAGGAGGTGTGGGTGGTTCTCATTGTAAATAGGTTAATTTACAGTTCTGTGCCCTCCCCCCAGATCATTGCCGGTGCGGATTGGAATGGAGTGGTTTGTTTGTCAACTTGAACCTACAGAGGGTACGAGTACTCGTACTGGTACCACTATATTCGTAGAGTATCGGTATTTTGTGTGATAACAAGGGAAATCATCGAATTTGCGAGCAACCCCTTGGATCCGTTGGCATCTTGACATGTTGGAAGAGATGATAATAACAATTGCCAAAACAAAACACCCAACTGGGAAATTGTCAGCAAAATGGGGGAAAGTGAAGGGTTGGATCGACATATAGCCTGCAACTGAGTGCGATTTGGTTGGCTAGTTGCGAATGGGCGAACGAATGTCGTCGAATTATTTCAGGTCTACCGATAAAAACGCTCGATGGACAGAGATTCCATCCTCAGTGAGTCGGGTCCTCATTGGCGGAATTCCTTGGAACCAGAGGATGAATCCATTCTCGCCATCCCTTCCTCTTCTCTGGGAGCAAGAGGAGTACTAGTATAGTATTGGCAGTATGATAATAAACTTGGATAATACAAGGCAAAAAATATTTCCTTCGCCGTGAGAGTTACTTTACCATAGTGTGACGGTTTTCTTGCTTTTGAGGAGGGAATCTGCGGACTACAATCTAATTCGCGTGCGGTGTTTCTCGAGCTGCTGTAGTGGTGGTATTATAGGTCACTCGCAAGCACTGCAGAAGGAACGCCTTGACTCCCATTTTCCATTTTCTTTTCTTTTTTTTCCCTCCCCCTCATCCTATTCCATCATTTCCCTGCCGTAACGGTGGAAAGGTAGACCCTCTTTGGAACTACGTTTTTGTATTCGCCTTCTTGTTCTTCCCGCCCGTCCGTGGTTCTATCTGGCGCCCGTTTGCTCTCTTATCATTCACCACCCATCATCCATCATTCATCATCTCGTCCTCATTCCCACTCGCTCAACTGATCAATCTGCAATACGGGTCGTCGTAGGACGCGGGACTCGGCTTTACCGCCTCTTAGTTCATCTCGGCGCACGGGTAGGGAACGAGAAGTGGTTGTGTGAACGGGAAAGCAGAGGAAGAGGAGTGGCGATTTGGAGAATTGGACGGCGCGACGGGAGGCTTCTTTTGGGAACGCTGGATGCAAGGGAAGGGCCCAGGAGGGGAAGAGGGAGCATTACCCAGAACCAAGCAGTCTACCGAGCAAGCAGGATATCCAGTAGCAATTCTTGTCGGAACCGAGAGAGGGAATTGCAGTACGGCCTTGCTTTTAAAGTGCTATTGCGGTTAAGTTAGCACTAAACGGCCATTCTATCGCCTCCTAGCTGGCATTGCCCTTCGATTTTATTATTTCGTTTGATTGATTGGAGCACTTAGGGGGGCGGATTTACTGCGAGAAGGAAGAAGTCCGAGATTTTTTTGTACTGCCTTTGTATTATTTTTTTTTCCGCACACATCAAATCCACCCCTGCCCTCCATTCCCTCACTCCTTTGGCTTTCCATCTTGAATTTGCAAGAATCGATGCTGTTGCTGTCAGCGACTGGCAGTAGTAACAGTGGCAGCAGCAGTAATGTCCCAGCGCAGAACCGAAGACCGTCCCTCTTCCTCCTATAACTACAACAACAGCAGCAGCAACGCCAACGGACCCCCTAGCAACAGTATTGGCGCTTCCTCTACTCCTATTAATGGTAATCGGGTACGGAGGGATAGTGTGAGGAGAGACAGGCATATCACTATTAAGCAAAACCAGCAAAACCCTAACATTACCGGTACTGGTCGAACTCGTGCCGGTAGTCTTCATCACCCTCTCCCACAGCGCGACGTTCTTAAGCCTGCTTCCTCTACTCCTCAGGCGCCCTTGTCACAAAGACACCCTAAAGCATCAATACTCCCGCCATCTTCCGTTGTAACCCGTACCCATCGCCGTCATACTTCGGTCATTGTTGACCCCTCCCCTCCCCCCACCTCTTTAGCCCCCTCACAGCCGAAACTTGCGTCTCCGGTTTTACTCGTCTCCCGACCTGCAACCTCCCACTCTTCAACCTCGTCAGCAACACCGTCCGGGAAAAGGGCGCCTGCACGCTTCAGTAGTAATGGTATAGCAACAGCATCCGGACCACCACCCTCACTCGCTTATCGACGGAGCATCGCTATGGATAATCGCTTTTCACCGCACAATGGGGGACTGGGAGTTGGCGGAGGAAATGTGCATAGGGGAGGGATTGCACCGCCTGTTAATGGTACAACTGGGGATCGGAGTAGTGCTAATAGCAGCACCATTTCGCATTTTTCAAGAAGAGGAAGTTTAAAGGGGCGGGAAGAGGGCGAGCCACCGGCCTCGAGGAGGGGCTCGCTAAAAGTGGACTTGACCGGTGGTGATGGGGATGATGATGATGATACTGGGCGGGATAGCGGACAAACAATACGGGGTTTGGAAGATTTACAGAACGGGACTTCCGAACTCGGGGGTGATGGGGGTCCCGATGTAGAGCCTGGCACGGAAGATTTATTCCTCAATCTCGCGAGGTCGAATTCTGCTGCGGGTCAAAACGAGGACAGTAAAGGGACGAGGCCTCGGGTGTGTTTCCCTCTAGCCTTTCATTTACCGTGATTCGATAAAAAAATTCTCGAGCTGCTTTGCCTTAGGGATTTTTTTTCTTTTTTTCTTTGCTTTAATGGTGCTCGGGGGAACAATGTTTGTTGACAATTTCACAGGCGCGACAGGCCCATCTTGCCCACTATCGATCTTCTCTTCCTGCCGACACCTTCTCATCCTCACCATTACGCGCATCGCAAACACGTTCGCCTAGCAATCGTGGTTCTTCTTCTCCGGTCGGTCCTCATGATGAAATTTGGCGTGATCCTAGGGCCCCAACTCCTGCGACACGCTATCGCGGCCGTAGGATGTCAGGGACTCCGGATCGTTTAGTTGACCAAAGGGTTGTTACCCCACGGGCATCGTTTACTCGACCACTTAGCAGCATCCTCAGGCGCGATCCGTCCCCCGCATCTTCCAGTCACGCTAGGAGCTTTTCAATGGCTGAGCCCGGCATGAGATCACGCGATGGACTCACCAATAGCATTGCTCCCCGGTCGTTGCGCTCATCACCCAATGCAACCGACCAATCCCCTGGATCTATAATCGACCATGACCAAACAGATTCCTCCGGCGCGGCTAGCCGGATGGAACACAGCGGGGGCGCTAGTAGCGGTGGTGGGGGACAAGAGGATTCCTCATCGGTATCGACCACTGCGCCGTCGACGGTGTGGGATGAACTGGATGATTTGAAATCAAGAATACGAAGGCTAGAATTGACTGGGCGAATGCCTGCATCAGGAGTCGGAATGGCGGGCAACACATCCAGTTCGTCGGGAGAGCGGCCACGGACGGCCACAACTACCATTACCACAGTTTCATCCTCACCAAGACGTCAAAACAACCCTTCTGCTGCCGGAATTTCGCCCCCTAACTCAACAATTAGTCATCCTTCATCCAACTCGCACCCATTATTACATGCTGCTCTGACGAAGTCGAAGCCGCTGATACCCCCGGACGTTTTCAAATACTTGGAAGCTGCTGCTACGGATGCTGTTGCATTGGCAAGTGCGGTAGGCAGCACAGGAACTCCCATGGATAGCGGACCTCCGGGGGTAACCACCGATAGACAGATGCGACGCAAGGTTGATAGTGTTTGTCGGAGTCTGACTGAATTGTGTATTGCCCTTACCGAGAATAGGGCTTCCTTGGGTGCGGCAAACTACTCCCATCATATTGCGCAACATTTCAATGGTGCTCGGCCAGTTAGCAGGGGCACAACCCTTGGTCGAGAAAGCGTTCTGGGCCGGGAGAGTGTGCTTGGGAGGGAGAGTCTACTCGGCCGTGAGAGCATGCTTGGACGTGAGAGCGTCCTCAACCGTGAGAGCGTATTAGGGGGGCGGGAGAGTGTCCTGGGTCGAGACAGCTCAATGGGCAATCACCGTGGGCTCGGGAGACTCTCTGAGCGAAAAGGGAGCATAGCTTCAATATCTACAGCAGCCGGCTTCAACTCGAGCCCAAGGCTATCCTTAAGCGTAGACCAAGAGACTCCCGCATCCCCGGGCCTTCTACGTCCCCGAAACTCCATGCTCCTCAAGACCCGCCAAATGCTAGACGACGAAGAAGATCATGAAGGCTTCCGGTCCCCATCCCGCGCAGCAACAGACGTAATGGGCCACCGGCACCGCGAGTACCCAATCAGCCGTCACATGAGCATAACTCCTGAGCGATCACCAGGGCCTGAAGTGTCACATCGGAGGCAGCATTACGTCACCAATGGCGTCGCCGTCCCATATCCAATCCTCCATGGCAACCGACGCTACTTCAGCGCTACCGACCGCTCCGACGCTGGTGATCGTCCTAGCGGCTCTTTCGAAACCACTAATCCTACGAACGAGCGCTTGATGGCGACCGCCGCTGACTCGGACTATTCCTCTGCGAGATATCGTAGTGGTAGTCTGGGGCGTGCTGGAAACCGTCGGTTAGCCCGGAGGCTGAGAGAGAGTGTAGACTTGGATGGCGCGCAGCTGGGTGGCTCACTCGGACGCACGCCGTTACCTGGTGAGCGCTTGCTGCGGAGATGATTTACTTGTTTCCTGTGCAATTGGGTCGAGTTTGTGGCTGATTTTTTATGGAGTTGACTGGGAAGATGGGAACAAAATATGACTGGAGGGATCGGTTGATTGGTTCGTCGGTTGGTGCTTTGGCTTTGGTTCTGGTGGGGCTTGTCTTTTCTGTTGCCTTCTCTTTTCTTCCCTCATTGTGGTGTCTTTTGTTTGAATCCTGGTCGCGCGTGGTGTGGGTGCTGGTAAATGGCGTATCAATTTGCTTTCTGTTAACAAAAAAAACTTTTTATTTTTTTGTTTCCTTCTACTCACTATTAAATACGGATAAGTTGGGTACCTCTTTCTTCTGATTCCCCCCCTCTATACCCATATTTTTCCTTCTCTTCGCTCAACTCTCCTTTCGAAAAGATTTCTATATGGCTTTTAACTACACTGCATTACATATCCCTCTTCCCTCCACCTCCCGTCTTCTTTCGGTTGGTATCGATGGAGCGTGGCTTATTTTTTTTTTTACTATTTGCTGTCCGGCTAGATGTTGCTAGACTTTTTTTGCCTCCGCTTTTGTAATTCTGATTATAGCATAGTGTTATGAGGAATGGTTTATATGTTTGCATGGCATGGTATGCAATGTGGATTCATTGATTGGTGGGAGGAGGAGGGAGGGGGTTTTTTGTTGTACGATAATTAGTTTGGGGAATGGATGCTTCGTGGTGTTTTGGGAATTTGGGTGTTTGTATCGGCTTGAAGATGATGTGCTGTGAGGTGGGTTCTGGGCCTGCGTATTGGACAGCCTAGTATATTATAACGAACTGACGTGCCGCTGGGCTGGGCTGGCTGGCTGGCTCGCAAAATGGCGTTTCCTTCCTTCGTATATCACGGAAATGGAAGGGCTTACCTGGCGCCAGGCATCTACTTGTAGAGTGTATTATCTCACTAGCGTTTCAGAAGGTAATGTCTTAAGTGATCAGGGTAAGTTAAGTGATGGCCTATATATAACTAATATTGCCAGCGGTTTTGATTAGGAAGGTCTTAACCCGAAGTTTCTCATTTGCCACCTGTGCTTTTAAAATTAATGACCCATTTTAAGTTAATAATGAGCTTGTAATAATTCAAGATGAGGGGAAAGAAAAAGGAATCAGTATTATAATCAAATTGTATTATTGTCGGGGTACAAAAATAACGGCGGTATCAACGGGTGAAAATCTTCGGCAATGACAACGGCCTCCCCCACCAACCCTACTATCATGAAAACCAAAAAAAAAAATTAAAAAAGTAAATACATAGTAGAAATTAATATTTAGTATACCATCCATCAGCCTTAATAATTGCTTCTATTCTATCCACCATTGACCCTGCCAAAGTATCAAAAACCTTTGGGTTTAAAAGTTCCCAACAATGAGTTATTGCCTCCTCTATTGCCTTCTTAACCACATTGACATCACCCCTCATAAGATACAGCTCAGGATAGTGCTTATGAAGCTTATCTTTCACCAGAGACCAAATATTTTCAATTGGATTGAGATCTGGTGAATAGGCAGGAATTTCCATAAGAGCAACTCCCTGTCTTCTGAGCCATCTCCTAAAAGGCAAGTGAGTCTTAGCATTATCAATGATAAAAAATACCTCTTCTTCCCCAACCTGCTTCCTGATGTCCTCCCATATCTCTAGAAAGTTATTCTGATTATAGACATCAATAATTGACTTTCCAGTAACTCCACCTCTAGCAGAGGAAGGATCAGGAAAAACAGGTAAAAAGAGACCATGAGTTTGACCATAAAAAAAACCACTTATCATCTGGCCAATCCCTCTCTCTCCTTTCCTAGCAGTAGGTTCAATACAATCCTTATTCCTCTTCTCATTTAGATATCATAATACCCATTTTCTCCTCTTTCCTCCACCCCTCTCCACAGATACCTCATTCCCCCACATTGCCTTCTTTCTCCACATCTCCTTTGTCCAATGCCTATGGGCCAATGTCCATTCCAATCTCTCCTGAGCTAGATCTTCATCCAAATAGACTCTCTCTTGTGCTGCCCATTTTTTAAGATGCTTTTGTGCAATTCTTCTCTTGACTGTCTGGGTAGAAACATTGGGTGCAACTTTTTTACCAATCTCAAAATAGGTAGTATGGTGATTTTTGAGAGCTTCCTCAACCATAGCTTCATCCCGTGACTTGGTAGTCTTAGAATGTCTTCCCCTACCCTTCCTCTCTTTGCCCTCCTAATATCCCTTTGCAATTGTCCTTCTGACAGTGGTGGGAGGGATGTTAAGGTAGTGGGAAATTTGCTCAACTCCCATTTGAGGCTCATGCAACTCAAGGATTCTCTCCCTGGTAAACTCAGAGAGGTGCTTGGAGGGAATAGGTTTTTTGGCATGACTGTGAAGAATAGAAGGCATAGTTTATTGAACAAAATAATTAGGTAGAATAATTTAGTTTTGGTTGATCTAGAGAAATTTGTTTAGGTAGTGTAGGATGTGCAGGGTGATGAGGCGGGGTATGTTGCAATCAATCGTTGAACCGCGGTTATTTTTGTCCCCCAACAATATAGTCTAGTTCAGATTTAAGCAACTAGATTAGTTTAACTAATTGATTAGGGTGCCAAGTACAGTACCGGTATGACACCATATATTAGTAAGAAAGCTTGAATATTATTAGGGGAGTTATTAGAGGGCATTTAGTCCTGGAGTGCTATATCCGGAAAAACAGGATATCATGAATGACGGCAGAAGATATAGGAAGTTATTATTTATTTAAATAAAAAGAAGTGAGCTTTTATTTTCCTCTTAAGAAGGGAATTATCTCAATAAATATTCATATGCAGAACTGACAGCACTGTAGTTTTGCAAAAAAAAAGCTGTATATTTATCTTTTCTTAACTTTATTGTATTATAGGCATTATGGTAATTGAATGAATGTAATATATGAGAACTTTCCTACTCAGATAGAAACCAGATTCTATACTGGTCTTGCCTATATATATATCAAAATCTTCAGGCTACTACTCTTTCTCCAAGTCTGTCTTTTTTGTCTTCTATCAACTTCTCCTCAAATCTTGAATGAGGTATAGAGATTTAGAATAGTTGAGACTGTAAACAGCTATGGTTGGCTAAACCAACTTATTCATATTTGCCTAAGACCAGCTGCTGAGTATTGCTATTTCAATAAATAGTGAGATAGATTTAGAAGAATATTGTCAGAAGGTGTTGAGGTCTTGGTGTCTTGTATTATATTAATGAATAAAGTGAGAGATTTTGTAATAAGATTCTTACAAGATAGCAATAGTTTCAAAATCTATATTATTATATTGACTTATCTATTTCAGGTAAGTCTTATGAGTTGACTTCTTTCTTGAACGTTCTAATTATAATTAAATTCTTGAGATTAATAGCAATATATCCTAGAACTCTTGATACTATAGTCTAATTGGAACTGATTGTGAATATTTATTCAATTCTTAAATGCTAGCTAGAAATCTTGCCTGAATCCTACAAGTGATGATCTGGAAATATTCTTGACGGACTAGTTAGTAGAGTATAAATAAATAAGAATAGAATTGATAAATAAAAGAGATATATGGTTATTCAATCAATATCTTTTGGGACTTAGAGCTTTTAGTAATTTGTTCTCATAAGTGTTATTCTGAGTAGTAATTTCTTACTTATTAAATTTTTACTTTATTTCTTTTCTATTACTTTAGGCTAAATTAGGCTATTAGTTTTTATACAGAGTTTTATTTTTATAATATTATACTAATAGTCTTTTTGAAGATAGTCTAAACTATCTGTCCGCTAAGCTTAAGGATGGTACTTGTTTGCTTCTACAAAATAAGAATAATATTTGTCATCAATATCTTATATCTCAATTTCTATATAAATAGCCTCCTGCATACAACTTTATTCTCTCTTTTTCTTTTCTTTTCTTTTTATCTCAACTGCTAAACTACTAAACTACTAATTTAGTTTTATTTCCTGTCAATATTGTCAGATCAATAGTATTTTGTGATGGAATATCTTTAAAATATTTGTTAAAAGAAGAGGGATTTAACACTTACTCTTGTAATAATTATTTTTCTTATTATATGTTCCTCAATTTCTTGTAATAATATTGCTTATAATTAGATATTTTCATTAGTTTGTATTTTCACTCTTGATACTCTTTGATCACACTCATAGGAAGGAGTATGTTTTGCTATTAAATACTTCTACTTGATATTAAGTATTAAAATATTAGCAAATCTAATCAATATTCAATACTATTCCACTATTATAAAGGGTAGCTTTACTTGTTTAGAGTCTATTTAGCATTCAATCTAATTGTTCTGGTTATTACAGAATACTTTTTCTTTATAGTGATTCACTTATCCTATTATCTTTATCATTAAAGAACCAAAACTTTATTTACTTATTTAATTTCTATTAGATATACAAAATCTGGTATATAATACTAGTATGATAAATAATATCTTTAAATTTATTTACTATATTTAGTAAATTCAAATTTTTGCACATTATTCTTCTATTATAAGACTACGAAGATTTGATTCTTTCTTTTTGGTCCAGATACTCTCCTCTTGCCCTACTTGTCTTGATTCCTGTGCTGTGAATACAAGCTAGTTTACAATTCCTCCATTTGTTCTACCTACTTATTAACTGATAAATAGAACTCCTCTTATCTTGAAAAAAGTTTCCTGTAATATATAGTAAAAACACTAACTTGAAAATAAATATATAATATTATATCTATCTGTCTGTCTACCTGTTCAAGGAAAGTAGTAAAAAATCTATATAATCATTAGAGTTGTTGTTACTACTTTTAAAATAGTTTTCAGTCATTCAACTATACTAAATATTCAGACATGATAGAAACTATTCGTAAGTTTATATATTGATTTTTTTCCGGTTTTTCCTTTTGAAACTTAATAAAATAAATATATTTACAGAATTGGAGAAAATTGGTACCCAAAAATTGAGAGTACTTACTGATTGAAATATACTTAATATACTTCGAAAAGTATTAGTGGCATTTTTAGAAATATAATTATAATTGAAATTGATAATTGAAGTATATATATTTGAAAGACAGTTAAAACTCTACAGAGATATCATATTATATATCTAAAATAACAGGAGACTTGAGTATTGTGTTACTCATTTCAGTCAATAAAAAAGTGTCAAGTACTAGTATACTATACTAGAAATAGGCAATAGTAGAATATTTATAACAATTATCTCAGCTATAGTTTAGAGTTAGAGTCAACTTTAACTTAAAGTATATCTAGTGGAAAATAAAATCTTATAACAATACATGAATTTTAAACATGGTATAATCAATATAATTAAAGAAGTAGAACCAAGAGGGAGCAAAAAGTGAAAGACTCCTACTACTGAAAAAGAACCTAACTCTTTCTACAATGTATACCTAATCCAACATGCAAATAAAGATTTAACTATATTAATTATACATTGCTTTTAAAATCAGTTATTTAAAATTAGTAGAATTATTATAGTCTAATAGAGTTTGGTGGTTTATAAACTCAGAAGGATGCACATGATTCATGATGGTTGCAAAAATTGGAAGTAATTAATTTTATATATACATAGAAGTTTGGAAGATAGCTCATCAGAGCTGGGCATAAAATAGAAATTGCAATACTTATTACACTAAAAGTCTACAGAAAGATACCAGATTGTTACAATTCCTGTCTTTCAGATAATACTTACAGCAGGTAACCTTATCTTATCTTGCTTGATAGAATATTATGTTTATGTTCTCAACATGAAGTTTCTCTTCTATGTTACTATTTTATACTATAATTGTCATATATGATTGTAACTTAAAATGGATTTTCTTAATAGTAATAAGATAATAAAATGACGTTTTATTATAATAGATAGGAAAGCACTTAGATGGTTATATGAAGAGCTACATTCTCAGGCTCTTATTTTATTTTATTTTTTTTATATCAAATATTCGTTTATTTATGGTAAAAGAACTGGCATGCACCGCTAGGTACTATGGCTTAAACAAAACCTTAATCCCACGCAAAAAATCCCCCCTGAACCAAGAAAAAAACTAGTACTCCAAGTCCCTCTAGTATGGAGCTAACCGCACATCTTACACATAAGAAAGTAACTCGCTGTCACAAACGGTGACTAGGGAAGGAATTAGTTTCACGCTATTCATAGTTATGAATAGTAGGTTTGTGTTTCCTCTCATATGACTCGCACTTGTGGAGCATAGTTAGTATTTGTTATATGTTTATGTTATGTGCGTGACCATACTTGGTGGTCACTTGATATGTATTTTGCACATGACTCATAGTTATGAGTCATGGGTCTCGCGTATGTAACCTCTTTGGGCACATGACTAGTTATGAGCGTGATAATTGGTTATATATATTGAGCAGTTGACTCATAGGAGTCAGCTGATAGATTTCACACTATGACTCGCTTTGAGTCATAGGGGTGCGTGACTTATAGGTATGAGTCACCAGGGTTAGGTATGTGAGAAAGCGCAGATATAAAAGGCGAGGCTTGGGTCCTGTAGTTAGCTCACGCTTCGCGCCCTCTATTTTCCTGACCATAAGTTTTACAACACCATGTCGCTTAGAGGACGATTTCCCTCCCCACCAAAATTTCCTTCCAACTTAGGCGTCGCGTCCCTAAGCTCCCACTATGGACTCTCACGTTCCCTTCCCCTCCCTCTTCCTCCCGAGATCTGGCCCTCCTTCTGCCACCCCCTCGGTAGCTGAGGTCTCCTCGGAAGCTCGTTTTCTTTCTAATCTCCTCCGTCGTACCTCTGCCATTATTTCTTCCACCCCAGGTCAGCTTCCTTCGCTGTCTCCCATGGAGTGCGAAAACCTCTCCTCTGGCGAAAGCGCCCTTCTTCCTCTCCTATGCTCTTCTATCCACGCAATCTCCTCTCTCGGTTCTCGTCTAGAGGAACTACACACCCAGATCCACGACCTTTAGTCTCAAGTGGCAAACTCCCGCCCCGATGAACCCCTGAGGGAAGTCCGAAACGCTCTTTATGACCTGTCACACCGGTCGGCTATCCCCCCCCCTGTCTCCATTCACCCGTCCAATCGCCCCCCTCCCCCACCCCCAGCTCCTCTCGCCCAGGTCCCACACCACCCCAGAATCTTCCTTCCTCCAGGGATGACTCCGCCCCCGCCCCCCCTCGCTCCTATGCCCAGGTGATCCACGGTGGAACATCTGAGTTCAACACTGCGGTCAGAGCCAACAAGGCCAAGGCCAAAGCAAAAGGGAAGAAATCCTCAACTGGCACCTCCACTAATAAAGTCGCGACCGTCGTCCAGGACGCCTCCCCCAAGGGTCCCGCCCCCCTCACAGCTGCCGCCCGAAGATTCTACGCTCCCAGAACAAATCAGTGTCCTCACCCTGACGAACCCACCATCCGCGTCCGCTTTCCAGATATTGCTGCCTCCGTTCTTCGTGAAGCAGGATCTGAACTTCCCAAAGCCTTCAAGGTTTTTATCAACGACAAGGGGGCTGTTACCCTTGTTGTTGCTGATACTTCCGTCCCTGCCGCTTCTTACTCCCCCTTCTTCAAGGTTCTTTCAACTAGGCTCAACCAAGCCTTCCCCGTCGCCTCCAACTCTTGGCTCCCCTTTAGGCTAGCTCCTACTGACCTCCAGTTCGCCATCCATGGTATCCCTGCTGAAGCCCATCCTGAGGAGGATGACCACCTTACCCCTATCATGAGAAGAGGTATCCAGGATGACAAGGGCTTTCAAATCACCAGAGCTCGTTTCCTCCATTCTGACCGTTCCACCCGCCTTGAAGGAAGAAAGTCCTTCTCCATCATCATCCACGTCCCTACTGACTCCGCCAACCTGCTTACTGACTCACCCCATGTGCTGATCTTTGGTAAAAACTTCCCCGTTGAAAGAGCTTACTCCTCCTCCCCCTCTAGTCAATGTTTCAACTGCTGGAAGTTTGGACATGTCAAGCCCCTCTGCAAAAACCAAACAGTCTGCCAGTTGTGTGGTGGTCCTCACTCAAGGGCCGACCATCGCTGCACTAACCCTACCTGCCCCAAAGAAGGTCACCTTCGACCCGTCCTAGGTTGTTGTGTTGCCACCCCTGCCAGATGCCCCAACTGCTCTGAACCTCACCCGGCAAGGGACAGAGACTGTTCTTCTCGCCCGCCCCCTCCTCCCCCTCGACTTTCAAACGAGGAGGCCGTGGACCATGACGCTATGGACACCTCCGCTGCTTCCCCTCCTCAGTTCCCCCGCCCGCAGACTGCCCGCCCGATTACTCAGGTCCGTCAGACCATTCCCTTCGACCTAGTTACTCCCAAGGCTGTCCCCCCCCCAGCTAGCGTACGCTCCTCCTCCAGGATAGGACGGCCACTCCCCGATGCGGCCCCCAGTCCCTCCCCTGCACCCCACGATGATTCGGCCTCGCGCCGGTAAATGTCTTACAAACCTTCCTCTGACTCCTCTGGGCTGGCCCCTGCTCGTTCCTTACACCTTGTTCAACACAACTGCTTAGGGAGCTGGAATGTGTTTCTTTCCTTATTTAATTCCTTCGGCTCTTTGGCGATGTTTCCTGCTGTTGTAGCTCTTCAAGACCCCCCTTTTTGGCGAGGTCGCCTTCCTTCCTTCGAGGGCTTTACCAGCTTTTGCCCTATTTTTCCTGCTTCATCCAAACCCAGAGTTTGCTTTTATGTTTCCGCTGCCTTTCAGAAAGAGGTTTCTGTCCTCGCAGTTCCACTGAGTAGGACAGATTCTTTTGCACTTGATATTTTTTCCAAGGACCTTTTTGGCGTGGGCTTTCCTTCCTTTCGAATTTTGAACATTTACAATTTATGGTCCAAGTCCCCTGGTGGGATGACTGTTTCTCCTACTCTTGCCTTCCCCCCAGGCGACAACCCTTTGCTGGTGCTGGGAGATTTTAAAGTCCATCACCCCTCCGCTAACCCCCTAAGACGCCACTCCTGTCGAGAGTTGGCTATTTCCTTTCCCTATTTCTCCCGTGCCTCTGAGCTGGGTTTTTTACTTCTTAATGTTCCGGGAGTTTTTACGCATTTCCCTCTTGGGGGACGACGCACGTCCTTCTGTTATTGATTTTTCTTTTGCATCTCCGGCTTTGATTCCCTTTTTCAGGTCCTGGGAAGCTACCCTTCCCTCCTCTGGCTCTGATCACGTTCCAATTTCTCTTTATCTTATTCACCCCAAACTACGGCCCCCCCCTCCTTCTCCCAATTGGCTTTTGACTGACTGGGCCTCCCTCTCCCCCGCTTTAAAAAATCTTACCATTCGCGCCCCACCTTCTCTCCCCACCAGGCCTGCCCTCGAGGCTTGGTTCGACTCCTCCCTTCTCTCGGTTACCTCTTTACTTTCCCTCCACACCCCGCTTTCACGCCCCTCCACCCGATCTAAACCCTGGTGGTCTCCTTTGCTTTCGCTCCTTCGTCGAGAATACCATTCCGCATCAAGAAAGGTCAGATCCTCCGCTGACCCCCAAGAAGTCGCCTCTGCCAGGCTCTCAAAACGTGGCTATTTCAAAGCAATAAAGAATGCCAAAAGCTCACACTGGAGATCCCTCTTGGCTGATGCTACTCCCAGGTCCATCTGGACTGTCAAAAAATTCGCCCTCGGACGCCCCCTCCCCCGTTTTCCGTCTTTCAACGACGCCTCCACCCCCACCGATATCAATGATGCCCTCCTTAACCACTTTTTTCCCCCCCGCTCAACCCCCTCCCTCCCGCAAATCCTCAGGCTCTTCACCGATGCTCAAACACTCACGGCCGAGGAAATCTCCCTTACCCTGAGGAAGTGTTCTCCCACCTCGGCCCCGGGCCCGGACTCCATTCCATACTCCATCTGGAAACAAGTCCACAAGACTGCCCCTGAAATTCTTGTCTCCCTCCTCTCTCCCTTGCTGCTCTTCGGCCACCACCCCGCATCCCTTAAACGCGCCAACGGGGTCGTTCTTGACAAGCCAGGCAAATCCTCTAACGATTCCCCCACCTCTTTCCGGATAATCGTTCTGTTGGAAACGGTCTCCAAGATTCTGGAAAGAATAGTCGCCACCCGGCTCTCGGCCGTCGCCAGGTTCCAGGGCCTGTTATCCCCTAACCAATGTGGTTCTTTACCCGCCCTATCCTCCTTTGACGCCTGCACTGCTCTTGTTGATTCTGTTCGCACTCTTCAGCGCCCAGGCCTCAAAGTCTCCTCGCTTTTTCTCGATATCAAAGG
This sequence comes from Tuber borchii, assembly GCA_003070745.1. Lineage (NCBI taxonomy): Eukaryota > Fungi > Ascomycota > Pezizomycetes > Pezizales > Tuberaceae > Tuber > Tuber borchii. Next base: position 189,740 of record NESQ01000064.1, read on the forward strand.
GGGCTTTGACAACGTCGACGCCTCCATCCTTTGCTCCCTCCTTAAAAGGAGGGGAATTAACCATTATTTAGTTTCTTGGGTGCTTTCCTTTCTTACTGACCGTCGTTGTTGTTTGTTGTTTCAAGGATCTCCTAAGATTTTTTCCTCTGTTACTGTTGGTACCCCTCAAGGGTCCCCTATTTCTCCGTTGTTATTTGTTATTTATGTTTCTTGCTTGCATGTTCCCCTGCATAGGGGGCTTGTACTTTCCTATGTTGATGATTTTTGTTTGACCATTGCTTCCGACTCCTACCGCTCAAATGTCAGACACCTCCAAAGAGCCTTTGGCGTCATCAGAGCCAAAGCCTCCAGGATGAAGGTTGGCTTTTCAGTTCCCAAAACCGAACTCATCCACTGGCGCACTCCTGTCCAGAGGGATCCTCCCGGTACACTCCGCCCCCACCCATTGCCCTTGACGGCCAGGTTTTTTTCCCCGCTACTCAACTTAGGTGGCTGGGCTACTGGTTCCTGCCTAATGTCTCCTCTACTGCTCATTTTTCCCGCAGGCTTGCTCTTTCCCAGACTGCTTTTGCCGTGATCAGGCGCCTTTCCTCTTCCGGGGCAGGTGTCTCCTCCCACCTATGCCACAGGTTGGCCTACTCTTTAATCTTCCCTATCCTATCCTACGGCGCCGACCTCTTCATCTCTACCAAAGGGCTGCTCTCCAAGATGGACAACCACTGGAGACAGGTGCAGAGATGGATCACCAATTGTTTTCATTCCACCACCCTTTCGGTCCTCTCTGCCGAAGCCTGCCTACCTCCCCTTCAAGTGCTCCTCACTCACAAAAGACGAATGGCTGCTCTCCGCTTGGTCTGATCCCCCCCACTGTCAACCCGGCTGCCGCTCGCCTGGCCCCTACCTTCCCCTCCCTCATTAAATACAGAACCAAGGACTCCTACAGGCGTCTATGCACTCGCCTCCCCCCGAATGTCATGCCCCTGCACTGGAAGACCCCCCTCCCCATACCCCCCGTCCGCACTCATTTGCCTGTGGACGCCCTTTCCCATCTCGTGATCCCGTTGTTGGACGGCCTGTCCTACGTCCCACTCATTAACGGATCTCTCCTTCCTGACCTACCTCGCCTCCCTTCCGACTCCCTCATGAGGTCCACTTTCAAGGCCCTCCAAAAACGCAGTCGCACCTTAATGATCGAACATTGGAAATCCTTCCTCCCCCCACCGTCCTATTATCAGTTCCCCCTCAGCCTAAGACCCCACCCCTTCATGGGTCTTGGGAAGTTCACCGCTGGCCGCATCCATCAGATGAGAGCCCAGAAGAGCTACCTTGCAGCCCACCCCCCCGCCTGGTCCCGGTCGGAGGTCTCCCTCATCTGTCCCCTGTGTGGAGAGGAAGAGGAATCCTTCAGTCATGCCATCCTCCGCTGCGAAACCAAATCAGAACCCAGAGCGCGCCTCCTCCAAGGCATCCTCTCGGTCGGCCCCGACACACCTCTGTGGTCTTCGTCTTCTCTTCTTCTTTCCTTTGCTGAGTTCATTAAAGCCACTGCTACAAATTTTCCACCCAACATGTTCCCTTCACGGGCTCCCTCTCCTATTTCAATAGTTTTTCCTTCCTCTCCTCCCGCTGCGGGCCTTTTTTCTTCTTCTCCCCCGAGATACATTTGAATGTTTTTTCCTTTTTGCCGTATGGTTTTTCTTTTTGAAATTCGTTTTATGGTTTTTCCCTGCTTTGTTATACCATGGAAGGTGTCGTATCGAGTACTTGATACAACTTGGAGATGATTTTTGAGTTTTGATTTTGTTATTGGTTTTTTGGGATTAAGGTTTTGTTTACGCCATAGCTAGCGCTGCATGCGAGTTCTTGTACCTTAACAACGAATACATGATATACAAAAAAAAAAAAAAAAAAAAAAAGGTCCTGTAGTTAGCTCCTCACGCAGTCATCTAAGTACTTTCCTATCTACTATCTTGAATGATATTCTTTATATCCCTTCTTCATGATCGATATAGTATGAGAACAGCGTTGTATGAAGATCTACAACGTAGGAACGGCCTAAGAATGTTCTCCTTTACTATATGGATTGATCATCATCTATTGCACCATACCTCACGAACTAGGAATGTTACATTTGACTGTGTCTCCCTTTTCAATACCTGACGATCACCAAAGGGACATGGACAGAGAAAACCCTCAGAACTACAAACTCTCTCAAGGGGAGTACCTAAGTGGGGTAAAGAACCCTATGGCGTGGGAAAAGAGCCCTGTATGGGGGGGCTATGAAAAATTTTGAATCCGGATGAACAACACGATCGGACAACAAAAGACAAGGACTGGAACCCTTTACTGGGACATCGAGTCAAAAACGCAAGAATAGAACATCTGGCAAGATATCTACGAATGATAAGAACGATATACAAGACAAACAACAAAAACAGCCAGTCCAGAAGAAAGAAACCGAACCCAAAATCAGAAATACTTTTTTCTGATATACTATACCCTACGGAGGGGGAAAGGGGGGCTAGGAGGGTAGCTCTGTATGACCAGAGCTGGGAAGAAAGGAGTTAGTCAGGAGGTCAGGGGGCCTGAGGAACGAAGGCACACCTCTTACAAGGTTCTATGAGAATGAGATTGACAAGCGAACGAGAGAGAAGCGAAGATGAACGAAGTACGAATGAACCTATTAATGATAAGGTTCTATGAGAACAATATCGACAAGTGAACGAGAGAGAAGCGAAGACAAACAAGAGAGAAGCGAAGACGAATGAAGTACGAATAAACCTATCAATAACAAGGTTCAATGAGAACGATATCGACAAAGCGAACAAGAGAGAAGTGAAGATGAATGAAGTACGAATGAACCTATCAACAACAAAGTTCAATAAGAACGATATCGACAAGTGAACGAGAGAGAAGTGAAGACGAACGAAGTATGAATGAACCTATCAACAACAAGGTTCTATGAGAACAATATTGACAAGCAAACGAGAGAGAAGCAAAGACAAATGAAATACGAATGAATCTATCAATAACAAGGTTTAATGAGAACGATATCGACAAGTGAACAAGCATCAGCAAAAATATACTATGCGTCAGGTGCGCTGGTGTTGCACCCTGACACCAGTGACCTCACTTTTGCGCCCTCAGCGCCTGGTACACCCTGATGGGTACTCCAACACTCTGTCTCTCCTGAGGTGCGTTGCCACACTAAATTACCCCCCAATCTTCTGAACGCACTTCACAATACCATCGCACATCTGGATAGACCACTCAACCAATCTCTTTTCTGAGTACCCCCTAGTCAATACCCGCCTTCTGACTGGTATTCCAGTCTTCTCTCATACAAAGATAGGGGCTACTCTTGACAAAGATAGATAGGTTAGTGTGGGCGCTAAGTGAGAAAGCCACCGTACTCTTAATCTTAAATTTGCACTAAAGACACTAACACTGGGCAAGGGTACTACTAGTATTCTATTTTCAGAACTTGATTTTTCAGAGAGCGAAAATGCCAGTTCACTTCAATGTGAAAGCGAGTGATAGCTAGGACACTCTATAGTGTTGTGGTTTCTCTGCACTTAGCCTTCGACGCGACGCGACACCACACTTTCATCACCGCACTGGCACGATCATCACCCCCGGGCCTCACTAGTCTCAACCCCAGCCTACTCTAAACTCTTCACCAAACAAACATTTTCCATAGCCCTCTCTCCAGACTCCACTGAAGGGGGGTCCTTATGCCGGATGTTTTTAGTTCACTGGCAGGGTGTTTGGAAAGCACTGACTTTGAACCCAGATTCCGGGGGCGTTAGATATGCGATCACGAAGCCCTTTGACGACGTCGTTCTACAGTATCTCATCTGTCCACCGCCAAAAGGGCGTCCCCATAGGAGTATTTTCCATGGCGCTACAGAGTCTTCTGAAGGGGGGGTCATTATGCCGGGTTTTTTTTAGATGTCTGGAAAGCGCTGACTTTAAACCCAGATTCCGGGAGCGTTAGGCATGCGATCACAGAGCTCTTTAACGACGGCGTTCTACGCCATCCCATCCATCCACCACCAAAAGGACGTCCCCATACAGGTATTTTCCATGGCGCTACAGAGTCTTCTGAAGGGGGGGTCATTATACTGGGTTTTTTTTGATGTCTGGAAAGGGCTGACTTTAAAGCCAGATTCCGGGAGCGTTAGGCATGTGATCATGGAGCCCTTTTACAACGTCGTTCTATGCCATCCCATCTGTCCACCGCCCAAAGGACGTCCCCATACAAGCATTCTCCATGGCGCTACAGAGTCCTCTGAAGGGGGGGTCATTATGCTGGGATTTTTTAGTCCAGGGTCGTTGGAGAGCGCTCACTTTAAAGACAGCTTCTGGGGGTGTTAGGCATGGGATCGCGAAGCCCTGTTAGGACAGCGTTCTACAGCATTCAGGCTGTCCACCGCCAAAAGGGCATCTCCATACGATCATTTTCCATCGCGCTATAGAGTCTTCTGAAAGGTGGAGGTCATAATACCAGGTTTTTCAACTGGTATTGATGGGGCAGTTATGTAAATAACTAGTAGATAAAATAAACCATTTAAAAGGGCTTTATGAACTTGATATATGCTATGACCTAGGTCAGGAGTGGATAAGGGGACTCCCTTGACTCTTTCCTGAAGATGTGGTATTGCGCCAGGTGTGTTCAGGAAAATGTAGCATCAGTAAAAATATACCATGCGTCAGGTGCGCTAGTGTTGCGCCCTGACGCAAGTGATCTTACTTTTGCGCCCTCAGCACCTGGTGCGCCCTGACGCAGGTTGCAAGGCTCTTTTTCGCCTGGGGTGCATTGCCACACTAAATTACCCCTCAACCTTCTGGACGCACTTCACAACACCATCGCACATCTGGATAGACCACTCAACTACTCTACTTCCTGAGTACCCCCTAGTCAATACCCGCCTTCTGACTTGTATTCCAGCCTTCTCTCATACAAAGATAGGGGCTACTCTTGGCAAAGACAGATAGGTTAGTATGAGCGCTAAGTGAGAAAGCCACCATACTCTTAATCTTAAATTTGCACTAAAGACACTAACACCGGGCAAAGGTACTACTAGTATTCTATTTTCAGAACTTGATCATTCAGAGAGCGAAAATGCCAGTTCACTCCAGTGTGAAAGCGAGTGATAGCTAGGACACCCTCTGCTAGTGGTGTTGTGGTTTCTCGGCACTTAGCCTTTGACACGACGCGACTCCGCACTTTCATCACCACACTTTCACCACCCCCTCACTAATCTCAACCCCAGCTTACTCTAAAGTCTTCACAAAATAACCAGTTTCCATAGCCCTAGTACAAAGTCCTCTGAAGGGGGGTCCTTATGCCAGGTTTTTTTAGTCCTGGCTATTTGGAAAGCGCTGAATTTAAAGCCAGATTCCCTGGGCGTTAGGGATGCGATCGTGAAGCACATTTCCGACAGCGTCCTACGGCATCCTATCTACCCACAGCCAAAAGGGTATCTCCATACGACCATTTTCCATGGCGCTACAGAGTTCTCTGAAGGGGGAGTCCTTATGGCGGGTTTTTTTAGCGCTGACTTTATAGCCAGATTCCTGGGGTGTTAGGAATGCGATCACAAAGCCCTTTTACGACGGCGTTCTACGTCATCCCATCTGTCCACCGCCAAAAGGACGTCTCCATATGAGCATTTTCCATGGCACTACAGAGTCCTCTGAAGGGGGATCATTATGCTGGGTTTTTTTAGTCCTGGGTGTTTACAGAGTGCTGACTGTAAAGCCAGATTCCCAGGGCGTTAAGCATGCGATCGTGAAGCCCATTTACGACGGCGTTCTACACCATCCCATCTGTCCACCGCCAAAAGGACGTCCCCATACAACCATTTCCCATGGTGCTACAGAGTTCTCTGAAGTGGGAGTCTTTATGCCGGGTGTTTTGAGCGCTGACTTTATAGCCAGATTCCGGGGGCGTTAGGCATGCGATCATGAAGCCCTTTTACGACGGCGTTCTACACCATCCCGGCTGTCGACCGCCAAAAGGGCGTCCCCATACGAGCATTTTCCATGGCGCTACAGAGTTCTCTGAAGGGGGATTCCTTATGGCGGGTCTTTTGAGCGCTGACTTTATAGCCAGATTCCTGGGGCGTTAGGCATGCGATCGTGGAGCCCTTTTATGACGGCGTTCTACACCATCCAGGCTGTCCACCGTCAAAAGGGCGTCTCCTTAGAAGGAGTTTCCATCGCGCTATCACCTTCTGAAGGGGGGGATCATAATGCCGGGTTTCTTCCACAGGTGGTGACGGGGCAGTTCTTATGTAAATAACTAGTAGTAGAATTAGAGATAAAATACACTATTTAAAAGGGCTTTATGAACTTGATATATGCTGTGACCTAGGTCAAGAGTGGATAAGGGGGCACCCTTTACTCTTTCCTGAAGATGTGGTATTGCGCCAGGTGTGTTCAGGAAAATGTAGTGTTGCGCCAGGTGGGTTCAGAAAGTTGTGGTGTTGCGCCAGGTGCGCTCTGAGTTAAGCGAGTACAAGGTTGCGTCCTGATTCACGGTTGACGTTATGTGCGCCAGGTGCGCCAGACGCACAGGGCGCACAGGGCGTAGAGACTTATTTTTACTAATGAGTGTTACGCCAGGTGTGTTCAGGACAATGTAGTATTGCGCCAGGTGGGTTCAGAAAGTTGTGGTGTTGCGCCAGGTGCGCCCTGAGTTAAGCGAGTACAAGGTTGTGTCCTGATTCGCGGTTGACATTATGTGCGCCAGGTGCGCCAGATGCACAGGGCACACAGGGCGCAGAGACTTATTTTTGCTGATGAGAGAGAAGCGAAGACAAATGAAGTACAAATGAAACTATCAATAATAAGGTTCAATGAGAACGATATCGACAAGTGAACGAGAGAGAAGCAAAGACGAGCAAGAAGCAATTGAACCCTCAAGAGATCTATTTTCAAGAGATAAAGAAAAGATCTTACTCCTACTTAGGAAGTCAAAATTCAGGAAAAACTTTTTTCTGAATTAAGTAGCCTTGTGGGACCAAGGTATAGGAGAGGGGAGCGAAAATATTACTCACCTCGGAGAGGGGGAAGAAATGAGCGACTGAAATACTCACCTCAGAGGGGTGGAAGAAATGAGCTACTGAAATACTCACCTCAGAGGGGGGGAAGAAATGAGCTACTCGTCTCGCAACAAAGAAAGAAGAGAGCAACTGTCAAGGACAGTTAGCTATATACAACATGGAAAGGAACCACACACGATTGGCTCGAATCAAATGATGGAAGTACTTATGAACCTCAGAAGTCATAGGGAAGTAGGTCACCTACCACAAAACAATAAACAAGATACCTCTCTGCACAAGATAGCAGATGAACGATGGCCACGAACAATAGAAGTCAAGAGTACTCAGCTATTAAAACAACAAACAAGAAACCTCTCTGCACAGGACAGTAAATGAATGATGGCTACGAACGATAGGAGTCAAGAGTATTCAGCTATCAGAACAACAAACAAGAAACCTCTCTGCACAGGGCAGCAAATGAACGACAACGAAGAACGAACTCGGAAAGGAGTCGGACAACAAGAAAAGAAGAGGAAGGAAGAAAAGAAGCAACACGCCATGGAAAAAATCTCACTTGATGGAAGTACCTATTGGACATTAGTAGCCATAGGGAACGTTGTCTCTGATCAACCGACCAAGAAGGAACCAAAGGGTTTATCTGCACCGGATAGCAAATACAAGAGAAAATCAGAAGACAATAAACAACTGAAGGATTACGACACGGAATGCATGATAAGCATTAGCCAATACAAGAGAAGATCAGAAAACAGCAAGCGACTGAAGGATTACGATACGGAATGTATGATAAGCATTAGCCGATGCAAGAGAAGATCAGAAGACAACAAGCGACTAAAGGATTATGACACGGAATGCATGATAAGCATTAGTCGATGCAAGAAAAGATCAGAAGACAACAAGCGACTAAAGAACTACAACATGTAGACCTGATAAGAATCAGCCTATGCGACAAAAAGATCATACGACAAGAGACGAACAAGGAATCATACCAGTCGATATGATACGAGAAACATACAACATACACAAAGTAAGAAGAAAATGATTACAACGAAGAAAGATGAAGGAGATAGTGCGAGAAACGGAATCGTATAAGAGGCAGCCAGTTGGCATGACAGAGGAAGAGGACCAGCAAGGTTTGACACACTAAACAGTCTACCTCCTACCTTTATCGACAAGCCTTTTATCTTTTCCAAACCCTACCACTACTTACGACCACCACACGAACAACATGAAGTACCCTACATAACAGAATAGCGAAGCAAGCGATACCACCAAGAAGATTGAGACGCCGCATGCCACCATGAGCTGGACAGCCTGGTTCGACGACGGGTGCCTTGTGCACCATAGCGATAAACAGGGGGCATACTTTCCCCAAAGAATGACACGACGACAGCCCCAGCACAGGGGCAAGAAAGTGCACTGGGATGAGCCAGCTGAAGAACCAAAAGCCCACCACGAGGTGGGGTAGTTCGTAGTCGAACTGCAGGAAGAAATGGTGAGGATGGTCGAAGAAATGGGCCGCCTCAAGGAGGAGAATCGAGCGATGAAGAGGAGGGTTCTCATCGCGGAGGAGAATACCCATCGGGCAAACATCGAGAACCGACACCACTCATACGAGAAGCTGGAGCTTCAAACCCGTATATGACGAGCGGTGGAGGACAAAGAATTTGCCGAGTTTATCGGCATCATGGTCAAGAGCAAGGCGATCGATGCCGACAACACTACAAATGGAGACGAGGCTACAAAGTCTGAGGAAGTTGTCGCCTCATGGGATTGAGGCAAAGGAGTAAGAGAAGGAAGGTTTTAGGATCGTGGGCATCAGCAAAAAAAATTCTCCCTTATGTATTACCTATATATCTCCCTGTCTCTGCTAGTAATACCACCTCCCCCGGTCCCTCTTGTCCCCCATACATTTACCGCCTTTCCTAAAGACCCAACAGGCCTTCTGATAGCCCCATACATACCTTCGGCACCATTTATCGTCCTCTTTTGCAGGTGGCCCCTAGCTTGCTCCACTAGCGAGAAGGTCTCGCTTAACTGACCCCTATTTTTTTTTTCATTTCCATCCAGGCCATTTTGGCTGTTGTGCTTCCGCTTTGTACCTGTGCACGTCCGGAACAACCTTGCCTGTCTCCGTGGCTCATCACACCCTTAGTTCTCTCCCTTCCCCTTGATTTCTCCATTATGGATTTCGTCCCCCTAGGGACGTTCTTCACATCATAACATGCACTCTCTACCCCCATCAGCAACAAAACAGCCTGCCCCTTATGCCTCATGTCATGGAGTTTTACGTTTTGGCATATCGTGACTCCTATGATCGCGATATTAAAAATCCCGTCAGTTTGACTAAAGAAGATGATATTAATTCTGTTTTCTGCAAAATATGAGCAATTTTTATTAAGAACTCACAAACCTTTTACATACTGAAGTTGAGAAATTTGAGTTCATAACATACAACTTTGTAATGTAAAATGTCTATGAGATATTGATAAAAATAGCTCATATTTTGCTAAAATTAAGATTTGTATCTGATCATTAGAGGACACAATCGGAAGCATCATGATTAACTGGGGTCACTCGCGATTAGCCAAAACGTAAAACTCAATGACATGGCTCACTGTGGAGCACAAAAGACAGATTTTTTTTTTGCTGATGGCCCTGGTGCGTGTTCGGAACAACCTCGTCTCTCTCAGTGTCCTATATCACACTTTGCTCTCTCTCTCTTCCCCTTGATTTCTCCGTTATAGATTCCGTCCCCTCGGGGACGTTCTTCAGGTCATAACATCTACTCTCTACCCCTGTACCGGCCCCACACACCCTTCTGTTTCCAAAGTATGTGTGCCAAATCTGTTTTATTTCACTGAAGCCCGTATCTTTTGTGCCTCCTCTCGTCCTTCTCCTGACATTCATGATTCGCTTTGCCTTTCTGTACCACTCCTATTTGTCGCCTCTGTTAGTTCACCATCGATATCCTTAGGTGTCTCAAAATGCACCTCTACGCGTCCCCTTCATACCATTTTTTGTTTCTTTCTTTCTACTGTAAAGTTTTCAATAAATTCTATTAAATGTTTCTAAATCAATCCTACTATTTACATACCAGCGGTTGTTATCCGTACCAGTTGTCTTGAGTACTAAATACGCCATGCCCATGATCCGTTTGATACTAACGACTATCTCAGTTATTCCGTTTGGGCCTTTCGCCGTCCCCAAAGTAACAGTAACAAGTCCCGTTATATCGCTGAGCTTCCCTGAGTTCTCAACATATAGTCTATCTACTAATACCAGTCTAACTACTAAACCCGTTCTTGGGTCTCGAACTTTCATTATTGAAACCAAGCAGGCCAGATAACAGCCTTTTAGTGCTCCATAAATACTTCTATTACCCGAATCCACCCATACCTAATTATTCCTGCTCTGCCCTGTTGACCTCCAACGCTAGGTTCCGGTACACCAAAGAAGGTGTCAAGTGACCTCCCTCTCGTCCTGAAAGTTCTCTACCGGGACACGTAAAAGCTGACATATCTCAACAGGAAACTGTTTAACCGAATCCACATCAAAATATTGGCTCACAGACGACTTCCATCGATAATAATTGATTAAAAGCTCCAGAAAACTTCTCAAACTCTGGTAGAGCTGGGAAATAGTTTCCACCGTTGGTGTGAAACCTATTGGTTGTTTAGTTACTGAACCGACTTGCCGTTTGTGCTGTTTGTCGCATACTTCGTCTCGAATCGGATGCGATAGATCCGCTTGGATATTCATTTCATGAATTTTGAAGCTATCAAGTCTAGAATATGATCGTAGTATTTGTTGGCTTGCATCGTTTTTATTTGGCCGCTGATAGCCCTCCTTGATTATTGTTTTGTGACTTATTTCACCTGACTCGGTAGAATACATTTGAATATTACCAAAGCGCCATATATGGTCCCTGAAGTGACTCAACAGATGTATCTTAACAAAGTTAAAGTCTACATCCTCATCATATATATCTGCAATAATTCCATCTAAATCGCGATGTTGCTCGTCCGCAATACGACATCTTTTGGCAAATGTAGCTCCCAAAAGGCGGTGTTGATTAAGTACTTCACTATGCTCACCTCGAATTCTGGCTGTGACCTCTCTCACTTTCCTGGCAGTGGACTTATCCTTTCTGTACTCCTTAAAAACGACTTTGTGATCATGAAAGGCCTTAAGGAACTGTTCGAGGTATTGAATCGTCTCATCGGTATGAGTTGTATATTGTGACATTAGAGTAAAGTCGACAATCGACCGGACACAGGTTAGAGCTTTAGTGAATATGGGACGTTCTGCGGCACTCGGACGACGTAGGGAGGCTGCAAAATATGGTAGTTTCACTTTAACCAGATTCTTCATCTCTTTTCCGGTCCACTGAGAGATCCGACTGTACTCTTTGTTCGGCGCGGAATAGCCAGGATAAACATCTAAACTCTTCCAGATAGCATCGAATACTTGTAGCCGTTTGTATTTCTTTAGAAATCCGACAACCCATTTCATAGGGTGTGTTTCGAATATTCCCAGGTACACGACATGGAGAATATCTGGTTTGGGAAGGTCGGATAGCTGAACGTTCGACAGCCCCCAAAAGACGCTAGAAAGCAATTGGAAACCACAATCTGTTAGTTGTTGCTTGGCCGGCTGGTCGTTTTCACAGTATTTGTTGAAGAGATGTTGGGATTTCCTATAATCTCTACTGGCTGCAGAACGTCTCAAATGGGACCCTAGCTGTTCCGGTCGAACGTCACAGACAGCGCACTGATTTTGTTGAATACCGTGCAATGTTACATTTTCCAAGTGATCCGCAATCCACACTGAGAGGCGTAAGAAACACAATGGGACCTTTCCATCAGCACATTCAACCTTAAGTCCGAAGTTCCCTAGTGCAACAATTGGCGCAAAGATTGCTTCCATTAAATCACAAAGAATCTCATTGTTGACCTGCCTTTGCCGTGCATCTCTTGCTGCTATGCCCAGCATCTTTGGGGGGATGGGCAAAAGCGCCAAAAGAACAGTTACATGTTTCGAGGGTTTATTCCGTGTACTCGATAGGATATTTCCAATTGTCATGTAGATTGGCCAGGCTTTCTTATCTCCCGAGAAATTGGTCAAACAAGTAACGTCTGAGGAACATATGATTGGTACGAGTGTTGCTCCATCCGGTAATTCATCCTTTGCTGGCTGTTAATTTTGTGTCATAGTAAACGGTATGGAAGCACCGTGGAATGTCGTATTTGAACCTACCTGTTTCTCCCACCACCAATCAGCGGTATGCATCTCCGAATAAACTCTCTGAGGTGGTTCTTTGCTATTCTATTCCTTCACAGGGGCGTAAACTAAATCTTGAGCAAAACATCTTTGACCAAGTAAATATTTAGCACAATCAATAGGATTGCAGAAAAAGAATTTCTGTGTTATGGAAGCTTCGTCTGGTCCTTCCTCGTCTGAAATTTCCTACTTTCAGTTAGAATAGGACGTTGTAGGGTGTATTTACTTACAGCTTCACTAAACGATACAAACCCCTCTTTCCAGCTCTTCATTCCCATACCTGATTCCAACTGATCAACGGCATCAAGGAGCCAATAACCAGAGTTAATATTACTGCCCTCAGGCCCCAAGTCCTTCTTGAAATATCTATCCATGTGATCCTTTGGTACCTTTGCTTCGATAAACCACCGAGCAAGCTCAAAGTCCTTCTTGCTTCTGAATGGTGACCATATCTCATCTTCAGATCTTTCAGGCTGTACAACGTCCCGTAGTGACCTTCCCGCAGTGGGGTGCGTTGTCGGTATCGGTAGTCCAACCAATAGTGTGCTTTCCTCAGTGTCCGAATAATTAAGACTTTCCATGTCTGAATCGGCGGCGTTTACGTAGAGATCGAACTCATTTGCTTCAATATTTGTTGCAGCCGTACTTAATTCTTCCCCGAGTAGATTGGAGGTTAGGTCAGAGTTGGCAGGCTGGGGGATTCATGCATGCGTTCTTTGTCGCAAATAGGCTGTACAAAGTCAAAATGCGCTGTTTCCATATGCTTCTGGTACCAGGTACTTGACTTGTATTTTCTTCTGCAGTACGGGTATTGAGACTCTTGTACCATTCTGCAAGAAATTAGATTTGATACACAGCACAAAAGAGACGCGAAAATCAAACTTACTTTTCGAGACTGATCTCACTGTGCTTGAACGCGTGTGGTAATTGAATAACTAGTTCTTGACCGAAACTGTGCTATAGACAGATGTTACATCAGCAAAAAAACAGCCTACCCCCTATGCCTCATGTCGTTGAGTTTTACGTTTTGGCACATCGTGAGTTCTATGATCACGATATTAAAGATCCCGTTAGTTTGACTAAATAAGATGATATTAATTCTGTTTTCTGCAAAATATGAGCAATTTTTATTAAGAACTCATGGACTTTTTACATACCAAAGTTGAGAAATTTGAGTTCATAACATACAACTTTGTAATGTAAAATGTCTATAAGATATTGATAAAAATAGCTCATATTTTGCTAAAATTAAGATTTGTATCTGATCATTAGAGGACACAATCGGAAGCATCATGATTAACCGGGGTCACTCGTGATTAGCCAAAACGTAAAACTCAACGACATGGCTCACCGTGGAGCACAAATGACAGATTTTTTTTTTGCTGATGTTCATCAGCAAAAAAACAGCCTGCCCCCTGTGCCTCATGTCGTTGAGTTTTACGTTTTGGCACATCGTGAGTCCTATGATCGTGATATTAAAAATCCCGTTAGTTTGACTAAAGAAGATGCTATTAATTCTGTTTTCTGCAAAATATGAGCAATTTTTATTAAGAACTCACGGACTTTTTACATACCAAAGTTGAGAAATTTGAGTTCATAACATACAACTTTGTAATGTAAAATGTCTATGAGATATTGATAAAAATAGCTCATATTTTGCTAAAATTAAGATTTGTATCTGATCATTAGTGGACACAATCGGAAGCATCATGATTAATCGGGGTCACTCACGATTAGCCAAAACGTAAAACTCAAGGACATGGCTCACCGTGGAGCACAAAAGACAGATTTTTTTTTTGCTGATGTTATTGTACACAAAAAGGTGCAAATAGGACGAAATTCATCGTCATATGGTCTGTTCAGTAAATTCAAGATATTTCAAGGGATAGAAAAAATATGAGAACTTGAAAAACTTTCAAGGTGTGTTGTATGGCCTGTTTGTAATTCAAAAGCCAACTGTTCAGGTCAGTCTCACCTTCCCCTGAGCAGGATTGTACTAGTACTCATACTTGAATAACGTTCTGCGGCTCAAAACTCCCTTTTCATATTAGCTTTGAGACTAAATCTAGGTAGGGCGTTGGAGGTCCTGCTGGCGTGAACATGAACGATAGCCCAGGGCCACGACAGACTCCTACAAATCTTGAGAAGACCTTACTTAACACTTATATCTACGATTACTTTTTAAAAAATGATAAGCAACGTGAATTGTACCCTAAACCTCAGGTGTGCTTTATTCGGCGTATTGCAGACTTTGCGAGGGCCAAACCTAATGGCAAGCGCTCATCCACCATACCCTAATATTCCTTATCCAAACTCATATCAAGAAAGTAGGGGTAGTCACAAGCCTGCCTATTACATCGTTGTACCTTAAAGCACTCTTGAAAAGCTTGTTCATGTTTGTTCAACCCACCTTTTCAAGTGTACAAGCTTACCTTGTTACATGTTTGCCTCACGGCAACTGTACATCTGTACTTTTTTGTACGGGCACAGAAGGACGTTCTACGTTCAAGTTGGGACGTATAACAGTCTCTTTCAGACTGGTCTGAGTTGTTAGAACTCTTGATACTACGACAAACAGCTTGAATAGTACGCTCTTCCTTATATAAACCCCTCGCTACCCTGCAATTTTCCTTCTCCACTCCTTCATTACCTTCTAATTAATCTACAGCTTCTCATCGTCCTTCTTAGTCCTCCAAAAGCAACTTTTCCCTTCACAACGATACGTTATATATAAACGAGAACTGTTTTCCGCGATCATACAGTCTCACTCACATTTTACACCAACTATACCGGTAAGTCTCGTCCACGGTTCCTAACGTCCGAAATGAGCCGTTCTCAGGCCTTTCGTAGGCTATACTGATTGATATCCATAGAATACCGGTAACTTACTGTTAATTGAAGCGAAGCTTTTCGATCGCTTCTACCTTCTAAAAGTAAGTTTGTGCCACAATTCGTCTCTTTCCTTCCTTCCTCGGCCTCCTAGAGATACCAACCCAAGGCCTGGTCTTTCTCACTTCCTTCTGGGGCACTATGAAGGGCTGCGTAAGTTCTTGAATGAACTCGTGCACGGCTCATACGAGCTCTTCTAAAGCCTTAATGTGAAGCGATAGCTGACCACTATTCTCTAGATACACTAGCAGCTCCCCTTTTTCGCTTGCTATCCCCCCTATAGTTAGTCGTCTCTTTGTCTCATTTGCACCTTTCCCAAGATGGAATGATTACTGATCGCTATTTGCTAGATTTCTTTGGGATTTCCCGTCTTCTTCTGCACGCCAAGAACATCCTCGCCTAATTCAGGTTAGTCTTCTGCGCGTCTCATTTAGTCTTTTTTACAGAGAATCTAATTGGTTAATAGCATGCCTCCGATTCGTAGTCCTGGTCATGTCACCACTGCCATCTTCCGGACTGAGCTCAACCTCGCTAGTGAGGGACGAACTGTGGAAGGGAGGAGGTACCGCGCCGTTCCCACATACATTCTCCAGAAGTGCAACGAGAGGAATATCACTTCTCGCACATAGGCCGGTGACACTTTGTTGGACAAAGTTAGGACGGAGACCGTCGCACACAATGCCCTCAGAGGCTTCTGAGCCAAATTCAACTCCCCCGGAACGGCCAACATCGGGCCTTTCACATTGCTCTGGATGCTCTCATCATGGACGTCCTGAAGAAGGCAGCTGAGTCTCGTAGGAATGCCAGACTTAATTCCGATGCCGAGGAAGAGGGGGGAGATAGGGGCGCTGGCGGTGCATCTGGATCCGGATCGAGAGATAAAAGGGCCGTTGCTCGTCCCCAACTGACCGTTCACGAGGAGAAACCGGTACGAATAATATTCATTTCGACCACAGGTGCCGAGCTTGGGCAGCCTCGCCAGCTTCCATGTATAAACCGTGGTAATAATGCTATGCCAAACAAGAGTTGGCTGGCGGTTCTCAGGCACTATACTTTACAGGAGCTTGGCGAAGCTGCCTGTCAGTACGTAGAGGACGGCGAGCACCTCCGGCAGTTCATTGGAATTCTCCACGACATTCAAGGCCTGAATGTCACTCCCGATAGCGCCGACCAGATCGAGTTGATCGACAACAATCAAGTCAATGCCTTGCTTCGTCTCTCCCAGTGCTCCGCCCTTACTGTCGCCTGCTTCCTCCACCGAGCAGCTGTTGCCCCTCCTGATAGTGGGCACCCTGTTCGTCCCAATACAACTCTTATTCATCAGCAAAATGTTTTCGCTGGTCCTGAAGTAACCTGGTTACCCCTGGTCCCCTTGAACCTCTTGGTCCACCACCCAGCACCGAGGTCCAGCCGTTTTACTCGGACCCTGGGTCTGCGGTCCTGGTCCATGCTTCTCCTGTCCCAGCGATCTCTGGTTCACACCTCCCTCATCCCGGTGATCTCTGGTCCACCCTTCCCTTGTCCTGGCTATCCCATGTCCTTGCTTTGACTCTTCTATACTCTCTTGCACCTCCCTCACATACCCCTTCTACTCCCCGGCCTCTGCCTGCCTCAGCCCAGACCCATCCAGATCCATCGCCCTCGTCCCCCAGTTTACGCGTTTTTGATTTCAATCACCTTCTGTTACTTGCTCCCCCCTCCCATGTAACCTGATCCTTTCGCTTCCCCTCCACGTGTTCCTCAGACCCTCTTTGCGCATTCCATGTCGCCTCTGGCTCTTACTCACGATCTTCTATCCATCCTGTTTATCTGCGGTCTGCCTCTCGATTCGTCTCGACAATATCCTGATTGTCTTGGTTCTGCCTCTGCCCTCTACTGGTTCTTCCGTAGTTGTCTAACCACGGACCTGCTCTTCCCTAGTCCGGGTTCCGTCCACCCCTATTTTCACCAGTTTCACACAGCCTTGGCTCTGAGGCCCTCTGAGTTTCCTGGGTTCCGCGATCATCATTCTGCTGTACCATATACGCGTCGTACTTAACCCGGTGATTGCATCAGCACACCCTGCTGTTCTCTAGATATATAACCTATATAAACTCTAGATATATAACCTATATAAACAAATACTCATTACCAACGAAAATCCCCCCTGCTGGATCTAACCAATACAAAAAGTGTAGTATATGTCACTGTACTCACCATCAATGCCAATTATAACAAGCATATTAAATACAGTGAAAAACAGGAAAAGCCATCGATCTACAAAATACTGGCGCGGCCAAATTGAAGCTGAACACTTGGGGGTTGCAACTCCGAAAGTGTCCGGCTTCAATTCGGCCGCGCTCGCAGTTCCCCTTCGGACCACTATTCTGCTCCCAACCCCTATCCACCACCGGACTATCGTTCGCCTCGGACTAACGTTCGCCTCCGGACTACCATTCACCTCTGGACTACCAGACAGGGTCTGCAGACCATGCTTAGGTATTGTCGTCACTCTCAATGAGGTCACGCACGTCATCCCCCATCTCATCGTCATACCCAGCAGTCTCAATTCGTTCTGTCTCGTGCTGTGACCGGATCTTTTGCACGTGCCTGTCTATCTTTCGGATTGTCGCGTTCTTCCGCGCCTCGGCTATCTAACCCCAGATTGAGTTAGCATAATTGACCGGAGGGGCGTATTTCTAGGGGAGTCCAGGGGAGTGGCTGTTCGCAGAACTACCTTTTGATATGTTTGATAGTACCTCTTGTAGTAGTCTGTTAACCTATTAGCTGCCTTGTTCTCCCTAAGAAATCACTTACAGACCACCAAACACTGCCTGTGAGAAATCCCCCACCACTAAGGACTTGTGCCCTGTATCTTCGTAGTCCATTAGGGCGCAGCGAAGAGCAGTGCACACGAGAAGAACTGTGGGCCAACGCAGAGGGTTGAAGTACTTCTGCGTATACGGCTTGCAGCCCAGACTGCGCTTGTTGGCGAAAAAGTAGGCACGCACCAGTTTTACTATCTCCTCTACCGTAAACCAGCTAGTCTGAGGACCAGCTCCGAGATCCACCGTTTGCCTAAGAAACGAATTATCCTTGAGAAGGTTATTCACCAACATCCGGCACTCAACTGGGTCCGCGATATGAAACTTATACCACTCCACCACCATTTTCTGTGCTTCTGAAACTAGATAGCCATGACAAGCTGATACACGACGTTTCAGCTTATGCAACTTTTAGCCGCTGAATTGTGATTCTCATTCTTGGTTGGGTTAGTGGACTTACCATCTCTAATGAGATTGCATCAGGAAGAAGCGATGGTGCCTGTTCCGCGGGCCGCTGATCCCCTGAGCGGTAGTATTCTTCTTTTTCCCGCTTTCTCTGATCCAATGCCAGTGCCCAAGCCCTCTTGATCATATTCTCCATTACAGCCACGGAAGGCCATGGTTGGCCTGTATAGACTTCTGCTTGTAAATAAAGTTTTGCAGCATCGTAAACAAGAATATTCTCTGGGGGGATAAACTCTCTTTTCCAGAACTTGCGTGGTAGCTTGCCCTCCGATGTGGCACTTGCGGAGTCCGATGGAGTCTGCGGTTCAGATGTTGAGGATGTATATCCGAGAGAGCGGGGCTGTTGCCAAGCCAGCTCAGTCCGCAGCCTCTTGTGGAGGTCGTTCTGCGTTTCAGATTGCTGCCCCAAGCCTGTAGACCGCCGGTTCTCAGTTGGTGAATATCTTCTAATAAGGGGTCTCTCGTGGCTGTTTGCAGGGACCTCGGGGTTTGTGTGAGTCCGCTTGCGAGGCCGTGTTTCCACCACATCGGACTCAGAGGAGAGGTCTACATCCACTACCACGCTCGAAGGTTCAGGTAGACCGGGTATAACCTGTGCGTCTTGCTGCTCTATTTCGGTAGCGTAAAGTTCAGTAGATAGAAGCCTCCCAAACTACATTGGGTACTTTACCGGTAGAGAATTCAGGATTGTATTCCTCTTCGTTGTCTTCGTCATTAGATTCGCCATCTGAACGACGAGAGAGGTGCTCGGGTTCAGAACGAAGAGGGATATGCTCGGGTTCGGAATGACGAGGGGGATGCTCGGGTTCGGAATGACGAGGGGGATGCTCGGGTGAATAGGCACGCCTGGTCCGTTCCTGTCGCCTGCCAACACGCTAAGAACCAGAAGAGCGAGAAGCTTGAGTTTGGGTTTGATTAGTCTGGGTATCCTCTCCTGCACGCGGCATGCCTTTGGTTATCCGGATAGGCGTATGATGTGAAGATTGAAGTACAAAGTGCGAGGTATGGGCCGGAAGATATAGGTAGGTTGTGGAGTCCGTGGGTAACAGAACTTGACAAGGTATTCGGGTGCCTTTGCCTCCTCAAACAAATACGCGACATGTAGATAATATTGTGGTAGGTCCTTTCCAATGGAAGTCTCAAGATCAATTTCGCTCAAGAGCGATCTTATGGTGGAAAAGTGCGCTGGGTTCGCTAGAGCTGACTCGGAAGCTAGAGCTGAAAGAAGCATTAGCGCATGGTCCCCAACTCGGACGCGGCAAGGATATTTCAAGTCCTGAGGAAAGTAAAAAAACGCGGTCTGTGACACATCTGCGTCGCCTAGCACCTCAAGCAGCATGAAATCGCTTCTCGGTGTAGGGTGTCCTGTGCTTGCCTAATTCTCAGTTAACTTCAAGCTAAGTCCGCGGATGTAGAATCAAAATTTTGTTATAGCTACAGAGACAGCAGTCGAAAAGAAGAGAAAGATAGGAATCTCGCGGAGCTAATAGACCGCCATTAACATCTAATCGAATGCAAACCCTTAACCCTGAGACCGATAAAATGCAAACCCAAAGACAAATGGAAAAAAACTTTACTGCTACGCACTGACCTCATAAACTCTAAATCTAATGCTCTATGAGACGCTGACCCAAGACAAAAGAAACAAACCACCGCCTATGCTGCAGACCGAAAATAAATGCTAACTCAGTAGAAAACTAGAAAAACGACGAAATGAAACAAACCAATACGCTCCCGCGGATGGAAGCCAGGCAACAAGAGCCTTCAAACACGGACCCCAAAACAAGAGGAAACCACCATCTATAGCGTGCTGTACATAGGAAAGAAATGCTCACAACCCAAGTAGAAAAGAGAAAAACAAAAGAAACAACCGAATACCGGAGATAAGAGCCTTTGGCCGGGAAATCCAGAATTCATATTAGTAGCGGTAAGTCGGGCGAGGGTTGCAAGGACCAGCCCCGGGGGGACTGGGAGTGCCATCATCACTGCCCTGAATTCCAAACCAGATTCTAAACGGATTGGAAGCACCATCACCACCACCCTGATTGCCAGAAGGACCAGGGAGCGCCATCATCACTTCCCTGGGCTCCAGAAGGATCAGGAGTACCATCATCACCACCCTGAGTGCCAGAAGTACCGGGAACAGCAGCACTGGCTTGTGTAGCAGACTGTGCCTCAAGCTCACGGATTCTAGTTGTCCTAGCATCCATTAACTCTATATAGGAGAATTTCTGTCCCAATCAATCCGTGCATGATCCGTGCCTCAAACTTTCCACAGCTCTGGTGAAGTTCTTCGGCCCTATCATCTACCCCTCCCTCACAATATAGGATCCATGCCTTTGGGGTCCGCCTTTGGCCGATACGGTGAATCTGTGCAACTGCTTGACGTTGCTCATTCAGGTTCCAGAACTTTTGCAAGATTATGACATGGTTCGCTGCAACTAGGTTCAGCCCAGTGCTACCGAGGGCTGGAGTGAGGATCAGCGCCGCGGTCTATCGACTGAAGCAAACTCTTGTAGTAGCCTATCCCGGTCTCTCGACACAATCCCAGAGTGATACAAGATGGAGTGAATACCGGCATGAAAGGTCCGGAGGAACCAATTGACATAAGATGCTTGACCTGGCAGCGGGGCAAAAATTACCACCTTATTCGGTACCCCTCCTTCAGGTCTGCCCAACAACTGCGGAATGAAAACATCCGAAAGCCATCTGAACACAGGCCGCCGTGGAAGTTATTGCGATCCCAATTTTGGCGATAGGGGACTCCTCCATCTGCAAGTTCCGAGTCATCTGAGCTCACATCATTGTCCGGAAGGTCCATGGTGAGGCACGCAAGACGCCACTCATGCAGAACAGTCTGGATAGCATTCCACTTGTCGCCTTGGCATCCTCAATCCAATCATCCATTGCGGATACCTCATCGTCAGTGTATTGCAGGGTACATCGTGCTGAACGAGCTCGGGAATGCGGACTAGGGGCTCCCCGTTTGAGTCTTTAGTCTCCCCCCAGCGCCGGATGGTCCACGCCACGCAATATCCTTGATCCGCTCATATGCCTCCTCCAACGTAATATCTTCGCGCTTCGCCTCTGCTACTACTGAGTTAAGTGGACGAGGACCGTGGTTTTCCATCTCATCCTCATCTGTGACCTGAGCGAACAGCCACTCGGTCTGCACAACCCAATCACCCACCGTATGGTGCATTGGGGTACCTGTGAGCTGGATCCTGCAGGGAACATCAATTTTCATTAGGGAGTCGAAGGTCTGTGTTGCTCGGGATTTCGCCATATGGATTCATCGAAGATCCCAACCCCCCACTGGCAGCCCTCCAGGCGTTCAGGATTGCGATAGCGGGCTTGGTAGGCACTATAGGATATCAGATGGATGGCTCTGCCGCGCCTGGGGTCGTCAGGACTGAGGTTGAGTTCGTTGTGACTAAGCCGGCGTTGAGAATAGAGGTTGATTAGGTCGAGCCCAGTCCTTGGAATCAAACTCTGGACTGCTCGCTCCCAGGCAGGGATAAGGTTGGCGGGGACGATGATGATGGAGGGTCGTCTATATATCTCACTCTCGGTGCTAAAGATCCGCGGAACTTGTTCCAATTGCGCCACCGTTTTCCCATCTAAGCATGGCAAGGGTCTGCCTGCTCCAGCCTGATTAACGATATACTTGAGGTAGAGTAGCGTGGCGAGCGCGCAATGAGTCTTCCCCAATCCCATATCATCCGCGATCAGTGCCACAGGGGGACGGTCCGCGAGGATACGCTCCACAATAAACCAGACACCCCAGACCTGATGGGGAAGGAACCGTCCATGGGGGATTCCCGGGATTCTGAGCATGCGGGGCCCAATATCACCTTCGACTGGGGTGAGGAGTTCTGCTCCCAACATTCTCACGGCATCTTCAAAGCATTGGTGCTCAAAGTCATTGTTGAGCTGGTCACCACAGAGTCGAGAAGCGCTCCATCGCTAGTGGAAGTAGGATCCGCGGCCGCAGTTGCCGTTGCATCATCGTCAGCATCCAAGGCGTTGTTTTCCCTAATATGTCGGGAGATCGACCTATCGGTTCCATTGCGGACTATCGTGTCAAGTAGGGAAGATGGTATTTCCGGAGGCACTCTATCTGCAAATTGTGGAAAAGTAAATTAGCTGGTAAATTCTCAAAGTTTGACAATACATTGGACCATCACATACTTGAGCGACGATACAACTCACTATCATCATCATCATTACCATCATCGCCATCATCACCATCACCATCGCCATCATTACCATCATCATCACCATCATCATCATCATCATCACCATCATCATCATCACCTTGGTTCGGGCCCCCATCACCCGCGTTGTCCCCAGTCTCCGTTGCCCTCTCCTTACCTTTACTCCTGTTCAGCCTGGACGAACCCGAAGACTGAGAAGGCCCTTCCCCATTATCTTCTGGCTCCGAGTTCCCAGGGCGATTGTCCCTTCCCGGCTCCGGCTCATCCTCGTCCTCACCGGTAGCGTCCGGCATAATCTCTTCCTCGACCCCGTGATCCTCATCGTTCTCTGCAGCTATGGCTACCACTAAAAGACCGGCGTAGGATTCCACGTTAGGGCGGTTGCCTTGGGCCATCATCAATGCCGCATTCCATGATCCTTGGTCCGAGATACCCAATTCCACTCTTCCACCCTGCTCTACGCCGGGAAAGAGATCCAAGTACTCATCATTCCGTAGTGTAATAGTCGTCTTGAGCAGCATGGGCTTTGTTCTAAGTTGTGGGGCTTTTTCGCGGGCCCAAAGTACAAGGTCGGGAAACTCGTGGACGTTAGCGTAGGTTGTAGAGTGGATTCGGTTACTGTCAGGACCGCGGAAGGAAACGCTGAAAGAGCTGAACCGCAACTCTGGCAGCTCCACCTGTCTCTGCCGCTTTGCAGGTGGTCTAGATGGGCTCCTAGGAACCTCACCATCATCATCAAACCTTGCCCGCTTCCTGGTAGCCAATGCACTCCTGTTGGCCAAGGGGCTGCTGGTATTTAAGGGGCTGCTGGTACCCAAGGAGCTGGTACCCGGGAGGTTTCTGGGGGTGCCCTGGGTCCTGGTAGTCTCGGGCTTCTGGAGGTGCTGCGGGCCTGGTAGTCTCGGGGCTTCTGGGGGTGCTGCGGGGCCTGGTAGTCGCGGGCCTTCCGGGGGTGCTGCGGGTGCTGGTAGTCGCGGGACAGTGGTTCTCACTGGGGTCGCTGAGGTCGCGGCCACTGTACGGCGTTTGGCGCGTTTGGCAATAGTTTGGGCGGCAGCGGCTCGGGCGGCTTCAGCCCTCTCTGCTTCAGCCCTCTCTCTTTCTTTTTTCATATCATCGCGGACCTTCTTCGCCTGCTGAATCATGAATTGTGTAGCGCACGCCCGACGATCCGCCGGACTCGCAAAGTTTGCCAGAGCCCATTGATTTGGAAAGTCGGTATACATTCGAAGGAGCCCAGACTCCCAATCCGCAGTCTTCGCCTCAGCTGCAAGAGCCGCTGGTCCGACGATGAGGTCCGGATGCTGCTGACGAAGCCAGGTCCTTTTGAAGTCCGAAACAAATGTTTGATATTCCTTGTTGCCTGTACTGGGATAACCAAGTTTCACACAAATAACAGCTGCCGCGGGGGGTGCCATTCTCAGAATGTCTGTGTTCTGCCCCACAATATTAAGTTAGTAACTGCGGTGGTAGCAAATAGTAAGAGTTTTGCTTACCTAATTATATATCTAATTTGGCTGGAGAGTCTTGGTGCGCAGGGTTACTAGGTCAGCTAAGTCAATTGTTCTATGTTGAGAATGTTAAATGGTCTGAAGATGGTAAGGATCGAAGCTTGGAGTCTGGAAACATTGGATTTGCGTACCTATTTGGGACTGCGTAGTACCTATGTGTATATATATCTGATACCGGTTCTGATATTTGCGGTCTAGGGTAAGGTCGGAGGAAAGAATTCGATTTAGAAAGACCGTAACTCAAAGCAGGGCTGCGATAGGGTATAGGACTGAAATGAAAGGTTCAGGTATTGGCGTGTTGAGTAGACTGTGTTCTAATATAAACTGTTGTGTACTGGAAACTTAGTGGTGTATGATCTTCTAGCTAGGAGGCGAAAGCCGTTCTCTATATATCCCTTCCAGGAACTCTTTCAAGATTCAGAGTTCACGATACTGAGCTTTCAAGTCTCACCCATCCCCAGGGAACAGTGCGTTTCGCGTACTTGAACAAACATCTGTTTCAAGATAAGCTGTTGTTTTCAAGATGAATATCTGGAACAGTACGCTCAGTACACTTGAACAAACGTTCGTTTTCAAGTACACTCTATTACCGACGGGGTGGGTTGTCGCAGGGTCTGTACGGCAGGGTCCGTACGGCAAGATCCGTGTCGGGTGCACTACCGAGCACCTGAGGTAGGTCCGCCTTGGCACATCCCTCCAGCACACCGCGTGCGTACTGTACTAGTACTAGTACAAAGAACCAGGAGAGATGTTCTGTTACAAGTCAGCTATAATTAACCAGCACAACAGCCCCTGCCCTATACAACAAATATATCACTTGTACAAACACTGTACTCTTTGTGCTCCTATCACATCGATCGCATCACGGCGGTAGCAATATTCCAACGCGATGACGTCGAATCCCACCTGCCCGGACTGCGGAAGGCCCTTCAAGACACGTAAGGGCCTATCAATCCACCGTAACCAGTGCGCGAAAAGGCAGACACAGACAAAGAAGAAACAGAGGCCGTACCCAAGCGGTCTGCTGAGCGAAAGAGAGGGTGCTAGCAATTGGCATCCCGAAGATGACAATTCTTGGGTGGACCGTAAGTTTTATTCTAGATCAAGTACTCCCCCGGCCCAAACTAACATCATTGAGAAGTCACTGGATGGCAGCCACCCACAGATCTCGAAAGTAGAGACTTAGATAGCGCTCAGGAACCGAGAAGCCCGGAACCGGAGGACCCAGACCTAACCTGTTTGCCTGACCCCAGCAAAACGCAGTATCACCCGTGTGAAGCCGGTAGATCCTATGGCACTGCAGGTGGGATTTACGCAGATACCTAGACGCGGACTGGAACCCATGGCACCCATTTCGAAGTGCAAAAGACTTTGAGCTTGGATGGTGGATGCTGCGGTCGGGCTTAACAAAAGGATCGATCGATGAGTATTTACAGCGCGGACTGGATGATGACAGGTGCACATCATTTCAGACTGCAGATGAACTGTGGTCTTTGTTTGAGCGCGTAGAACACGGTTTTGGGCCCCGAAGCTGGTCCGCGTTCCCATGTGGGTCCGGAACATTGTACTCTCGCAACATCCTGCACTGTATCCGACTACTTCTCAGCCATTTGCCTTTCGCAGACCATATGGTCTTCGGTCCCGAGCGCATCTTCGATAGTACCGGTCGAAGAGTATATAATGAGATTCATACCGCAGACTGGTGGTGGGAGACCCAAGACTTGGTGCCCAGAGGTGGAACAGTGGTTCCCCTCCTTTTCGCTTCCGACAAAACCCACCTTACAAACTTCTCCGGAGACAAGGCTGCTTGGCCGGTCTATATGTCAATTGGTAACATTAGTAAAGATTTACGACGGCAGGGCTCTAAACGCGCATGGGTACTAGTTGCTCTCTTACCGATTCCTCAAAAGAACCCGAAGAACGGCGAGATTCATAGGTCTTGGCATGGAGCGATTGAGCGTATTCTGAAGCCGATAGCAGAGCTGGATATAGCCGGCCCAGGGTACGAGTGGGATTGCGCTGATGGCCAGGTCCGCCGATGCTATCCGATCCTAGCAGCCTGGATTGCTGACTACCAAGAACACGTCATCCTAGCAAGAATAATCAACGGGCTTTGCCCAATTTGCGAGATTCCGCGGACTGAGATGGGGCATGAGCCGAGTAGTAGAGTTGGGGGGTTTAGAGACCGCGATCCAAAGTCCTATCAGCAAGCGCTAGAACGAGGAAACACCGAAGATGTAGAGTACTTAGCGTCCATTGGTCTGCGGGCGGAGGAAAATCCTTTTTGGAGGTTTCCTTTATGCAATGTGTACCGGCTCTGGCAACCTGACGCTCTTCACCTCCTGCATCTAGGAATTCTTAAGACGATGATGGATTGGTTGGTGGGATATCTGCGGCAGCGGAGGATTCTAGGCCGGTTCAATGACCGTTTTAAGTCGATCCCGCCATACCCGGGCTTTCAATCGTTTAAGCGAAGCTACGAAGAGGTCAGTTCATGGCAGGGGAAAGAGATTAGGACTATGATGCGATTCTTACTAGCTGTGCTGGGCCCAATATTGATCGATGGGGTCCGATCTAGCCAATCAGAGGATGCACGGGTCCTAGCATGTGTTAGATCCATCATCGAATTTCTCCTGGTTCTTGGGCAGCGCAGCCACTCTGATTATACACTCGGTCTGCTGGATAACAGGCTCGCAATATTCTACCAGAGCAAGTCCGTGTTTCGTCGGCAAAGGAGCACCAAAGCAAGGACGAAGAACTTCGAGAAAAGGTGGGCCGCAATGGAGGCTCAGGGTACCGAAGAGGGATGGTCGAGGGCACGGATGAAGGCGGAGAAGGAAAAACTGGAGACTGCAATCTATCATTTCCAGTTTCCAAAAATGCACATGCTGAGTCATGCCTCAGATAGCATCCGCCGAATGGGATCACCGGACAACTTCTCTACTGATATATCGGAACTCCTGCATATAGAAAACGTCAAAGAAGCATACCGCGCTTCCAATCGAGTACAATATGAGGAGCAAATGCTCTGGTACAATGATAGACATACCGGGATCGCTTACATGGTCCAGACCTTAGAGCACCTTGCTTTAAGCGGAATGTATGATCATGATACCGCCAGGGTCCTCGGTATGCAGACTCGGAATGAGAGATTGCGCTCTACCAGGGCGGCGAGACTCCGGGAGAGAGGTCCAGCGATAGGCCAGCAGGCCTTTAGAACCAGCAGCAGACCTAGCCGGAACCCAGCACCCGCGATTAGCCCCCAAATTCAAGTCCCGGAGCGGAAGCAGCGAGTAGATCAGGTAATTCAGAAGACTAGACTTGCTGGGAAGGCAAGAGGCATCAAGCGGCTCTCGTTAAGCGAGGCTGCGGACCGGTTTTCTATTCCTGACCTACCGGTGCTCTTCCGCGATTATGTTGAAGAACTCTGGGGGCAGCGTGTGGCAGAGAAGGTCCTCGGCCGGAGAGAAACTTACACGGAATCCACAATGATTGAAATTTACAATTCAGTGGCGAACTACTTCCAGCCATTTCAACGCCCGTTGGAGATCGAGAGGAGGCTGTTGCGATGTACCAAAGAGGCAGGACAGAATGAGCCGCTGAGCCACGATATTTGGGTCCGGGAAAGTCAAGAGAGGGACAAGGATTCATTCCAAGGGAGGAAGCCATGCAAACCGCTACTATACTTTTCTTTCAGCCCATCTAAGGCGGTGATTGCGCAGACCCCACAACGAAACAAATCCCCAGTGACAGAAACTCTGGAGCTAGTTATGCTAGTAGGAATGAAGTATGCGACGGAATCAGGCACGCCGAATCGCTTCCTTGGGTTTGTGGAGGTTGTGCTCAATGAACGGGATCGGTATGTCGCGGAAGTGGAGCCAATTGAGGGGCCGGTCCATCTGGTGGAAGGGGGAAAGGTCCGGGGAAAAAATAGCTGGATCGTGAATAGCCACATAGACCTAGAGACCTACTATTATGTATATTAGAATCGGCGGTGTATGTGAAAATAAAAGCGTGGCGAGGAAAGGCAGAACGAGGCGAAGCACTATGCAAAAGTAATAGGTAGAAAGATTCTGATTCTAGGGAAGAGTTCGCGTGAAATATAAGAGGTAGCAGAAAGTGAACGAGCGCGGTAACGCCGAATCACGATTTCTACCGTATTCGTGTGATCTCGAAGACTGCACCACCCCTTGGAGCATCCAGGGCGGACCAGAATGATGCGAGAAGCCAAGGAGCTCGGCTCGAGTGGCTCCGGGAACAAGGGTATGGTGGCTGGAGCAACGGAGGGCTGCTGAGGCGCGTTGTAGCTGGATCCGGGGGTTGAGATCCAAGCCGGGATGAGACTGGAGCTCATGATCCAAACAAGTAACGAACGAGGTTGCCAAGGTCCATGGCAACGAGGACCCGTGGGGTTGGGTGGCCGCGCAAGTGCAGACCAAGGGAAAACTGAAGTCGGATGGGGATGGACCAAGGGGATTCATGGGCCACAAAAACGTGGACCAGGGGGATTCAGGGGCGACTATGGGGTGGACCAGGAGGATCAGGTCCACGCAAGCACAGAGCCGAGGGATAAAGGTCAGCACAAGCACGGACCGGAAGGGAAGGGAAGAAAGGCCCGCGCAAGCGCGGACCTGGAGGGTGAAGATCCATGCAAGCACAGACCAGAAGAATAAAGGCCCGCGCAAGCGCGGACCTGAAGGGTAAAGGTCCGCACAAGCGCGGGCCGGGAGGATCCAGGTGTGGGCAAGGGAAAATCCGATTGCAACGAAAGTGTACTGGTCAACATGGGAGAGCAACAGAGGCGTATGGGTAGAAAGTAGGGGTCCGCTAGAGACGAACAAGGGAGAGCGGAAACAAAGAATGATGGGCCAGTAATCCAACGAGGCGCAGATGGAAATCAGTATCTAGCTATTGGAGATCAGAGTTGAAATACATTTTGCTGATATTGGGCACAGCCGGAACTATCTCTTCCTCGACCAATTTGACGTCGCCGAGTTCTACACTGAGCCAGAATCTGACTCTGATGAGGAGGACGATGTGGAGCGCCATGCAAGGCGCAGAAGGGCCTTTTCGAGGTCCCACAACGGCTGGCAGAGGAGAATTCTGAGCAATGATCGTAGAGTTATTAGGTTCCAGACCCACTCCCGGGAACTGATTTCGTGCACTCGAGTGAGGCAGGTGGTAGCGTATATGAGCTGATATGCAGGACAAGATGTCCCAATGGTGGCTCTTCCCCCAGGAATCCCACCTCCTGGGTGTGAGGTGTCAGTACATGATGCTATTGAGAAAGGCGCTGATGATAATGGTGGAGGTAATGGGGGTAATGGGGGTAATGGGGGTAATGGGGGTAATGGGGGTAATGGGGGTAATGGGGGTAATGGGGGTAATGGGGGTAATGGGGGTAATGGGGGTAATGGGGGTAATAGGGGTAATGGGGGTAATGGGGGTAATGGGGGTAATGGGGGTAATGGGGGTAATGGGGGTAATGGGGGTAATGGGGGCAATGGGAGCAATGGGGGCAATGAGGGTAATGGGGGCAATGTCTAGGGTTTGTTTACGCCGGGCAGAGTCTTCTTTGGGCTTTTGGGTAGTTTTTTATTTTGTTTCGCTGGCTTTCTTAAGTTTTGCTTTCATTTCTATCCATGGGTTCAGCGCCGGGGGGGGTTGGAGCTTGTTTGTGCCGGGTAGTGTCTTCTTGGGTCTTTTGGGTGGACTCTCTTTCGTTTCACGAGTTTTTTCTTACTTTGTTTTGCTCTCATTTCTATCTATTTGTTGTGTTTTCTGGGACTCATTTTGTGCCGGGCTGCGTCTTCTTTGAGCCTTTGGGTAATTGTTCTTTGGTTTTACAGACTTTGCTTCTTTGCTTCTACTTTACTTCTATCTATTAATCGTTGTCTTAATCCTGTTTGCGCTGTCATCCGGCTTTCCTATATTTTACCCGGTAGTCTTAGATTTTAATGTTTTTTGTAGTCTTTTTATTTTTAGAATTAGTTGAGTGCAATAGAAAGCTTTTCTGGGACGCTAAACGTCCCTTTTATCCTTTATCCTATCCTAGTATGTATAATCCAATCTTTTGAAATGATAAGTTATGTTCATCCAAGCCCCGTATATAAAATGCTGTTCCGGCAATCCCAAATAGACAGTCTCTATTCGGCTCAAAGCCATCCGTGCACGTAGCCTTTGAGATATTCGGAGGCCAAATGGCAGTAGAATAGTCCGAGCCCATGCCAATGATTCTCACGGACCTGGGTCATAGCTAGGAGTCCGTGTAGTAACAATAACATAAAACCTGTTCATCCGCAATACAACGCTGTTCGTCCCCAATATGACGCCGTGAGTTCGATTCCTGTCGGAGCTTTTATCTCTACATCTAATTCCTTTTTCTCCTCTAGTTCTTTCATATAAACACGCAATCATGAATGGAAATACGAGCAGAGGTCAGTCACGCCTCCTGGAGGCCAATGTGAGCTCTCCCAAGACTTAAATATCCCATTCTTGACCAGAGTAGTAGCACTAGCCCCCCGAGCCCAGGCATCATTGTCGAGACCTCCAGTAGCCTTCGCGGATATTTCAATGCCAGCACCGAAAACACAACGACAAGTTCCTTTTGAGGAAGAGCAACCTACAGATGTTGACGATGATGACATTCTTCCTAGACGTCGCCGATGGGATGAAAGACGTCCTGCTGAACCACTCCCGCAGCCACTTCCACGGAGAGTCAGGAGCCGGTTAAGCTATGTAAGTAAATCTAATAATTTTTTCAATTGACATGCTTATAAGAAAGAGTACGGAGGATACCCCAACGCCAGTTCTAAATGGCCCTTTGCAGGGGGTTCTAAATGGCCCTTCGCAGGGGCTTGCATCACAAGAGCAGGCAGCCCAATTACATTCCGGCCATCTCAGAGACGATTCATAACAATTCTCAACCTATATTCCTGATATGCCTGAAGAGGAAGAAATTATGCCGTCCCATTCACGACATAGTATAGCTGATCCAGACTTTCCAGTGTCTAATATCGGGACCCCTATCACACTATCGGCAAAAAGCAATACATTGCAAGGTGAGGCGAGAATAATCTTTGAGCACGCTGCAAATATGGTCCGGTATCATACGTGGTTTGTTAATCCCTTTGTAAAGCCTGCCAAAAACGATATGCTTCTGGAAGGTTATTGGGTAAAGACAGCTAGAAAGTTAGGTTGGGGAAATAGGGTAATGGAAAGGTGGGCAATGACTTTTGTAAGTCCTTTAATTGACGAAGAACATCCTATTGAAGACCGATCATGGCTAATTAGATATATTTAGTTGAAATTGAGGCAGTCTAGCGCCAGATCACATCTAGTTTCAGAGAGCAAGAATATGATTGAGGACCTGTATAACTTCTCACAAAAACCACCAGCCGAAATAAAGGCCCGAGTTGTCTATTTGCTCGAAAATGATCGGTTTACATACCACCCAAGTAAACAACAAGTTAGTAAACTCCGATCGTCCCCGGTGAGATGAGATAAGGCTTACCCAGACAGGACTGTGGTTGGCGCTTTTCTGCGCCAGAGATAGCAAAACTCTTGTTTCATAAGTGGTACCGGGGTTTGAGAATGCGAGGGAGGATAGATAAATCGTTTCTTAATCATACTAACGACGTCCTGATATGCCATACCACGGCATGTCTGTATCATTCTCTGAAGGCTTGGAGTTTCGGATCATTTGTTCAACCTCCAGATTTTTCCGCTCTGACGGCACAAAGTTAGTATTGACTTGTTTAAAAGTTCAAATCCACAGTTGTAAAGCCTATCGTACTCACTAGAAAATTTAGATGTCTATCTTCGACAGCGTGCTACCTGGCAAAGACTGCCGCCAGGAGTGCGAGATAAACTCGTTGAAGATACAAAAAAACGTATTAAGAAAATGCTGTGGGAGGGTGGATTGATACCGGATCAGGAGTCTCGTGCCCCACTGGAGGACAGAGAAGCTGCAGGATATTTGGATTTGCAGATTTCAGGCGATGAGCAAAGTGAGGTGGAGGACGATTATTCAGATCCCGAAGCGGGGGAAGCAGTTGAGGCTCCCGAAGAGGAGTTGAATAGGGACGAGTAACGTCCTATTTGGGACAAATGTAGATTTAAATAAAATAAACAAATAAAAGAGCTTATTATTATTATTATTATTATTATTATTATTTTGAATATGCCACTTAGAGTTAGACTTCAACCCAGTTTGTGAAAAAAGACATCAAGCGAAAGTCGCTTGGGGCCGAGGGAAAGTCCCAAAGAGCCGTGAAGAAGGCAGGAAGGCAAGAACAGTGAAGGAATAAGGCACATCAGCAAAAAAACAGCCTGCCCCCTGTACCTCATGTCGTTGAGTTTTACGTTTTGGTACATTGTGGGTCCTATGATCACGATATTAAAAATCCCGTTAGTTTGACTAAAGAAGATAATATTAATTCTGTTTTCTGCAAAATATGAGCAATTTTTATTAAGAACTCACGGACCTTTTATATACCAAAGTTGAGAAATTTGAGTTCATAACATACAACTTTGTAATGTAAAATATCTATGAGATATTGATAAAAACAGCTCATATTTTGCTAAAATTAAGATTTGTATCTGATTATTAGGGGACACAATCGGAAGCATCATGATTAACCGGGGTCACTCGCGATTAGCCAAAACGTAAAACTCAACGACATGGCTCACCGTGGAGCACAAAAGACAGATTTTTTTTTTGCTAATGCAGCGCAAGGCCACGCATCATTAAATAATAGACTGTCCTCATCGCGAAAGCGACGAATAGTGTCCGCTTAGATAATATATACACGGAGAAATTATTGGGGCTGGATTAGGTCATAGGGTAATGGCAAGGAGGAAGGGGAGAAATAAGCGAGAATTAGGAAAGCAGAAGAACTACGGGGAACGGTGCATTGTGGAAGTTCGGAGTCGTGAAGAGTTTGTCAATAGGAAATTCAGAAAAGGATGTTTGGATCAACAAGGGAACAATGCGTGGTGCGAGAGGTAATGCCGGATAAACTATAGGGGAAAGGTCAAAGCTGGAATGAACCAGACAACGGCGTATTTGGGCTGTTGGAAAGGATGATTGAGTCGTGAGGCAGATATTCTCAACAGAACAATTCCTAGTGCGAGAGGTAATGCCGGATGAAATACAGGGGAAATGGTCAAAGCTGGAATGGACCATACAATGGCGTGTTTAGGCTGTGGGGAAGCATGATTGAGTCATGGGGCAGAAATCCATAACGGAACAATTCCTGGCGCGAGAGGTAATGCCGGATAAACTAAAGTAGAAGAGTCAAGCCCGAATGGACCGTGCAACGGCTCAAAGAGGACGAAGTACGTCCAGAAAATATTGCATGACAACGAAATTACCGACGCAAAAAAAAATGCCCTGTAACCCAGGATTTATTCCGGAGTTATGGGACATGGACGAGAGATACAACAACTTGAGTTTTATAATTTGGCCCCCCATACCCCCTATCCCTCATGAGGTATGGGGGTCAAATGTGAACTTAAGCTGATGGGACCGATCCTAGTGGGGGAGAGAGCTAATGTCACAAACGGTGACTAGGGAAGGCATTGGTTTCACACTATTCATAGTTATGAATAGTAGGTTTGTGTTTCCTCTCACATGACTCACACTTACGGAGCATAGTTAGTATTTGTTATATGTTTATGTTATGTGCGTGACCATACTTGATGGTCAATTGATATGTATTTTGTATATGACTCATAGTTATGAGTCATGGGTCTCGCGGATGTGACCCCTTTGGGCACATGACTAGTTATGAGCATGATGATTGGTTATATATATTGTGCAGTTGACTCATAGGAGTCAGCTGATGGATTTCACACTACTAGTATGACTCGCTTTGAGTCATATGGGCGCGTGACTTATAGGTATGAGTCACTAGGGTTAGGTATGTGAGGAGGCGCTGATATAAAAGGCGAGGCTTGGGTCCTGTAGTTAGCTCACGCTTCGTGCCCTCTATTTTCCTGACCATAAGTTTTACAACACCACGTCGCTTAGAGGACGATTTCCCTTCCCTCCAAAATTTCCTTCCAACTTAGGCTTCGCGTCCCTAAGCTCTCACTATGGACTCTCACGTTCCCTTTCCCTCCCTTTTCCTCCCGAGATCTGGCCCTCCTTCTACCACCCCCTCGGTAGCTGAGGTCTCCTCGGAGACTCGTTTTCTCTCTAATCTCCTCCGTCGTACCACTGCCATTATTTCTTCCACCCCAGGTCAGCTTCCTTCGCTGTCTCCCATGGAGTGCGAAAACCTCTCCTCTGGCGAAAGCGCCCTTTTACCTCTCCTATGCTCCTCTATCCACGCAATCTCCTCTCTTGGTTCTCGTCTAGAGGAATTACACACCCAGATCCACGACCTTTAGTCTCAAGTGGCAAATTCCCGCCCCGATGAGCCCCTGAGGGAAGTCCGAAACGCTCTTTATGACCTGTCACACCGGTCGGCCGTCCCCCCCCCTGTCTCCATTGACCCGTCCAATCGCCCCCCTCCCCCGCCCCCCAACTCCTCTCGCCCAGGCCCCTCACCACCACAGAATTTCCCTCCCTCCAGGGATGACTCCGCCCCCGCCCCCCCTCGCTCCTATGCCCAGGTGATCCACGGTGGAACATCTGAGTTCAATGCTGCGGTCAGAGCCAATAAGGCCAAGGCCAAAGCAAAAGGTAAGAAATCCTCACCTGGCACCTCTGCTAATAAAGTCGCGACCGCCGTCCAAGACGCCTCCCCCAAGGGTCCTGCCCACCTCACAGCTGCTGCCCGAAGATTCTACGCTCCCAGAACTAATCAGTGTCCCCACCCTAACGAACTGACCATCCGCGTCCACTTTCCAGATATCGCTGCTTCCGTTCTCCGTGAAGCAGGTTCTGAACTCCCCAAAGCTTTCAAAGTTTTTATCAACGACAAAGGGGCTGTTACCCTTGTTGTTGCTGATACTTCCGTCCCTGCCGCTTCCTACTCCCCCTTCTTCGAGGTCCTTGCAACTAGGCTCAACCAAGCCTTCCCCGTCGCCTCCAACCCTTGGCTCCCCTTTAGGCTAGCTCCTACCGACCTCCAGTTCGCCATCCATGGTATCCCCGCCGAAGCCCATCCTGAGGAGGATGACCACCTTACCCCAATCGTGAGAAGAGGTATCCAGGACGATAAGGGCTTTCAAATCACCAGAGCTCGTTTCCTCCGTTCTGACCGTTCTACCCGCCTTGAAGGAAGAAAGGCCTTCTCCATTATCATCCACGTCCCTACTGACTCCGCCAACCTACTTACTGACTCACCCCATGTGCTGATTTTTGGTAAAAATTTCCCCGTTGAAAGAGCTTACTCTTCTTCCCCCTCTAGTCAATGTTTCAACTGCTGGAAGTTTGGACATGTTAAGCCCCTCTGCAAAAACCAAACTGTCTGCCAGTTGTGTGGTGGTCCACACTCAAGAGCCGACCACCGCTGCACTAACCCCTCCTGCCCCAAAGAAGGTCACCTTCGACCTGTTCTAGGTTGCTGTGTTGCCACTCCGGCCAGATGCCCCAATTGCTCTGAACCTCACTCGGCAAGGGACAAAGACTGTTCTGCTCGCCCGCCCCCTCCTCCCCCTCGACTTTCAAGCGAGGAGGCCATGGACCATGACGCTATGGACACCTCCGCTGCTTCCCCCCCCCATTCTCCCCGCCCACAAACTGCCCGCCCAATCACTCCGGTCCGTCAGACCATCCCCTTTGACCTAGTTATCCCCAAGGCTATCCCCCCCCCAGCTAGCGTACGCTCCTCCTCCAGGATAGGACGGCCACTCCCCGATGCAGCCCCCAGTCCCTCCTCTACACCCCGCGATGATTCGGCCTCGCGCCGGTAAATGTCTTACAACCCTTCCTCTGACTCCTCTGGGCTGGCCCCTGCTCGTTCCTTACACCTTGTTCAACACAACTGCTTAGGGAGATGGAATGTGTTTCTTTCCTTATTTAATTCTTTTGGCTCCTTGGCTGTGTTTCTTTCCTTATTTAATTCTTTTGGCTCCTTGGCTGTGTTTCCTGCCATTGTAGCTCTTCAAGACCCCCCTTTTTGGCGAGGACGCCTTCCTTCTTTTGAGGGCTTTACCAGCTTTTGTCCTATTTTTCCTGCTTTATCCAAACCTAGAGTTTGCTTTTATGTTTCCGCTGCTTTCCAGAAAGAGGTTTCTGTCCTCGCAGTTCCGCTGGGTAGGACAGATTATTTTGCGCTTGATATCTTTTCTAAGAATCTTTTTGGCGTGGGCTTTCCTTCCTTTCGAATTTTGAATATTTACAATTTATGGTCCAAGTCCCCTGGTGGGATAACTGTTTCTCCTGCTCTTGCCTTCCCCCCAGGCGACAACCCTCTGCTGGTACTGGGAGATTTTAACATTCATCACCCCTCCGCTGACCCCTTAAGACGCCACTCCTCTTGAGAGTTGGCTCTTTCCTTTCCTTATTTTTCCCATGCCTCTGAGCTGGGTTTTTTACTTCTTAATATTCCAGGAGTTTTTACGCGTTTCCCTCTTGGGGGCGACGCACGTCCTTCTGTTATGGATTTTTCTTTTGCATCTCCGGCTTTGATTCCATTTTTCAGGTCTTGGGAAGCTACCCTTCCCTCCTCTGGTTCTGATCATGTTCCAATTTCTCTTTATCTTACTCACCCCAAACTACGGCCCCCCTCTCCTTCACCCAATTGGCTTTTGACCAACTGGGCCTCCCTCTCCCCCGCTTTAAAAAATCTTACCCTTCGCGCCCCACCTTCTCTCCCCACCAGGCCTTCTCTTGAGGCTTAGTTCGACTCCTCCCTTCTCTCAGTTACTTCTTTACTTTCCCTCCACACCCCGCTTTCACGCCCCTCCACCCGATCTAAACCCTGGTGGTCTCCTTTGCTTTCACTCCTTCGTCGGGAATACCATTCCGCATCAAGAAAGGCCAGATCCTCCGCTGACCCCCAAGAAGTCGCCTCCGCCAGGCTCTCAAAATGTGGCTATTTCAAAGCAATAAAGAATGCCAAAAGCTCACACTGGAGATCCCTCTTGGCTGATGCTACTCCCAGGTCCATCTGGACTGTCAAAAAATTCACCCTCGGACGCCCCCTCCCCCGTTTTCCATCTTTCAACGACGCCTCCACCCCCACTGACATCAACGATGCCCTCCTCAATCACTTTTTTCCCCCCCGCTCAACCCCCTCCCTCCCGCACATTCTCAGGCCCTTCACTAATGCTCAAGCACTCACGGCCGAGGAGGTCTCCCTCACTTTGAGTAAGTGTTCTCCCACCTCGGCCCCAGGCCCTGACTCTATTCCATACTCCATCTGGAAACAAGTCCACAAGACCGCCCCCGAAATTCTTGTCTCCCTCCTCTCTCCTTTGCTGCTCTTCGGCCACCACCCCGCATCTCTTAAACGCGCCAACCGGGTCGTTCTTGACAAGCCTGGCAAACCCTCTTACGATTCCCCCACCTCTTTCCGGATCATTGTTCTATTGGAAACAGTCTCCAAGATTCTGGAAAGAATAGTCGCCACCCGGCTTTCAGCCGTTGCCAGGTTCTAGGGCCTGTTATCCCCTAACCAATGTGGTTCCTTACCCGCCCTATCCTCCTTTGACGCCTGCACTGCCCTTGTTGATTCTGTTCGCACTCTTCAGCGCCCTGGTCTCAAAGTCTCCTCGCTTTTTCTTGATATCAAAGGGGGCTTTGACAACGTTGACGCCTCCATCCTTTGCTCCCTCCTAAAAAGGAGGGGAATAAACCATTATTTAGTTTCTTGGGTGCTTTCCTTTCTTACTGACCGCCGTTGTTGTTTGTTGTTTGAAGGGTCTCCTAAGATTTTTTCCTCTGTCACTGTAGGTACCCCTCAAGGGTCCCCTATTTCTCCGCTGTTATTTGTTATTTATGTTTCTTGCTTGCATGTTCCCCTGAAAAGGGGTCTTGTACTTTCCTATGTTGATGATTTTTGTTTAACCATTGCTTCCGACTCCTACCGCTCAAATGTCAGGCACCTCCAAAGAGCCTTTGGCGTCATCAGAGCCAAAGCCTCCAAGATGAAGGTTGGCTTTTCAGTTCCCAAAACCGAACTCATCCACTGGCGCACTCCCCTCCAGAGGGATCCTCCCGGTACACTCCGCCCCCCTCCTATTGCCCTTGACGGCCAGGTTTTCTTTCCCGCTACTCAACTTAGATGGCTGGGCTACTGGTTCCTGCCTAATATCTCCTCTACTGCTCATTTTTCCTGCAGGCTTGCTCTTTCTCAGACTGCTTTTGCTGCGATCAGGCGCCTTTCGTCTTCTGAGGCAGGTGTCTCCTCCCACCTTTGCCACAGGCTGGCCTATTCTTTAAGTTTCCCTATCCTGTCCTACGGCGCCGACCTCTTCGTCCCTACCAAAGGGCTGCTCTCCAAGATGGACAACCACTGGAGACAGGTTCAGAGATGGATCACCAATTGTTTTCATTCCACCACCCTTTCGGTCCTCGCTGCGGAAGCCTGCCTACCTCCCCTGCAAGTGCTCCTCACTCACAAAAGACGAATGGCTGCTCTCCGCCTTGTCTGCTCCCCCCCACCGTCAACCCGGCCGCTGCTCGCCTGGCCCCTACCTTCCCCTCCCTCATTAAACACAGAGCCAAGGACTCCTACAGACACCTATGCACTCGCCTCCCCCGAATGTCATGCCCCTGCACTGGAAGACCCCCCTCCCCAAACCCCCCGTCCACACTCATTTGCCTGTGGATGCCCTTTCTCATCTTGTGCTCCCGTTGTTGGACGGCCTGTCTTACGTCCCACTCATTAACGGGTCTCTCCTTCCTGACTTACCTCGCCTCCCTTCCGACTCCCTCATGAGGTCCACTTTCAAGGCCCTCCAAAAACGCAGTCGCTCCTTAATGATCGAACATTGGAAATTGTTCCTCCCCCCCCTGTCCTATTATCAGTTCCCCCTCAGCCTAAGACCCCACCTCTTCATGGGCCTTGGGAAGTTCACCGCTGGCCGCATCCATCAGATGAGAGCCCAGAAGAGCTACCTTGCAGCCCACCCTCCCGCCTGGTCCCGTTCGGAGGTCTCCCTCATCTGTCCCCTGTGTGGGGAGGAAGAGGAATCCTTCAGTCACGCCATCCTCCGCTGCGAAACCAAATCAGAACCCAGAGCGCGCCTCCTCCAAGGCATCCTCTCGGTCGGCCCCGACGCCCCTCTGTGGTCTTCGTCTTCTCTCCTTCTTTCCTTTGCTGAGTTCATTAAAGCCACTGCTACGAATTTTCCACCTGACATGTTCCCTTCACGGGCTCCCTCTCCTATTTCAATGGTTTTTCCTTCCTCTCCTCCCGCTGCAGGACTTTTTTCTTCTTCTCCCCCGAGATACATTTGAGTGTTTTTTTCCTCTTTGCCGTATGGTTTTTCCTTTGGAATTTCGTTTTATGGTTTTTCCTTGCTTTGTTATACCGTGGAAGGTGTCGTATCGAGTACTTGATACAATTTGGAGATGATGCTTTGAGTTTTTATTTTGTTATTGGTTTTTGGGATTAAGGTTTTGTTTACGCCATAGCTAGCGCTGCATGCGAGTTCTTGTACCTTAACAACGAATACATGATATAAAAAAAAAAAAAAAAAAAAAAAGGTCCTGTAGTTAGCTCACGAACCATCCCTCCTATTTTCCTTCCGATTGAAATCACTACTCCGGTGAAATCATCGTGAGGAATCTTACCCTCTCCCCTCTTCTGATGGCCTCGTTGCCTAGGAGGGTGAAGCTACTTCCCCCCTCTCCTCCCTCTGTTTCCCTTCTGATGGCTCGAGTATTTAGGTGCTCTTGTCTATGGGGTCTCACGGTCGCGTTCCCCCGCCCCCTTCTCCGCACTTGTTTTGCTGCCCTCGCTTAGCATTTGCACGGTCGGCAACCCCTCACCCTCGTCATAAGCATAGCGCAGCTTCGGGTTATCGGTGAAGTAGTGGCCCCGGTGGCTCTGCTCTCTGGTATTGCACTATCTCCTGAGCGCTACGGTCAGTACGGTCGTATCGTCGAAAATTCGTGATCCCTTGGTGGTCCTTTGCTTCGTACTTCTTGGTGTTGGGTCTACCCCTCCTCTTTCCTCCGCCGGTTTCGTCCAGTCGCTCTGTTACAGCTACAAGTCACTCTTTCTCCGCCGGCCTCTGTCTCCTCATGATGGTCTGGACCTGGGATCTCACATGGCCGCGTGCGTGTGGGTGAAACTGTCTGGTTTCTAGGGTGTTCAGGCTACCACCTCTGGCCCCGTCTTTAGTGGGTTATGCACTCCTCCTTTCCGCTGTGTTTCCGGTGGCCCTTGGGCCTCGCTTCACTCGCCACACGTCTCCACCGCGACCGGCTTTGTTATATGGATCTCCCGCTGGTCCTCGCCTCGACTCTCGCTGCCGGGCTATATGCTCCGAACTTACGTTCCTCGTGTGTGCTCGTGTGGGTTGGTATATCCGCCCTTTTGTCTATGGGGTTGGGATTTCTAGATTGGGCTTGAAGTTTTCTTTGTTGGTTTCATAGGTTTCTCACTGTCGTCTTGGGGCTTGTCTTTAGGGGTGCATGTCTGTGGAGGTTTTTGGTGCGTGGTACTCAGGCCCATGGTTTCCTTTGTAGTTTCTACCCATAGTACTGGGCGTTCGATTTCTACCATCATGTCAAAGTAGTTATGTTCGTTGGGCAGGGTCAGAGGGTTTTAGCATCGGGGACTTGGGATGGACTGTAGTAGGAGGTTTTTTGTCGACATCAGCGGTCTACGGCTGTAGAGACTTTGTACCTAGTTAGCTACCGGCTTAGTAAAACAAAATAAAAAGAGAGATAAAAAAAAAAACAAAAAAAAAAAAAAAAAGGTCCTGTAGTTAGCTTCTCACGCAGTCATCTAAGTACTCTCCTATCTACTATCTTGAATGATATTCTTTATATCCCTTCTTCATGATTGACATAGTATGAGAACAGCATTGTATGAAGATCTACAACGTAGGAACGGCCTAAGAATGTTGTTCTTTACTATATGGATTGATCATTACCTATTGCACCATATCTCACGAACTAGGAATGTTACAAGAAGACACAGGTCAAGTCCGATAATAGATACGATATCAGCTACCCCTAACACCCCTCTCTGACTAGATGCTGTTAACAGAATATATAAGAGGACAACCTAGTGAAATTATGCAAGTAATTCAAACCTAATCGGTCAAAGTCATATAAAGTTACATGCCCTTACAGTTAAAGGTATGAGGGAAACAAAAGAGTGGACATTTAAGCAAGATTACTCCTATGTGTTAGGTGATTCAAACGCATATGGTAGATACCAACAATTCTACTAAGAACCTCTCAGTAAGGCAAATGCATTATACCTTAATAGCCATTACTAGTTAAGGCAATTATAGGCAAAAGTCATACCAAAGCTCGATTTATAAGTAGTTTGAGAACTTGTAGTATTCAATAGCCTGATGATCATAGTAGTTGGTCACTTCTTGGATGGTTCAGTAAAGAATATTATTACACTAGCTGATCAAACTGCATGTACTCTGTACTCATCTATTACTGATAGTAATGATTCACACTCTCAGTAACATCAGCAAAAAGCAAATCTGTATTTTGTTTTCTACAGCAAGCCATGTTATTGAAATTTACACTTTGGCTAGTTGCAAGTAACTCTGGTTAATCCTAATACTTCCGATTGTCATATTTAAAGATCAGATACTCATCTTAATTTTAGCAAAATATGAGCTATTTTGATTAAAACTTATGGATATTTTATATTACAAAGTTGTTTGTTATAAACTTAAATTTATCAACTTTGGCATGTAAAAGGTGAATAAGTTCTGAATAAAAACTGCTCATATTTTGCAGAATATAGAATTAATATCATTGTTTTAAGTTGAAAAAACAGGATTTCTACTATTGCAGTCATAGGACTCACGATGTGCCAAAACATAAAACTCAATAGCATAAGGCACAAAGGGCATACTTTTTTTTTGCTAATGAATATAATAATATACATCTTTAAAATATTAAGCGAAGGATCAGATAGTCATTAGTGTCAGAATTTGCTTGTACTTTCTTGTCCGAAGAGAATTTGCTAATAGCCACTTAGTTAGTATAGTTTGCACATGTAGCCTACAAATTCTCAGACATGGAATATAAATATCCAATTGTCTCTCTAGCTTTACAAACATCATCAAGTACCGAAGAAGAGATCTTATCAATATAAAAAGTTCTCATACTAGAAAATATTATTAGACTTTACTTTTTATCCATCAATTACCTTAATAATAATTCTTAAATTATATATATAAACTTTCCTAGACGATCTCTATTTAGAATACACAGGTCTAGCCTGATAGTAGACTCAATATCTGCTGTCTCTAATAATTAGTTACTTGTAATACTAAAGTTATCAGATTTAACTAAGCCTTAAAGGTTAGTTGACTTCTTTATTAAATATCCAAATCATTATCAAATTACAGAGATT
The DNA here is from genome assembly GCA_003070745.1 of Tuber borchii. Lineage (NCBI taxonomy): Eukaryota > Fungi > Ascomycota > Pezizomycetes > Pezizales > Tuberaceae > Tuber > Tuber borchii. The sequence continues at coordinate 232,434 of NESQ01000064.1, forward strand.
AATAGTAATATATACTAAGACACTTTGTACAATAGCCTATTTTGAACTTATTGAGAACAACTGGCAATTTCTTGAATATTAGCTGAATATCTAATCTTGAACTCTATAAGTGATAATCTGAAGATATTGCTAAGCTAATTAGTATAGAATATATAAATGGAAATGAAATTGATAAATAAAAGATAGATATAATTATTAAATCAATATCTTCTAAGAGCTGTGAGTAATTTGTCCTCATACATGTTATTCTAGGTAGTGATGTCTTATTTATTTTACTTTATTTTATTTCTAATACTTTGCAATAGATTAATCTATTGGTTTTTATAAAGAGTTTTATTTTAATAATAGTAATACCCTTTTGAAAAATATTCTGAATCTTTTATATACTAGGCTAAAGTTGGTACTTTTTTCTGTTTGCAAAAAGCGAATAATATTTGTTATTAGTATCTTATTCCTTAACTTCTATATAAATAGTATCTTACTCCAACCATTTTCTCTCTTTCTTCTTCTCTTTATTTTTCATCTCAATCACTAAACTACTAATTTAGTTTAATATCTTATTAATATTACAATAATGACAGTATTTCATGATGAAATATCTTTGAAATATTTGTTTAAAGCAGAGATATTTAATACACTCTTCTTGCAATAATTGATTTTCTTATATTTTCCTCAATTTCTTGTAGTTTTACTTTTTCTAATTATCAAAGTTTATTAACTTGTACTTTCATACTTGATACTCTTTGATTAAACTTATAAAGAGAGTGTATTTCACTATTAAACACTTCTACTCCATATTAAGTATTGCAATATTGATAAAACTAATCAGTATTTAATATTATTATATTTTTATAAAAAGTAGCTTTACTTACTTAAAGTTTATTTGATATATAATCTAATAACCACAGTCATTACAGAATATTGTTTCTCTATAGTGATTTACTTATAATCTTATTATCTTTGTTATAAAGGTAATAACACTTTATTTCTTTACTTAATTCTTATCAAATTTACAGAATCTTCTATTATATAATAAATAATATCTTCAAATATATTAACTTATTGTTAGTTTGTTTAACTTTTAATCTATTACTCTTCTATTATAATACTAAGAAAGATTAATTATTTTTATTTTTCTCATAGACTTCTCTCTTGTCCTCCTTGCCTTAATTTCTAGACTCTAAGTATAAACTAGTCTACAATTCCTCTATTTTTTATGCTAACTTATTGACTAATAAAGAGAACTTCTTTTACATTAAATATATTCCTAAATAGATATAGTGGAAACTCTAGCTTAAGAATATCTATATAGTATTATATCTATCTATCTGACTACCTGTCTAAGGGTAGTAGTAAAAATTCTATAAAATTATTGGACCTGCTATTACTACTTTAAAATAGTACTTAATTATCCAATCATACTAAATATTCAAACATGATAGAAGCTATTCATAATTTTGTTTATAGATTATTGTTCAGTATTTCTCTTAAGACTTGATAAAATAAATATATTTATAAGATTAGTAAAAATTAACAGTCTAAAATTCAGAGTGCTCTCAAATAGAAAGATACTCAATTCATTCTAGAGAGTAATAGTGCTACTTACAAAAATAAATATATAACTAAGATTAATAATTAAAATATGCATATCTTAAAGAATGCTAAAACTCTACAGAGATCTCTTATTATATCTCTAAAATAACAGAAGACTTGAGTATACTATTAATCAATTTTGTCAATAAAACAGACTCAAATATATTGTACCAAAAAAGAAAAGGTGAGATATTATTAACCAGTATCTCAGCTATCATATGGAGTCAGGATTAGCTCTATATCCATTAAGTAGGAACTAGAATCTTTTCCCAATCCATCGATTTTAAACTTGGTATGACAAAAATGGTTAAGAAAGTAGCACTAATGGGAAGCTTAAAGTAAAAAACCTCTTACCACTGGAAAAACATCAGGAAAATGTTTTTGCGCGGTCCAGGGTGGTCCTGAACGCTCCTGAACCACCAGGGGGGGTTTTGGTCCCCATGGTCCTCCCTGGTCCGCGCTGATCCACCCTGGTCCACTTCGCGTAACCGAGGTGCGCGACCGTGCACCAGCGCGCACCAGCGCGCACCAGGGAGCACCAGGGGGACCGTAACCCCCCCTGGTGGACCAGGACGTGTTTTTACATTTTCCTGATGAATGCATACCTCTTTCTACAGTATATGCCTAAATCAATATGGTATCAAAGATTAACCTACATTAATTATAATTGGATTTCAAAATTAGTTATTCAGAATTACTTGAATCACCATTGCAGATATAGTATCATGTTGTGGCCATCAAACTTAGTAGGATACTTACAATTTGTTCTAATGGAAAAGTTTGGAGGAATCTAATTCATTTCCATATAGAAGTTTGAAAGATAAGCGTATAAGAGCAGAGCATTTAACAGAAATTGGAATGTCTAAATACCATATGATCTATAAACAGATACTAGATGGTGGCTTAGCAGTTCCAGCAAGAAGTATACTACCATATTATTTATATTTAAAATATGAAAGAATCAAAGAAATAATAGTTATAAAATTAATTTCTGAAAAATGCTTTTGCATCACCCAGAGAAAGATAATGGAGTAAGCAATCTTTCCTTTACCAATGCTGAACTTATTTTTATTGCTTAATGTCATAATCTCTGGAATTGCACTTCTCTTCTCTCTAGTAATACTCTAGTTGATTTCATCTAACATCTTATAAGATTTCACCTAAGACTAATTTACGAAATACCAAAGTAATTATAGCATAAAAGTATAATAAGTAGATGGTATAATGATTAGAGTTAATATAAATGAAGAGTGGGGATATCTTAGTTAAAGAAGTTTTAGAGAGCAGTGCTTTTGAATTCTGAATTTTTGTTAGGCTCTGTTCACCAATCCACAGTATAAAAATGCCCAGTATTTCTGACAACTTATTTCTTAATAGGAAATACAAACAACACTCTATGACAATAGTTGAACCATAGAAAGTTGAAGAATATCCATTAGCATATATTAGCCAAAGAAGAAGTCTATCAGAGGTCTGACAAGCAAGGAGTAGCAGCAATGGTGATGTTGCGAAATATTGCATGTCTTGTCCCTCAGTATTTTGCAACATCGCTATTTCTGATACTACATGATGGTCAGGCCTTTGATCGGTCTCCTTTTTCAAGTTACATAAAGTATGCTAATTGGCATTCTCAATCTTACTATAGTTCAATAATTATCATAGAATATCTTTTGCCTTCACTATTAGGAAATAAGTAGTTTTCAGAAATACTCAGTATTTTTATACTGTGGGTTACCGAACAGGGCCTAGTAGTTTTACTAGATTTCTCTTCCTGCATGTCTCTTTTATTTTCTGTTCATACTATCTTTAAGGATTCTTTATATTCATCTTTTTTTTTCTAGCAGTTTGTAGCATCGCAGGCAAGAATGACGCACTTGAAGGGAATCGCTCTTGTTATATATAGGAGAATAGCTTAATATATTAGTAGGTGTATTTCTCCCTACTCTTCTCCGTGCAGTTATCCTCCCCGCGTCCTGTTACTCGTGTTTTAATGTTGGTACCAACTCTTATGAGTCTATGCCGAAGTCCAGACCAGCCCTGTCGCACCCTTCGTATATAGACCGCACGCCTCCTTCCTTCCTTCCTTCCTTCCTTCCTTCCCCGTTGTTCCCTCTTTAAGGACCTATTTAGTTTTTTGCTTGGATTAGAACTAGTATTAATTTTGTTTTTTCCAAAGTCCAAATTCTTGAAAAGTCTAACCGTAGACTTTATATCTTAGCCCTATGATGATATCATACCAAACAACAGCTAGATTCGGATTTAAACCTTTTTCATCAAATTGGAAATTATCTATGTACAGTATAGGATGTAAACCCCACCAATGCTTGCTCAAATCCTAATACAATCCAAATCCAGTCCAGTCCGAGTCCCTACCTACCTACCTGCCAAACACACCAAGACCCAAGTTTATATGATACTTAAATCACAACCCAGATTTTGACTCCAATCCAATCCGGCCTCCCAAAACCGTGTCATGAATTGTCAATCAAATCCTCACCGGCCAACCAATATTATTATAAACTCTCCAATAATATCCCGCGTGATATCCCATGATTCAGTCTCCATTTCCAAACACCCACTCTAGTATTTCTAAGTTATCCTACTTTCCCTCCCCACTCGGAGCTCTTTCTAGCTTGATCTAGCTGCGCGTCTTTGTATGATATCAAATCTCTTTTTTGTCACTGCATGCTATGTACTAGTACTCCGTCATGGGAACCCACCATCACTAGTGCTCACGTGCCGTATTTCGAATTGAGGTCAGGTCGAGTAATTTCTAATTACATACTGCACAGTTCCTGAGAGGATTTGTGGGTAAGAGTTGCATTGCGCTGACAGTAGTTCAGGTTTGTATTCTCAGTGGTGGTAGTGTGATATTATTACTGATGTGCTTTTCCCGCACACGTTAGTCCCCCCGGTGGGCTCTCCGGCGGTCGGTTAAGCATCGTGGTATATACCGGTTCCGAGTACTAGAGAAACCTCCGGCAATCACTTCCAAACCTCTTCTCATGACGCTCATAAATAGCAGTTTTAGCCCATACAACTTATTCTGAACATGGGGCGTCCTTAGATACATCCCTGCTTGCCTATCATCTAGTCTAATAATGTGAAAACATTATTATAAGCGCACAGGTAGGGTTCAATTCATCACCTAAAAACCTACAAACCCATCCTTTACTGTTACAGACACTATTGTATAATACATGAGGGTATCTAAACACTCATCAATCCATCCACTCAGATCCTCCATTGCCTCTTCCTTTCGCCGCCCACCCTTTCCCACAATCCGTAGCACATGTACCAAGTTAACGGAACCGTTAGTACGCCTATGATACCAAACATTCATCCCGCATTAGCGTGCCCATTTACAACACGAAAATAAAAATAAAAGAAATCCACGCCTGTCCCCCACTCTCCCCTGCTTCCTTCTTCCCATTCGTCATATCTTTCCCAATCCAACCCCACACTATCCGGACCAAACCAATAACCCACACCGACATATGCCATTGAAACATTCACAACCCCAATAATCGCAAGCAAGCAACAAAATAATAATAATCCCACCATGATATTATCATATACTTTCGCCCTATGCAAATTCCCATGCCGTTTATACCTTCAAAACAGCAACTCCGGATCCCATCGAGAAGAAACCAAGCCAAGGAGGTAGGAAAGGAAACGGTGATAAAAAAAAAAAATGCGTACAATTTTTTTAATAGAGGGAATAGAGAAAAATGAAAAAGATAATATAACCCCATGACATGTAAAGAGAATTTCAGCTTCTACAAAGAAAGCCCTGTTGGGAAATATGGTAAAAAGGGGGAGAAAAATCAAGTAGGAACAGACCATAATAATGAGTATGAAGACAACGAATGAAACTGGCGCTTTTGCCGTTGCCAAAAAGAGAGGTGTAGGAAAGAGGAAAAATAGTCAAAGAGCAATCAATCCCAATCTCCCATCTTCCTGTTCTCTTTTTCGTACCACAAAAACTGAGTGGACGCGATTATCTCTAGCTGATGTATCGCATCCTTTTGAGTACTCGGACATCTCTCACTTCTATTGCCCAATAAGCAATTTCTAGGCGAGACAAAAAAAAATGAACGAAATGTGATTTGCGTTGTACATGCCCCCTGCCCAGGCCGGCCAAGGGATCAGTTGGCTCGATGGGGAAAGCTTGCCTGCACCGCCGATTCCGCAAGTAGTGCCTCCTCGGGACTCGGTAGGTCGTCGAACCAGGGGTGAGCAAGGACTTGCTCGATTGTAGGGCGCCGCTCTACGTCTCTATCGAGCATCAATCGTATTAACTCCAATGATACTTCAGAGAGAATAAATGGTATTCGCAGCTCGCGATCCATAATTTCGTCAATCTGAGTCGTAACTCAAGTTAGTATACATCCCCCTCACTTCCTATGCCGCCCAATAATCAATCTTACGTTATAGAATGGGTTCTCCTTGTAGCAAATGGTATACAATAATACACCAAGTGCCCAAACGTCTTGCTCTTTGCCTTTATACGATTTGCCGGCTAAGACCTCTGGCGCCGCATAATCTATCCCTTGAATTAGAACTTGGTTCCAGATTCAATAAACCATAACAACACTTACCTATTGTTCCCACAAAGACGTCGAACGGCCCATTCCTAATATATGCCGCGCTGCCGAAATCGATAACTTTGATATTCCCTTCACCGTCAAGTACCACGTTCTCGTCTTTGATGTCGCGGTGCACTACCCCAGCTTTTGTATGGAGGTGATGAAGAGCACGAGCAACCTGAACAAATATGCTCCTACACTCATCCTCATCCATGTTCACCTTGAGTTCGATATAGTCGAAAAGATCCATGCCAGGAAGCCCGTGCGGTACCATCTCGATATAGTAATTGATATCATCCTCGAAGAAGTCGGTCATTTCGACGATGTTGGGATGCTTCAGACCATCACGCCGTAAGTAATCAAGAACATGGATCTCCAAAGGGACTGTTCCTAGGCGGCGATCGCGCGTCCAGGTATCGACCAGAATTCGACGTTTGGTGACGTACTTGAGTACTACCCGCTTCGCCTGGTTCCGCTTGTATCTCCCAAGTTTGACTTGGCCATACGCCCCTTGGCCCATCTCCTCCAGGATCACGAAATCTTGTATATTCTTTCTCCGCTTGGACATACCTTGGGGCCCGGGCGTTGATACAAGGCCATTTGGCTCTGTTGACTCATCCTCAGAACTCGGCGGTGTTGGTGACTGTTGAAAGGCTTCCAATTGCCTCGTCAAAAGCGTAGCATTATCACCCCTCTGGCCATCTGAGACAATCGGAGTGCTTGGTTGGCCGGGGCTTGGACGTTTAGGGGGAGTAATTGGTCTTCGAAGAATGCTGTTCGAAGGGTCTGAGGTCAAGGAGGAGGCATGCATGTGTCTCGAATATGTGATCCAAAGAGCATAAACAACTTCACTCCCTCCAGCACCCTCTTCGTCCGGATCATCAATGATTACAGCCTCTTCGTCCTTTGTTTCTGACATGACAACCCTCATCTGGACGTCAACTCTCAGTTCGGCACCATCTCTGTGCCTGGCAGTCAATCCACCCGACTTCACAAACACAGAAACGGCATCTCCCTTCCCATCCCTCAAGGCAAGCACAGCTTTCGCCTTCCGGAAAGAATGTTCTGGGACTACAATGCCGTCGACAAGGTCGATTTTGTCTTCATCGGTGATGAACTTGAGGATTCTATCGAACTGCGGAATAATATCAGTAATTGGCAAGCCTACTGAATTCAGATGCCCGAAAAGCGCAGCCGAGAAAACAGCGTTCGAGCTGGTAATCCGGAGTGTTGACGCTGACAGAACGATGATGCCAGCAATATGTGGGAATGATGATACTCTCAACGCTCCCTCACCAGGAACTGGCTCGACACCGCATGGGATACGCATCCCGATACTGTTCATTGCCGTAAATTGGTGAATTTCTGTTGTTTGCTCCAAGTTGATTGTACCATCCTCGTTCCGCGGAATCATGGGAATGAAGTCTGAGATGTCTACGCCTCCCTCCGGAATGCTGTCCTCTCCGAAAATCTTTGTCATGTTTCCGCTGAAACTCATTACCTTCCCAGCCGAGTCCGGATCGTTGGAGGTGTGCAAGAGAGCCACATCCTCGCTAATTTCTTCCACCACCCAAATCAGGCCCCCTCGTTTCTCCTTCACCCAGAGACTTGCAGCGCCAGTGTTCCCATTTCGTTTCCGGATCGGCACAACATCCCCGCAAAGTATGACTCCCCTCGATTTGTTTTGGTTGTGATGCATTGATGGCTGTGCGACTCCAGCATTGTAATCACCATTTCTTATTGGCGATCCGGTATAGTATGCATCAGATTTGACCCGCCTGTTACCGTTTCCATAGGGGCCATTTTGCAGCATCGCCGATGTAACATTGGGTGAGCCGTGATGACTGTGAGGGTAGGGAAACGAGGAGGACGAGTTTTCACCAGAATTTAATTTGTTTGCTAACCATTCTCTGCGCTCCTCTTTGACGACCTCGAGAATACCAATTTTGCGCACCTCGGCTTTAGTCACTCCGAAAACAAGACAGGCCAGATCATTAGCAGCAAGTATCGTCCATGGGTGGTGCGCCTCTGTAGTAAAAATTGCCTGAGAAGCGAGGGTGTATCGGCTTGTATGCCCATGAACGGAAGACCTGCTCATGACCGGTCTGGGACCCATTTCAGTAGCGGATTGTGGCATATCGCCGGCCAGGTATGGCTGTGCGAGGGCTTCGTAGAGTTTAGTTTGAACCGTTAAGGGAGTAGTATCTGTATAGGTACGCTTGAGGCTCGCTCTCCGGGTGGATGGGGGTGACGAATGGGTTGTTGAGGTAGAGTCATTGGTGGTAGAGCGAGATGTACTCTCAGAGCGAGACTCATCACTGAACGAACCAGCCCGATCCGCATTCCGTAACGGTAGAGTAGGGTTGGCAGCTTGTGTTCGGGGCGAAACGGGTGTCTCTGGGGAAAAACTCTTTTCAAATGGATTCCCTTCGAATCCGGCCGGGCCCGTTACCGGCCCGCTCATCAAGGGGGTCTTCTCCTCGGACACCAAGTTGGCTTTCTTAAGTAACTCCATCACCTTTGCAACCTCTTCATCTCCTTCAACCTTGGCCTGAGCGGAAGTAATCATCGGCGATTGTGAACCCCATCCCAACTTGTCCCTCATAAACTCTATACTCCTCTTAAGAATATTTTGTCGGCTGTGGATCAAATCTTCTGACTGATGGGCAAAAGAAAAGGAATGTAAAGACTCTGTGGGGAACCTGGCCAAGTCCTCGCAAAATCCCAACGTTGGCGAGGTTGGAGGGATGGAAAGAGAATTGACTCTAGTACCAGGGACCGACATGGAGTGTGGTATCACAAATGACTGTGTACCTGCCAGTGGAGTCTGCTGCCTTATCCGTCGTAAGCCTGAAGTGTAGAGATGGTCGCCTTCACCTATTGGACTCCTAAGGCACAGTAGGTTTTAGTCTCCGGGGGTAAGAATAATTCCGCAAGCACTCACTGTGTTATTTGCTGCTGAGGGTCCATAGAGGAATCGATAGAGAACCTGATTTTCGGCTTATAAGAACTTCCACCAGTATTCGTGCTAAGATGCAGGCTCTGCGATTTTATCGGTGGAGTTGATCGAGGCCGTGCAAGGCCCTCCAACATATCTGACCCCTCAACTACACAAGGAAGCATCAGCGATGCCCAAAATGAGGCGAGGCACCCGTTGGCATGCCACCCAACACCACATGAAAAAGTGCACGATACGAGAGATCTCCCCGAATATTGTCCCATGCGGTGGGTATTAATTTATGAAGCAAATGAAAAGGAAACAATATTCAACATCTCGCAAAGTTCTTGTGCTCATCCGCCCGAGCGAATGGCGAGACTCGTAACACCAAGGAAACAACACCACCCCAAACCGAGAAATGGAAAAACTCACCATTGCGACCCGGGGCTGTGAGTCCAGCCATAATTATTCCAACACCCGAAGGAAATTTCCCCAGACCGGCAATTCCGTATCCGATGGGAGGGGTGTGCCGGCAGTCGCCTGTGGGTTTCCGACGGTTTCAATATTATTTTTTTATTTTTTGCTTTCCCAAGTGCTTCCCTTCAAATGTTTTGTACGAGGTGCGACGGGTGTGGCTCGACAAATGCGGGGCGCAGAAAGTGTCCAAAGGCAAGAAGCGAAATGGCTCTGTAACTTTCCAGTAGAAAGCGGATAAAAAATAAAATATAAAATATAAAAAGATAGTTGGTGTTAAAGTGGGGAGGAGTGAGGATTAACGGTTGAGAAGGAACAAGTGCTGCAAGAGACGTTCGTCGCAATAATACTTGTAAAAGGAGGGCTGTCTTTTTTTTTGTTTTGTTTTTTCCCTTCTTTCCTTTTTGCCTCAAGTTCCAAGAAGAAGGCGGGGAGAGAGGAACCAGCAAAAGTAGAGGAGGAGGAGGAGAAGTCGAAGGATAAATGGACGAGGGACCCAGCAGGGGTTCGCGAGCAAGCTGAGGGAGGACTGTATTGGTACCGCACGTTATTCTTGGGAGAGAGACAATTGTATGTATAATAAGTAGCGTACTTGCAACGTGTGGTAGGTCTGAGTACGATACTGCCGGCACTGTATCAGCGCAGATAGAGAGGGCCACCCTGTGGTACGGTAGGGTGTGAGGCAAAGAGGTGTGGGACACAGCAGAATGGCCGGCGGGGTTTAGATAACCTGAGTTGAACCCTCTCCTCTCCACCCTCCGTCCATCCAGCACCTTTAAGGCAAACTCTCCAGCTGACGCTACGTCAAGGCAGAGGACGGGCTTAAAACAGATACCGTAAATGACGAACAGCGGCGGCAACAGTAGCAACAATAATAATAATGATACCAGTATTATACACCCACGATAATCAACCGCACCCACTCCAGCAGACAAACATCAAAAGTGGCGACATCTAATCGGGGGGGATAAACAAAGCCTGGACGGTCTGGCATTCAGTCTTACCTTTTTAAAAACAAAAAATGAAATATGAAGCACAAAATGTAAAAATTAATGTAAAAAATAATCAACCCCTCCATACCATCGCCCAGGAGCGACTAAGAAAATGTCTATTATGTAGTAAACCACGGTAAAAGAAAGACGTATCGCACTGTAGGGTACAGTATAGTACGGGTATGCAATTGTTGTCCATCATCTATCTCTTCAACTATCTAGACCTTCCACCCTCCTCCTCCTCCTCCCTTTAGTCCAAAAGTTCGTCCCACGGACCACATTGTCACCACGACCACGCATAACCCTCAGTAGAAAATAAAATGAGAAGAAAAAGCCTGACATGTCACGACCCAACTAACTCTCACCCCTCTGTTCCCATGGGTACAAGTACCGGTGTATTGTACTCGAGTACATCACCCTATGCCAGTAGCTACGGTACGTACCGTAGTCATATACCGGGTAAAGACTCTCCCTTGGGCAGACTCTTCTTCTCCTCCCTCATATTGTTGTCTCGCCCCCAGCTTGCTCCTCCTCCTCCTCTCCTGCAGCACTTATCCTGCACTGCTCAGCACCCACCCTCCCCGGCCCTAACGCTCGCCGGGGCCAAGAAATCATGATCAGATGTTGCAGTGTGAGTACCGTACTCCCGCCAGTATGATACTCTGTCTAACCAGAGGCATCCTCGGCCCACCCATTTCGCTCGAGTCCTAAACCCTTTTTAGGCTTCAACGGTTGCAGAATTAACCGTGAGGGCAACCGCTTTTCCCTTCCTTGAGGGCACAGTAGGAATCACTGCTCAGGTGCTGTAGGTCACTAACTTTATCCCTCTCTGTGTTCGCACGGACAACAGCATCAAACAGTGTGTACTTGCGCTATACCGTGGTCTGCTTACCGTACGCTATCCTATTCATCTCAGTTCAATCAGAGCCCTGGCGCAACTGCTTGCACAAGTGTTACACCGCACATCACCAGAAACTCTCCACACCCGTTTTATATCACTTCATAGACAACCCTACCATCGCCGTCCGCCAAGTCCCCTCTAACATTGTTGACACGTGAGTTCCCGGCCTGGTTTTCTTCCTTTACGCCAGTCCGCTCTCAATGCTCACAATTCGCTTGCATCTACCGAGCCAATTCAGCCTGGTCCGACGCACAATGGACCCTTCTTTCCCCCTTGCCGTTTGTTGTTCCCCCAAATGTCCAATGGCCTTGCCTTCATCACCGCCAGAATGAGTTAGACCAGTTACTATTCTTGTGAATGGGCGTATGCTTGTTGTTTTTCCCCACCTGCCATCGTTCGCCCTACAATGCGTTCAATTCAATCCACGACTGCCCGAGTGCTCGTACCGGTACCCTGCCGTAAACCATCCTCCCTCTTGGGGCAAGGCAAGTTGGAAACTCGCGAAGCAGCCAGCCAGCCAAGAAAAAACAAGGCAAAAAGTGAACAAAAAGCAACCTGAACAGTATTGTAACCAAACCGTTCACAAAAACGTCCACTCTTTCCCTGAACCCCGCACCCCGCATTCCAGGCTATCCCTTTGGCGAACCGGAGGTTGACATGGTAACCGCTGTTTCTGAGGCTCAACGCGGGTAAGAGAAAAGGTCCCCGCCCAGTTGCGTATCGGACTGCCCTGACCATCTTTTGCTCTCTGTTGCCCGCAATTTTTCCCAGGACAACTGTGCGGCAGGGCGCGAAAAAGAAACCCCACGTCTATCACGCCGCTACTCCATTGCGCATTAAATACCTCTGGCCGGGAAAAACCTGTTTGAATGGGAAAAGCTCCTACCATTCTGCTGTGCTGGTTTCGTTTGCCGGTTTGGTTAAACCATGCTCGCTGAGGGGTTGAGAACATGAGAACACTCTGGAGAGACCAAACGCGATAATACCACTGCCGGTACAAGCATCCCATCACGGCCAGTTTGCTTACCGTACTCGCCCTGGGTTACAGTGCTCGTACGCTTCACGACCTGCCCCTAGTCACATTCAACTATCAGATTTCACCGCAGCATTCCATTCCATCCATGTCGTCATACACCTATCCTAGCCGAGCGGATGTTGTAATACCGGTAATACCGGTGCCCTGCCTAGCCCCCCCTGACGCCACATTTTCTCATTCAATTCCATGGTGCCGGACACCTGAAATCAACCCTTGTGGGTGCCTCTTTTTGCTTACATAATATATATAAAAAGCAGTGCCTAGTTAAAATAACCTCGAAAATGACCATAATAATATATGGGTAATCCGAAATTTCACCATCTCCATGAATACTGCCCCTATTAGAAATTAGAAAAAATGGCACTGGAGGGGGGGCATCTTTCAAGCACTTGTGTCAAGACACATCTCCCTAAAGATGCTGCCGCAGTTAGGAATTTTCGAAATTATCAGTGTTGGTTTTTGGTTGATCCCAATTGCCGGGCGCCATACGGGTATATACCTTTTCCCCGGCCCCAGTGCCGACAGCCGACGGTAGCCCTACAGTCTCTAAAGTCAAATATCAGCCTGTAAAAAGAAATAATCCTAAGGTCACGAGTGCGATAGGTCTGAAGGCACGAGCATAATATCACATCATGTCGTTGGCGCAGTCAGCACTGCTTCACACCAGATAGATGGGATGGGTGTGAGCTTCATCGTCATATCTTTCCGAACGTGAGGGGGCGAGACCCGCTTGCGTGCTTGCTTACCTGCTCCCTCGTGGTACGGCAGTGGATCGTATTAGTACTGTATCCCTGGTGTACGGTACGGGATGATTGCAAGTTCCATATGGACAGTACTGTACCTCTTCTCGCCCTACTAACGCCATACGGTGCAGTACTGTACGATACCGTCACAATGGTCTGGTGAATGCGAATCCAATGATTTCCATTACGTCTTTAGTAGCATCATGTATGAAATAACTACTCGAGTATCTGCACGGCACCATATGTACCTGTGGTCTACCTTGAAATTTTCACCATACCTCCCTTCTTCCTTTCCCCCCATCTCGCCATGCGGTATACCGACCTCCCCTTGCTCAAGCGCCCCCTCTCCACTCCTTATTGCCATAATTCGACGGGGTCCTTGTCCGCTACTCACTTCCACTCCCCCACGTCCATTTTTGGATCTAGAGTGATTTTCACTCAATAAACGTCACCTCATGTACGAATAGAACAAACCCCTCGTTGTTGAAACGCCTCTCTATTCCCCTGCTTCAAGCGTTCTCCACTCTATATCACAACGGGTTCTCTGTCCCAGGTGAGTAGGGCACTGTAAACCGTTGTACAAATTGTGAGCGCCCAACTCAAACAAATCCTTATCATACATAGCCGACTCAAGCGACTATTAACATTTATCTCTACGTAATTGCTTTTTCCATCCGCAAATGGTCCACTGTTAAGTAATGCGTTTTATAAACCCCTAGTTACCACATGACATCCAAGGCGAAGGAAATTAAGGAGCCTGTGCTGGAGGTGGGCCGTCGAGACCACTGAAGCAAGATTGATGTGTTACGTCCCTAGGTACGCATTCATTTTGAATTAAGCTTAATTCCACCTCTGTGCCTGGGGAGGACTCGGACATGTCTGTCTCACCATATATCTCTACTCCACTGCCCTCGATTCTTAATGCTACCGTAGTGAACCCGCCTTCGATCCCAGGGGTTCTTTCGCCATCTCGTCCTCTCGCCTATCTCGGGGACATCCATCGTGCCTCCTTGCCTGCACTAGCTGTACCGCGAATCGGACAGGCATTCGCCATCACATAATACCCCTTAACTCGAGTTTCTATCATAGATATGCACCGTTACAATAAGCGCTTCTTGACAAGTCTCCAATCGGCTAGACTAAGATCGGTGATACTCCTTTCCCTTTCATGAAATCACTCGAGTTAATCGGTCAAAGACTTGGACGCCGGATCTAAAATCCGGGTCAGCACGGCCTTCATCAATCCGTAAATATCCGTGGGACAGAAAACGGCTGAGGTGCCCGTCCCCTGCCATACGGTAACTACCCGGGACAGGGGGGGTATACTTTGTCTGCGCCCAAATGCGCACAGATATTTTGCCATATATTTCTTTAATCCGCACCCCCGGGTACCCATGGCCGGGGACGGTACGGTACCTCCTTCACCTGCGTTAGGGGTAGGGAGGAGTGGGGATGCTGCTTTCACTGTTTGAGTCATTGTCGATCCACGTTGCCTATGGTAGGGTTTCTGACGATCCGCCCTGGCTCTCTCTCCTCTCTTCCCCGATGATCTCGGCGCGAGAGCGATGGCTCGATTCGATTCGCCAAATGTACCGGAGGTGCACGGACTAGTTGAAACATTATGGGTTATTAGCCACTCATGATGGAGGCTCCAAAGCGATGTTCTGATATCGTGGGTTGACACATGTTCTGCAGGTACCACTGTCCTCGAACATCAAACTCATACGCATCAAACTCATACTCAAACGCTCGAGCATCTAGGTCCTGCTATCAGCTCGCATCTTCATTCATTTCCATTGCAGGAAATTGATACATAAGATACCGATCGATTAGCTCTAGCCCTCTCTTCCTCTCTATTCTGGCTAGCTTGCCAACTGGTGCCACAGCTCGATAGTTTAAGAAAAAAATTGGCCTCAAAATTTAATCATTTATCCAACCTTGCCTTCTCCACCGTCCCCTCACCAGCATTCAATCAATCAAATGAGGACTCATCCCTCCACGATCCCTTGCAGCAAAGATCCTACCCGAGTAAGCTCGGAAACGGCAACAGCCAAGCATCTCTACACAAGCGTTCGACTTCATCCAATCATGGTATTAAATCATATCCAATGAATGGGGCGCACAAAGGGAGCATTGCCGGATGGTCGATCTGGTCGTTAGATCCGATCGACTGGGAACTCCTCGCAAAAAATCCGTTGATAAGTGGAAGGCAGAGGCCAGTTTTTGTGATATTGCCATCCCCCTCATACCCTACCAAGCCCACGTCCCCCCCCCCCATCGCGGTTATTACAAATGTGTGGGCTTTATCATATCGCATTTCCTTTATCGTCGGACAATCGAAGTGGTGAACTCATCTTGATTTCTTAGAAATCGGTACGAAGCGCTAGAATCGAGTCCGCACTTACCCCCACCCCCTCCCATCCCTATTAACGTCTCACCGTATCTGCCGCCCTTCTTACCTGGTCGGGTTTCACCCACACTCTGCTCCCGACACCCCCGTACGAAACAATCCCAAGTGCAATACCGAAATCTACCGGTATGATAGGTATTTGTCTCTCTCAACTGGGTTGGATTAGAATGCTTGGCTCCGTCATAAGAAATACTTTTCCTTACTCCTTCCCGCCGCGCCAGCCAAACCAGCCAACCCAGTTACCCACCCGTGATGCCAATATAAACCAAAGCACATAGTGAGAGCAGGGGTGTTTCGGGGAACCCTTTCTCAGCTCACTCAGGCCTCCGGGCAAACCTCCGCCCAAGGTTGTGGTTTTGGCGTTCAGCTTGCCGGCGAGGGTTTGTCTTTCTTTCCTTCGCTATCGGGTGGGGAGCGAGGGAGCTGGCTGGATTATATACTCGTAAGACGTAGATGCGCACGCCAGCCAGCGCTCTTGCCAACCGCCCCCTAAGAAGATGTCTCCAAGCACGGTTAACTTGGGAGGGGGAGCACCCTTGTGGGCACAGGAGTAGCTCATCGCGAGCCACCCGTAGAGATCTCATGGCTCACGGGTCTATTCCGGAGCCTAAGTTAGTCCCAAACAGTGGGGGTCCATCCAAACTCTACGACAGGGAGCCTAGTAGGCCTGAAGCCTTACAGCACTTTCCGCCAAAATCATGCTAGGAGACTCATTGCTAGAAAATTTTCAACCAGGCGTCGGGTAAGGCCTCGGAGTTAGTCCAAGTCCCAGCGTCCCCAAATACCACACAATTTTTTCGAGCTAGCTATGGTCTCTGAGTATTATTAGGAGTGCCTCCTACAAGCACCCCCTGCTCAGTGCGCACAGTTGCAGCACGGAAGCTAATCACCATGTAAGTTAAGGGTTGCCGTTGAGATCCGTTGTAGCCTGGCCATCCTGGCCCTGTTTGTGCCTTAGGCGTTTGCTGCATCCCATTTCATGGGAATCATCGTCAATCACTAGTAATCACTCGGATATAATCCTGCTAGCTAAATCGCAAGGGGCCCCGCTCGCAACGCGATTCTCCCGTTCAAACCCTTGCACTGCATCTATTGGAATTTCCTTGCTTTTAAAAGAAGTGTGTGCTTGGACATGTCGCTTTTTTTACTCGATTAGGCGTGTGTTTGAGCACTAGTTGTCGTAATTTCATACCTTCGAACGAAGGGCTTAATTTCTTGATTAGAGAGCATACACCGCGCTTCACTGATCCATAGCTTACCAGCGAGAGCATGGAGTAGCTCGTGCAGCGTTTTTTTGTGCCATCGTGTATCAAAGCTAGTTCATCTACCTTGCCCACCAAGGACTTGCAACGCTCATACAATACTAGCCTAGTGGGAATCCAAGATCGCAAACTCGACACTTGCCTACCGCCCAGAAGCCTTCCCAAGTATGATAGAACAAAGCTCCGTGTAATGCTCTTGCCATCATATCATATTCCAAACCTCGCCCACTATGATGCACCAACCCGACCTTTAACTTAACTTGCACCCAAAGCTCAGAACCGAGTGACCCTCCATGAACCTGACTAACCCAAAATCCAAGAAATTCCAATTTACAGCGAGCACGTGACACCCCGCCAAACCGCGTCTCCTGGACATAAGCAGAGCCCCCGAGAATTCCCACCGCCAACGCCCTCCATTTACAATACAACACCAAGTTACATATCCACTCCCTACCTACAAACCACATACCCTACCCTACGACCGTCATACCTACACTACATACACCATGCCATTAGGGATAGAACGTATGATATTTCTCCCCTCTCCTCCCTCACCTCTCCTTTCCCCTACTACCACAACACTATAATAGGCATAAACCCCCGCAAGCGTCCCCCAAATGCAAACATAACCTTTATCACGGCACTACCCGGACAAGACAACGGCGTAGCGCTGGATTATTTGGAAAGGGTCGCGGCGATGGTGTTTCCTGTTCGTTTGTTCTGCTTCCTTCTTTTCGCTTCCTTGATTGATGATGATGATGATGGGTAGATTATGAGGGATAATGGACTTGCGGTTATGTCGTATGTTTTGTCAACTCTATAATACTATACTGTTGGGATGGAAGGGGCTAATATAGGATATGATAGGCTGGATGAATTCCCGGCGAATGTAGAGTTTTGGGGGAGGAATTGTTGGTTCTTCCTTTTCTTTTCTCTGGGATGTATGGATGGATTGGGACTTATGATTACGATATTATAGTCAACGCGGGAGAAGTTATCCAGCTAGTGCTCAAGAATCCTAATACTGGTTCCTGGCTGCCGTTTAGTTTTGTATTGGGGGTTATGATACATGAGCTTGCGCATGTTAAGCAGATGGTACGCCCTTCCTTCTCCCCTCCCCATTTCCAACAGATATCTAATTTTCTTCTAACAACAGAACCATTCCAGGGCCTTCTGGTCTGTCAACAACAAATTCTCCGCGCAACTCAGAGTCCTCCGGGCAAAAGGGTATACCGGCGAAGGCTTCTGGTCGGCGGGGAGAACGTTATTGTCAGAACAGTACACACATGATCAGCCGTTGGCTGAGAAGGATATGCCAAAGTCACTTTGTGGTGGTAGCTTCCTCCATCACACCCCCCCGCCTCTGGGATGGTGAATGACTAGAAGAAACCAGGAACATACCGCTCCCACAAAAAGCGCGAAAGTACCCAGGACGCCAGCGGGCGAGCGAAAAGGCCAAAAATAACCTATGCTGAGCGCCAACAACGCCGCAAAGAGCGGAAATTCGGACCCGGCGAAGGGGATAAAGTTGGCGCGGACGACGATACAAGAAGCGTCCTGGAAAAAGGGAAGAAGTCGAAGGCTGCGCCGCGGATTGCGCAAAGTGCGCGGGGGAGGGAACTAAGGGCTGCGGCGGCGGTCAAGAGGCTCGAGGGGCAGAAGGTAGACAAGGCTGAGGAGGAGGCAAGTAATGAGAGTGGTAGCAGTGATAGTGAGGGTACGGGTAATTGGGATGAGAATGAGAAGAAAGTTGATGTCGGTGGCGGTAAGTATCTTGTTCCCGTCAGTCTTGAGGACGATGGCGATTTAGAGCAAGATTGGATGAAGCGAGAGTTGGTGGAGTTGAAGGATGCATGTGGACGTGGGACGATGGGGGAGTATTTTGACGAGGAGGGGGGTACGAGTGGGAATGGGAAGGAACAGGAACAGCGACAATCACGAGGGTCCTCGTCAAAGATGAGCGCAAACAAAGACACTGTCGACCTCACCAACGATGACGACCCCCAAGCGCCTCCTGCTCCCAACAACAAACCCCCAACTCCCAATCCACCGCCACCGCTAAACCCTCAAAATCCCACCACTCCCTCTCCCTCTCGCTCTAAGGCCAAAACCCCTAGCGAGCCTTCCAAAGCTACCTGCACTGCATGCTCATTCGCCAACGATCCAACATCAACGTTGTGCTGCGTCTGTGCTAATGTTTTGAACCCTGGGCATATGAAGAATGCGTGGAAGTGTTCGTGTTATGGAGATTTGCCCTATATGAATCCGGGTGATGCGGGGATCTGTGGGGTTTGTGGGAAGAAGGATGGGAGGTGGGGGTAGTGAATGGAGCGGGGTTTATATGATATAGATTTTGGGGGGGGGGTGGGAAGGTTAAGTCGTGAAGTTGTGTATTGTGCACCTTCAAGGTTGGAGCGGTGAATGATTGCCTGGAGAGGGTTCCGCGAGTAGAAAGACGGTATACCAGCATTATGATATTTATATTTTATCAAACCCCCTATCCAACACGCCACTTTAGTCGTATATCATAAACGTGCATTTTATTCTATATCTTCTCTATCGAAAAAACAAACACTTCTATCCAGTTGGCGTTCGGTATGCCAGTATCATAATGTTGCAATATTTACCTCCCACATATTTCTCTCATTGAGAATACTTCTCTCAGACGCTATGAAGAAAAAAAGGAGCATCCACAGTAGATATCAGTTTTTCCTTCCTTCCTTCCTTCCTTGGTCCCCTTTTATCGAGTTGTTGTCATAGTATATAGTACATGGTATGATATTATGCAAAGGAATCAAGCTTCAATAGTCGCAGTCTCTTTCTTTCTTTCTTAGGCTCAGCGTGAATGACGGAAAAGCAAAATTTGTCCTATCATACATTTCCCCTGAACTATGGGTTTTGCACTGTTTCTTCTATGCGATGGCTGCTGAGTGGGGTGTGTGTTTAGGGGAGGTATTGCTGAGATATACGCTAATTCTAGCTTCTGTCGCTACTAAATTTATGGTGGCATGGTGGATATGATATAAGCGAAGGGGCAATAATTATAATTGCTGCTGGGGGGTTTCTCTTTCTTGGGGTACGCCTAAAAGAATATAGTATTGAAACTAGTGAATGATCAAAGGGAGCTATGATAGACCAATCTTGAAGAATACTCATACAATCTCACACTATTCAATCTTCCCAACCTCCCGGCCCACTCTCAAGCTCTCCTCCATACCCTCCCTGCATCTCCTCCCCCACCCCGTTCCCACCCCAACCCGCTTCGCCCCCAAGGGCCCTCTCGTCACTTGCCAGAAACCTCGTCCAAAACCCCTGCTCATCCCCCGCACATAAAAGCTCATGCCACCACTGCCTGCCCTCGTCGGTGCTATCCACGGGCAGACAGGCTTCCAACAACTCCTCTGTCACAGCCGGAGGTCCTGGATTTAGCCCTAACATTTCTTCCGGCGGGAATTCCGGCGAAGTGAGCATGGCCCATTCCTCATCGCTAATTGGCGGGATGGCCATTGTTGTTGTGGCGAATTCTGGAGATTGCTGCGGAGTGGGGGGGATGAAGGGGGGGTAGGGAGGAGGGGGAGGAGGGGGGAGGGAGGGGGAGGGCTCTTGGTGAGAGAGGTAGAGTTGAAGGAAGCGATCTGGGTATTGACGGTGATGGTGGGGGTAGATTGGTGCGGCGGGAGTGGTGGCAATAGGTCGGTGGTATTGTCCTTCAGCTCTTCCAAGCGTAGAAGGAGGAGAATACCTGATAGTGTGAGTTGTGTACTCTGGAATCCTTAGCGCTTCCCCATTGCCATTTGTGAATTCTAGTATTCGGCTCCCTCCTGCCCCGTCCTTACTACTACTCCCACTCCTGCTCACATCGAATATCTCTGAGGTCTGCGGTGCACCCTTGGCTCCGCCGGACTCCGGGGTGTAGACTAGTATTTGTAAGGGTCGAGATTGTTTCGCCACCGCTGTTGGTTTTGACTGGCGTGCGGTCATACTGTTCCGTGGCTACCAGAGGTGGTAGAGATGGTATGTCGGGGTGAGCGGGGGGAAGGGGGGAAGAGGGGGGGGTTGGGACGAAAGATATACCCGTCTAGTATATGGCCTGTTTGTGCCATAGCGGTAAGGTGAAGATGGGGCTCGGTAGAAATAACGCTGGCAGTGTTTGCCAGAGACTAGATGAAGCAGGGGTGACAAAGGACCGGGTTTAGTCTATGAGATGGATGTCTGTTTCGTGGCATGATTGTCCACGTTATAGGAAGGCCAGAGAGGGGGTTGAGCGGAAAGGGTTTGAGCGGAAAGGGGCATTTGGGGTTTGGCGAGACGGTGTTCTTTGTTCTGGTGTATCATAACTTGAAAGAGACGCTGTTTGTTTTTATCACACTGGTTGTTAAGCGACGATTTAATCTACCGATTGATTATCGGTGATGCGGCTGTCAGTCTTTCACCCTACCACAACACTCACACATCCCACCTTTTGCCAAGACTGGCGGCTCTAAAATTTTCGGAAATTTATAGAGGAATAAAACAAAAATCCTGACCGAGCATCATGCTTCACCACTTTCAACACTACCAAGAGGGTGCGGTGGATGACTATTTTTGACATTCCCTTTCGGTATCAATTTAATTGACTAGAGTGCAGTTTTGGGCTTTCTACTCTTTCTTTTCTTTCCTATCCGACCCTTTTCCTTTCCTTTCTTTCCACCCTTTCCTTCCCTCCCTTCCTCCCAATTTGTTCCCTTCTTATCCCCAGCATGCTACCAGCCTTCTACACGTCAAACCTGGCAGCCCGCCTCTGCCGTCAATTCCGACGACCCTTACGCAATCTCCGAATACCCCCAGCTTACACCCGCTGCTTCGACTCCTTCCCCCGCCAGAGCTTGGAGGGGAAGGAGAAGGGATCCAGCGAGATAGGCTTAGAACCTCCCTCGGAACTTATAATCCTCCGGACTCTAACCCCACCCAAACCCCGTCACGAGGGTCTGCGACTCGTGGAGGAGCCAGTCGAGGACGGGGAGACCATCGAAAAAACGCTGGACAAGCTCCTCGAGTGCGAGGCCATTGATGCCCAAATCATTGATATCGCGCTCATGCACCCGGCCACCCTCGAAGTTAGCCAGGAACGGTACGACCAACTTGCGCAGCAGCTGTGGAAGTCCTTCTTGAAGCCACAGTTGTTTGAGTATTACCGTACTCAAAATTCCAACGGGAGAACTCCGCGGAAGCTCCATTTTACTGCTACTAAATCGGAGATTATTGATGCGATTTTGAGCGTCAAGTGGGGGGTTGCCGTGTCGAGTGATATCCCTGAGAAGCTGGACGTTTTGGTGAACAAGGATTTTCAGGGGACGCGGAGGGATATGTTCTTCATTCTTGGGAAAGGTTTATTCTTTTTTTCCATTTCACATCGCCCGTTCGTCTGAGATGGAGAGGTTTACTGATTGGATGAGATGGCAGACGGTCGAACTATGCGCCGGCTGTCGGAGGATTTCCAGGCCAGAGTCAAGGTTAATACTAAATCTGGCAAAATTAATGTTTATGCTAGTCTAGAAAATTATGAACGCTTGCAGAAGGCGATTCAAGATCTTCTAAAGGGGGTTAAAGAAAATGAGTTTGACATGTCTTGGGCCGAGCGACTGTGCCAATTTAATGAGCAGTTTATAACCCCGATTGCGAGGATTACCGGTACATATATCGAGAAAAAGGATGACAAAACTGTACTCCTACACTCGTTCCCTTGCGCTCTAGAGAAGATTACTAACATTGATTTAGCTCTTAATTTCTGCTCTGGATCCTGGCTCTCTCCAGGATGCGCGGCGCCTGCTCCTCATGTCTTTTGATCTTCAGCTACGATCGTCCCATTCCCTTTTATACAGTGCGCCCAAAGGAAAGAAAGTCCCTAAAGGTGCCTTATATCCGGCCCATGAGAAATCCGCGTTGCCATGGAATTTCAGAGGGGTTGAATGGGGCCGATGGAGGAATATCAAGACGCATATCGAGCATTCCGGCGGCCTTCAGGAGAATAGTTCTGCGATTCTAAAGGGCACTCTACAAAGACGGGTTCAGGGAGCAACGCAAGATACAAACATCACAGCCGCCGAGTTTCGTGAAATGCTAGACCACGACGATCTGCGAGTGCCAGAACAACATCGATCGGAACTATCAACTGAGTACGAAGCCATCCTCGGCCATCTGCTTCACGAGAATTCGGATCCTCCACCCGACCAATGTCTAACAACACAAAAGTTCGTCAAGTCTAAACATAGACCGCAAGTTTTTCTCACTGATGCCCCGGGCCTCGCCTACATCACTCAAACTTTGTCACCTGTGGGCAGTCCCCCCTCCACCTCTGAAGAGGCCTTTCACACGTCGAAAGTGCAAGCATCCGCCGGTGAGCGACGAACACCCGATCAAACCTGTATTGTGAAGTTTTTACCATCGCCCTGGGAGTATCTAGAGGGCTTCAACAGGTATCCACCTCTCGAATTGAGGTTCAAAGTAGATCCCAAATCTGGCAGGGTAGGCCAACCAACTCTCAAGGCCATTCACTCATCCACGATTGCAGACGCGATGTTCCCTAGCCAAGAATGCGACGTGCGCTTCCGCCGCCAGAAATCCATTTCTCTCGGCATTCTGGATGACCCTGCAAATCCTAGGCCCGAGTACGGTGTTGCACAATCGGAGCTAATCAGCTATATATCCCAGAGCAGACTAAATCCTCTCTCTGATAACGAGCTCAAAGCATCACAGATCCTTCATGTTAAGCTACCAGAGTGGATGATCTCTCCGCCTGAACGTCCTGGGTCGGAGGATGAGAGGGAGGAGCGGAGTCCATTGACAACAGTGAAATATTTTTCCACTAGCTTGGAGTATCGACGCGAGTTTGCTTTTGATTGGAATGGGATGGAGCTTTACCAGACTGTGGTTCAAGGGGGTATTACTGGTGGAAAAAGGTCGGAGTTTAGGCTTTGTTGGAATGATCGTGAGGGGGTTGATTCGTTGGCTAAGGCGCCCCGGATTACGGAGTTGGAGGATTGCGATAAGGTGGTTGACCAAGCTAAGCCCTCTCCAGAGGCTATGGCACAAATTGTGGCAGTGCCTGATACCGAAGCCACTGATGGGATTCCTGGGGAGCCCATTCTTAACTTAGAGGATGTGGATGAGTCTGGAGATGAGACCACCGAAGCCACCACGGATCAACCCCTCCGAGATACACCCCAAGGCCCTCACCCCTCACAAAACCCCCGGTTCTCATTCGCAGACTTCCTAACGAACACAACCGAGTTAGTAGAGTGGCTTGGTAAATTCCTAGCTTCCAAGGAATGGCGGTTTACAACGCAACTTAAAGAGGACAGGGCCGTACAATCGGGTACAAGTGGCACAGAATGGAGGTCTAGAGGTGGTAGAGGTACAAGCAGAGGTAGGGGTGGTCGGGGTGGTCGGGGTGGTAGGGGTAGGCGATATACTGGCGCAGCTGGGAGTAATTGGGGGTGGTACAATGATTAAGTAGTAGAGGGGCATCCTTGTGAGGATGGAGAGGATCCCTGCTCTGGCGTATTCGCAGTTTGGTTGGAGTGTATATAGGGATGCTGATATTTTATAGACTTTTGAGATGGCAAATGGGGTGCGGGAGCGGCCGGCCGCTAAGATAGCATCAGCCGTAGTTGGTCAAGAACGAGATGGGCTAGGAGGCGGCAAAAGTTTATGACCATTGGGCGACCAAAGATGTACAAAACTCCCGGGAATCAGCTTCAGAACGAACAAAATCTAGACAGCGATATCAGACAGCTCCCATCCTAGTAGTATGTGGACGAATACAAAGGATGGGAGATGATTGTGCGCGCTCCCTTTTCACATAGGAGCGGCGTGAGTGTTGTATGATACCTCACATGCAACAGGACTTCTCCTGGTCCAAACATATAGTTCACTTTCCAGGTAGGATGCCCCACGGGAAAGCAAAGTTTCACCTGTTCCGCATAGCGAGCTATCATGAGTGATGATATATGATTCCAGGTGAAGTGGCAGAAAAAATAACAAAGCTCAATGTCATGAGAATAGTAGGCAAGAAAAACAATTCGTGTAGGATGTGTAGAGGAGGCGAAGTAATTTGGGTATAATGACCTTGCTAGATTATTTACTGCTTACTATTAAAAACCTTGAAGTATTATATCATCTCTTCAAGGGGATAAGTTAAAGGTTATTTCTCACAGTAGTAGCTACGAGGACTCGGAAGTGAAACTTTAACCTAATTCTTCAAGAAAAAAAGTAATAGGCATGCTAGTATTTGCGTTTAGCTTTCAAGGTTTACTAGATCCCTTGGAAACAGTTCGACATTACGGGCATTGTGCATCGCCAAAATTTGGTCATTTTTCTTGAATCTAAGTTAGGCGATATAATATGCGATAACAGTTCTTTTTTTTTTTTTAAAGAATGCTTCGATACTAGATGCTGCAATCCCCGGGCTGCACGGTAGACACGCACTTGCAAAAAAAAAAAAAACACTGTCTGCCAAAAAACCTACACTTACGGGACTCCTAGAGTCCTAAAATCGAGAAAGTTTCGTAGATGGGATTTCTCACAAGGAGAACTAACATAAGAATATATCTTCAATTAGCAGCTTGCTTGCCTACTACTGCCTACTCCCTAGAAGTGACATCCAACCGCATAAAACTTCAAGCAGCAAAGTCTATTCCTAGATCTTAAGAGACCGCCTCACGGGGGGCCGTACTTGTACGTGTACTAGTACTGAAATATTAATAGTCAAAGGTACTTACCGTCTTGGTGCAACCAACCAACCAACCAACCAACCAGAAGTATAAATACGAACTTGGCGACAAAAAGAAAGTCTAACTAACTAATTAACCACCCATCGCAAAACAAAAGGTGAACAACAAATTTTATTTCTTAAAGAAAAAAAAAGAAAAAAGTAATCAAAACTAATGAAAGGGAAATCGCAGAGAATTTAACATATAAAATTGCTAACTTTTTCTTTTTCTTTTCATCCTAAGAGTGAGCAAAGTGCATGCATTGCTGCCTACAAAAACCCCCATACCATTACAAATTGAACTACCGTATCTATTTGTCTTGGCAGTGTTTTTGACCTCTCCTCCTAGCAACTCAAAATTCCTATCATACAACAGCATGTATTCTCCAACCGTGTTTAATTAGATGAATCTTCATGTTAAGCTGTACTGCACTGTACGGTATGATACTATCAAAAAAAAAATTATAAAAAAAGAATCCCCTAAATTTTTCCGGCGGTAAGCATCTTGCATTTAGTACGTTTGGAAAACCCGGTGGAAGATCCGTTTCTTTTGTCACCGAGATCGTGCACAACTTATCATAATTACCACCAGCATAGTCAATCCCAGATCGACTCCCGGCTCATCTACCGGTATCATATCCCCCCCCCCCCACCTCCCGTCAAATCCCCCTTCTTCGTCTGACCCCGTGGGGAAAACCTGGGCTCCCTAGTTTACGCCACTTGTGTTCGCATTCACCGGCTGGGATACGTTGGCGTTCTGTACTCGAGTACTGTAGCAATCGGTATGGGTGGGGGGTGGGTGGGTGAGTGAGTGCAAGAGTTGGCAGCCTGAGTTTGGCTATGTATGGGATTTGTTTCTCCGTTGATGGGTTACAGTACAGTACGGTATAGTATGGTTAGGTTACAGGAGGTGGCATACGACGGTAGTTGTCAGTACTTAATTTTGGGCCTTTTCTTATTAGCCAGCGAGTCATATCTTGGTATCATACAAGTGCAAGTGCATGTGTCGTGGGGTTTTTCACAACTCTTGGAAATATTACTAATGACTTGAGTTACAGTGTAGCTTAACCCAGTTCATTTCGACTCCTTTTGTCTCTCTCCTCGAGATCAAAACAACTGAAGCAAGCAATACTCGAGTACTCGAGACATACAAGTGCCAGGGGGGGTAAGTTCGGACACACCAGTTTGTGACCTCACCAGTTTTTAAGGATTTTACGCTGGTAAGCCACTTTGGTGTGTGCGAAACTCACCTCCCTGTGCCTTGTACTATATTTTTTTATATCGTTTCCAGAATTTTATTCCAAGATTGAGCGACCAAAGACACGAACTTAACCAAACTAGCCCTCTAACGCGAATTTACCATGAAGAAAATTAAATAAAAAAATACCGTGGCTAACTTAGCCCTAAACCTAGGTGTCAGAGATACAAGCGGGGTAAAAAGTAGAGGGCACAAAAAAGTGCATGTTTCCGTATAGTACACAACATCACACCTAAAAATAATAATCCGAAGCCTCATAGTAAAAAAGACCAAATCCAAGGGGGCTAGAAGGGTAAAGAAGAGGCAAGACGATTAATTCAATGACCCCTTCCATATAGTTCAAGAAAACGGATGGGCGCGAAAGGGAAAGGAGGTTTATCGAAATGCATAGGTTGGGAACATTCGCTTTTGTGGCTTCAGGCTCAATTCTTGGTATGGTTGACTTTGGGGGTCGTAATAAAAGCCTTGGATTTGGCCGTCCGAGCGACGGAGGGAAAGGAAGTAGAAGCCACCTATGGTTAGGACACCAACTTCTGGTGAGGTTTGGGGGGTTATGAAGCATTTTTCTAGAAGTGGTTAGCTTTACTGATTGATGGACAAGTATTTTGGGCTCACCTTTCCATCTCATAAATATCCAGTTGTCAGTGAGGTTTTTCATAAACTTCTTGGAAACTAGACTTTTGACAAGTTGATCATCGCGCAGGCGGGAAAATGGTTCAAGTCTGCGCCAGTTATTTGCATCGTCCTTGATGTTACTATGGAAGCTGAAGGTCTCCAAGCTGTGCGTTTTGAAATCTATTATTTCTCCTTCCAAGTATGTTGTTATGCTTGTTTTCCTCTCAGTGGACGAGGGCTGGAAATCTGTAAATGCCTCCATAGTCCCGGCTACAACGCGGCCAGTCAGAAAAAAAAATGCGCAATAACGCAGGATGAGATATGCTCACTCAAGCGAAGTTGGGCATAATCGATGCTTGATATGCTGACCTTTACGGTCCATTTATGAGGGGTATTGGCGTAAGGTGAAGTTCTCCCAGGCACTCGGCGGGATTCACCTTGGTGAGAGACTGCAGCGGTAGTTGTATTTGAAGGCAAAGATGAGGTCGACGAGGCAGATGAATGGTTGGACCGCAGAGACGCGACCGGGAACACCGGTGGGGTCGTCTGGGAACCCCAAAAGATTCCACCCACTTTTAGCCACGAGGTTTCCGCGACATTTAGAAAATGAGTATCCAGTAGTAAATCATCACATCGCGCTTCCTCGTCGAGGAATTCCATCCAGTCGTCACTGCGACTAAACCCGGCCTTCTCGGCGAGAAGCAGGCTTTCCTGGGGACCACTGCTGGAGCGCAATTTGGCGAGATATTTTATAACCTCCTCAAGCTCATAGGAGGATGAACCAGATGAACCAGAATCTCTGAAATTCTCACCTCGAATTCTAATTGGTCGTGAGCGATGTATTACCTCCGGGTTACTCCACTCATGATAATTGAACGAGTCCTCCCTCCCCTCCCGTTGCCTCTCTCGTTCACGCTCCCAGGAGTAACCATGCCATTGTGGCCGCGAGCGTATCGGACGCCGGTTAGGTGGGCGGAGCGATTGCATGAACGATGAACTCCTAGTAGAAGATTCAGAACGCGCATTAATCAAGCCCTCGAACATACCAGCCAGAGTGCGTCCGGCTGTGGGCCGACTCTCAGAATCCTCTTCGGGCGGAGTTGCTGGGGCCCAGTCATACAACGACTGCCTCTGGCCGGGCCTCCAGGACGGAATTCGAGCTCCATACGCCTGGCCCTGTGCTTGCCTGGCCTCACTGTCCCTTAAGGACTGGCGCATCCGGCCCGAACCTGATCTCCTCATTCGTTGTTCGTTTCCGTTAGGCCTTGTAAGCTCTGCCAAATGACGGAAAACCCTGGTATCAGAACCATACAAGGCCCTAATACGAGACCGGACAACTTCCTCACGCTCCTCGCCCTCGTCGTCGTCCAGTAGTGGCTGTTGTGGGAGTGAGTGCAGCAGTGGTGATGGCTCGGTGCGACTCCGCAGAAATGCCGAGGGGTCAACAGGAGGCGGAGGGAGTACGTGGAACGACGGAGCGAACGACGGAGGCGTATTCTAGCAGCAAAGTTAGTTAGAAAAACAGCACGATGGCCGCAGCATCACCAGATCCGGATAGAGTAATGATAACTCACAGACGGAGAATTTGCTGGAGGAGGCATGTGGGTTAAAGAGATGATAGCGATCAGGGCGGGCGATGTACGGGGTAGCTAAGGTCGGCCAAGCGGAACAACCGCGAGATACCCTATCTCCCCAAATTACCTGACCGTGCAGTATGTTTGTTTACTTTTTACTTTTTCTTTTTCTCTCTATATTCTAAAATATGATTTTAATTCTAATTTACCCTAAGAATTTCCCTTCGCGAATTCAACATATCACTTCATTATTTCCTGAGGACATGTTTTGGGAGAGAGGAATTCTGTTCTTTTGTTCCTTCCAAGACAGGGGTACTGCAAAGTACGAGTACAGTGCAGCGCAGTGCTGCAAGGCGGCGGTGCCACAGAGCTTTCGAGAGCTATGCCATAGTAGGAAGAGGATGAGTTTGGACAAAGCCGCCAAATGTCCCCGCTCGGCTTGATCCCTAGCACTATTGTGCAGTACAAATGGCTAGTCGGGCCATGATTCTATGGTTGAATTACTTTTTCTGAATGAAACCCTTTATTTGGGCTGAAATTGGACGAAAACAGAGGGCCCTGGCCAAAGCAAGAACCTCTCTGGCGGGGGGTTTCGAGGGGATCCATCTACATCTAGTTCGATCAGATTCGATAAACACCATCACGCACTATGCTCGAAGGCCGTATCTTGGGTTTATCGTTCACTAAAAGGAACTGCAGTAGATTGGTTGGTTGATGGCTGTCAGGGTACGACACTGCAACGCTCATACCATTTCGTCTTGTGCTTCCCACCACACTGCACAGCGCTCATCCACCAAATACATTGGAAACTATCATAGGACCAGGACGACACAGCACTACGGAATCTTATCAATCTGAGAAAAATCGAATGAAACAGACATAATCCACCTCTCAAGGCTCCTGCACGAGTCGTCTATCAAAGGGGCGAGAAAGCATTGCAAGTGACCTCTACTACCGAGCATGAGGTACAAGAACGGTATAATACCGTCTACTGTACATGATTCTACTCCTGCTCGTAGCCTGCCTTTCTATTTGTTCTATATCCGCGGTTTATTCAAAAAGCGATAAGGATCGCTCCAATCTCAATCTTCTCTCACTTGAATGAACATCTCAGCCTGCCTGGGGAATTGTTCCGACCGTCCCTGGATAGGGGATTTTACCGCCGTATGGATATAAAAAACTATCAGCCAAATGAAATTTTTTGGCTACATTATGGTGGCATTCTGACCTGGAATTGGCCAACTTGGCTCACCCGAACGGCAATGCAATGCACGAAACTCCTCCCACTTTGTGAAACCGGGACTGGCATAGCATACCTACCGGATGCTGTCTCGAGCAGCCCTACTTGGAACTTCCCCCTCCTCCTCCTCCTACTCCCACTCCCACTCCCACTCCTACTCCTCCTACTCCTCCTACACCTCAACTTCACTCATCCTCTCACCCTCATTCCCCCTCCACCTTCACTTAGTTTGATGCTTCACCCCTCCTCACCACCCCCTCCTTCTTCCCCTCGCCCCCCCTTTCTCTCGACTCCCTTCTTCCCTCTCAACCACTAATCCTTCTAGCGCATATCTTGACCAGTCCTATTTCTATAACCTAACTTGCGCAATTCCTGCAGGATACCAAAGCTACGAGCACTTGCATGCTGTACTTTACGCTGCATGCTAGGCCTATCCTAGACGCCTTTATGAGATTCTATCTGATTTATGTCGTCTTCCATCCTTCCATCCTTCTCTTGTCTTCCTTCCTCACTTTTTTCCACCTATCCTATGGAATTCCGTGCTTACTTGAGTATAATTGCTTGATTTTTTTTCCGAGAGGCCCTGCTTGGTAAGATACTATAAAGTCCTTTTTTGGATAGTGTCGTTCTTAACCCATCATCATTATCCGACCAGTTTCCTAACTCAATTCAAACATCCCCTCTTCGCTGTCTGCCTGTTGGCTCGTCGCGCAAGGGGGACACTTTCACCCCTTTCTTTCTCATTTATCAACCGTTACTCGATGCTCTTTCTAGCTCCAAGTTTCCTTTCTTCATGTGGTTCTGTTTGTTATCTCCGAATCTCTCTTGAATGAAGATCCTTGAATCAACGTTTACCCTTCTACAAGTTGATTAGCTAAGCCAATTTAAAATGTTTAGCTGAAATTTCATTTTTGTGACCGCTCTCTCTGCCACGTCCCAGTATCAATATATCACAACTTTCCCTCTCTACTTTTCGGCTGATATTTTGTAGATCTAAGTGGACAATCCCATCTGTGGATTGGTGAGAAACATCGATATGCTCCGTGGCAATCTCAGGACTTTAGGATGGAATCGCTACCTTTTCTTGGATCAGGAGGTGATGTACGGTACTCTATCGGATGCACAAAGGCGTATCTCGGAGAATAAACGGCATTTCTAACTCTCATTCTCACAAGGCCCCAGTAGGAGAAAAAGTACAGACATTTTCCATCCCTGTTCAAGCTTTAGCACGGGGTGAATTGTGGTTTTTGGTGGTTTCTTGTTGCCTCGGGAGTTGGTCTGGTCTGGATTGATGCATTAGCTAGTGGATACCTGTGCTGTGCTGTGCTTCGAATAGTGACCGCTTTATTTTCCGGTGCATGCGTGACACACACCGTTTAGGTTTTTCGGCATTCTACACGTTTTCTCCTTCCGAGGGGACAAAAAGAGAAAGTAAAATGAGAAGGAGGAAAAAAGGAAAAAAAAAAGAAAGGACCCACTGAAGGAGAACCGAAGAAATCGGATGTTCTTCACCCATCATGCCAGATATATTGGAAACCGAATCATAAAGATTCCGTGCCTTGGGCAAGATAGGGTCTTCAGACCGAGCCGCCAAATCTAAAGATATCTACCGGTATATCAGTCAACTGGTAGTGGTTGATTCCGGACTGTTTTCAAGGCAGGACACGCATCACAGCCAGAGGATCAGTTATAATGATGGATACCAAAAGAGAGATGTTCAGCCCTTAACCGTGCCATCCCTGCCTATCCCATCACATCACCCCTCTTGGATTCTCTAGAATCGAGCACGTTCTATCAAATTTCACAATTTAGACGCTATCAAGGCACTATCGTCTGGTGCCGTTGCATTAGTTTGCATAAACCTCCAGGTTCGGATCGCTACAGCCTTTCAATCTATCAGGTACCCCATCGAACAGACTTTCCAATTAAACAAGGAATTGGAAAGGCAGTTGATTGTTTTCAAATGGTCTAACTAGTAGGGGATCTCACTGGCTTTAGCTACATCTCCATAGTACCCGGGTAGGCACTTAGAATCGGAACTTTTTCAGTCTCCGCGAGATTATGTCTGTGCGATTATTCGATGCCAGGGGCTTTAATTCTTTCTGATCTTATTGCCATTCACGAGTATAAAGGCTCTCGCTGAGTTCGCATTCATGGCGTCCATTCTGCTCTCTATAACAAGTTCTTCGCCTTTATCCTTTTCCTTATAAGGCTACACCCTGCTCTCTTTATATTTTACTCTCCAAAAAACCACTTTGTGATATCTAAAATCACTCGGCCGCCAGTATTTCCTTAAGACTCAAAAGATAGTTCGGGTCGATTCCTTTCGCCCCAATCATTACTTCTCCCCCCGGCCCAAGCCATGGCTAAAATTATATCTATTGAATATTTCCGCGTGTTGCCTCGCTGGCTTTTCGTAAAAGTTACCAGCGAGGATGGTCAATTTGGGTGGGGAGAGTCAACTCTTGAAGGGCATACTGAAGCCATCGAAGGGAGCTTGGATGAATTGATTGGTAGATTCGTTGGCTATGAAGCAGAGTATGTTGTTAAATTCCACTCGCCCAGAGACCATTCAATCTTCCTTGGGACTTGGGCGCTTCGTCCGGCTGTTGTTTGGCGCGTTGGAACTGAATTGTAGTCTCGGTGTAGTGACATTGAGCATATCTGGCAGACTGCCTGGAGACTGGGATTTTATCGAGGCGGGGCTGTTTTTATGTCAGCCATTTCCGGAATTGATATTGCATTATGGGATCTTAAAGGTATGTGATAAAGCTTTTTTCTTTCTTCCCCTTGGTGGTTATGGGATATGGTCATGTGCCTGTCGTCATCTGGAGATATTGCCTGACGTTCATTTCACCATTCTGCACGATGCCTTAATTTCGGCTGGACAATCCCCAGTCAGATTTCGATGCAAGGGTTAAGCTTGCCAGGAGGCTGAATCCCGGGTTAAACCTTCGGATCATTCGTTGGCGAGGTTTCGCGGGGACTGCGGGTGTTTTAAAGTACCTTAGCTAGTGATCACTGGTGACTGACTATCGCTCTTTTCTGCAGCGCGAAAACTCAAGGTTCCGCTTTATTCCTTACTCGGAGGGAAAGTTAGGAACAGAGTTGCTGTCTACGCCTGGATTGGTGGCGATCGTCCGAGTGATGTGGAGGAGCAAGCGTAAGTTATCTGCGCGTATTCGGCTATATACTTTTTCCGTATGTCCTACTAATAAACTTTGCTTGCGGTTGCATAGTAAACAAAGAAAAGCGCAAGGCTTCACCACGATTAAAATGAATGCTACCGAAGATTTGGGTTGGCTGGACTCTCCATCCGCATTGCAGAGCTCGGTCGAGAGGTTGAAGGCGGTCAAAGCTGTCGGTCTTGATGCCGGGCTTGACTTCCATGGCCGTATCCACAAACCTATGGCTAAGCAGCTTGCTAAACTTCTGGAACCCCATCAGCCACTGTTCATTGAGGAGCCACTTCTCTCCGAGCATCCTGAGGCCGTTAAACATTTTTCCCAGCAAACAACTATCCCCATTGCTCTTGGTGAGCGTCTCTACCACCGATGGGATATCAAACCGTTCCTTGAGGCTTCATCTATTGACATTCTCCAACCTGATATTTCCCATTGCGGAGGTGTCTCTGAAATCAGGAGGATTGCAGCCATGTGTGAAGCGTATGATGTTGGGCTTGCTCCTCACTGCCCACTTGGCCCTATTGCACTTGCGGCCTCTATCCAGATTGCGCTTTCCTCACCAAATTTTGTTATCCAGGAGATGTCCTTGGGCATTCACTACAACAAGATGACACCTCCAGGCGCTGGAACATATGATCTGAATAGCTATGTTAAGGATACCACCGTCTTTGAAGTCAACGGGGGCTATGTGAAAGCACCCACCGGTGTCGGAATTGGTATCGAAGTTGATGAGACCGAGGTTAGGAGGGTTAGTAAGGATTGCAAGGCCTGGAGGTGCCTTGAATTCCATGGACCCGATGGGGCTGTTAGGGAATGGTAGTTCACTTTCACTGAGGCTTTGAAAAAGGCATTTATTTAAGGCATTTATTTAAGGCCTACCTTTTTTTTTTTTTGCATCCGCACAGGTTTTCTGCATCCGCACAGGTTTTCTGTTACCACACTTAATGTGGCTCGCTCCTCGAGGGAGTGAATCTATTACAAGTACCATGTGGTTGGGGATTTCCCTTTTTTTCTATATTTTCATATTTTTTTCGCCATTACTTTCTTTCCGGGCTTTTATGGTGTTCGTTTTTGCGATAATTTTCCTAAGTTCATAGCAAAACATGAATAATCTCGTGATCAAAGGAATAAAAAAATACAAGGCCAACGGCTCCCGATTCGAGAGTGCTGCCGGTATTTCCTTTTTCTTTTCTTAGATCCCATGCTATTTCATTTAATGTCTGGACTTATTGGGATGTGAGTGGGCAAGTTTCAGCAGGACCTCCGCTGCCGAATCAGGGCGACAAATCTGCTACACCCATGCAAACCCGGTGCTGTCAAGCGCACCCGCTTTTCACAGGCTTGCATGAGCAAATGGGGGGCATGGAGTCTCGGGGGTGGGTTAGGGAGCCAAATTTCACAACCATCAATCATCATAATAAACAATGCCCTTTCCTGCTGTGCAACAGAGATAGGCGGCCACTCATCTTAAGAACTAGAACTTCCTCTTTTCCCTCCAATCCCCATTACAGGAGTCACGATCATCAATTATATAATTGCTCACCGGTACTGCTGCTGCCACTTTAAGCAACAAGGGCGTCTTACATATTTAAGAAACCCGGAACGATGTCACCAGGGGACATCAACTACCTTGACGAATGGATCCGCCGACAATCATTCAAGATCGCTTATAGCGATTTCACAAAAGGGTTTATTGGGAAGAAGGCTCTGAGGGAGGCCATACTTAGTAGCATACCGGCAGACTTCGGCGCACGGGGATACACACTCGAGAAAGTGAGGATAAGGCTCACGACCCTGATGGCAGAGCACTTGACATCCGAGCTCGTAAGGGAGTGCGATGCCAGGCGGATAGCTTCGATGGCGGCCGCTGGAGGTGCCGGTACCGGGGGAATGGCTAGTAATGGACATGCCACTTCTGCTGGCGCTGCCGTTGGGCAGGAAGTACTATCTGAAGAGACAAAAGGTAGTCAGCCTCGTGCCCTGGCAAAGGGCAAGCAACGCGCGATAGATAGTGAAGATCGCACGAAACCGCCCCTCCGAACGTCTAGTCATAAGACCGCGCCACCATTAGGCGTGCCTTCTCCCGCTGGACCGGCGCCAAAGGAGACGAGTGAGCACCGTTCTCCAGGGCTGGGGGTCAGTGACAAGCTCCTCGAGAGCTATAAGAGGGCGGCAGCTGCCGGCGCTCAAGTCTTTGAGGTGGCTCCAACGGATGAGAGTGCTGTCCCCTCTTTAAGAGAGAGTTCAACCACGACGTTGCCAAGGTACTATATTATTCTTTTTATTTCTCATAAATTTCTATTTCGTTTCACACACACACGCACGCACACACACCTCAGTCTGCAACATGGGTCATCAGCGATTCACTGGCGACACCTATCACCATGATCACAATATAGAAAGTATAAGAAATAAAACCAACAGGAGGAGACAGTGAAGAAGGAGAAGAAAAACAATATATTGATCGCCTAACAGGAGTCCTTCGATCCCTTCAACGTCCGTGAACCCCTCAACCGCACGAGCGGCCCCCTCCACCACCGCGGCTGACTCCGTGATCCCGCCGTTACCATTCAAGCTTCAATACCGGATTTTTACCGCGCTTCAAGCGATCCTAGAATCATGTTGCTATGATTTCGCACGCCGGTACTACCCGCAGTACCTGAAGCGAAAGTCCTGGGACTGTCCCGAAGCCGGTGACTTAACGGCCTGGATCCGCGGCCTCTCTAAGGAATTCTCCTCGAACCCTGTCTTTGACATGGGTGAGGACGAATTCGATCAAGTATTAGAAAAGGGTGGAGGAATCCGCCACGCCGCGGTGCATAGAGTTTCTGTCTCTGGGCAGGAGATACAAAGGCTCATCGAAGACGCTCGTACCATGGCAGAGATCTTGGATGACGAGGAAGTGGGAGAGAGGTTACGGGAGATTGACGAGATGAAGGCTGTGGTGGATAGTCATATCCAGGTGTTGCTAGATAAGCGCGCAGCGAAAGAGGAGAAGTTGAGACTGGAATTGGAGAAGTTGGAGAGGTGGAAGAGGGATATTGAGCTCAGAGAAGTTCGGGCGATTAAGGGAGCCGAGGAGGAGGAGGCGGCCATTCGTAGAGATTTTCAGGATGGGGTTGGGAGGGAGTTGGAGTGGTTAGGGTTAGAAGGGAAGGGGTTAAGGGTTAGAGACCGCGGAGAGACGATAGAAATGGCGGGGAGTGGGAGTGCAGGTGCGGCGCCGCCGGAGGACGGGACGGAAGTCCTCGCGACTGTGGGTGGAAGCGCCGAGGAAGACTTCCATGAACCGGAGGGGTGGCCGGCGGCAGAGGGTGTATTGCCCGAACAACTATTAGCAGCAGAGAGTATTTCTTCTTTGAGCATGAGCATTTAGATTTGGGCTACGTGGGACGTCGAAGAGGAAGCCTTATATTATACCATGCCCAGCGATGTGGCAGGTTTGTAGACTATTTCTTCTACAAGTAAGCGCTACAGCTTAGGCACCCTATGGGCCCCCAGTTAACCAGTTTTATCTGAAAGTTAAGTTAGTCTAGAGCATTCAGTATCTAATAGCTATTTACTTACTATGCGGGTGTATGGGCAGTTATAGCTGGGACGAAAAACTCGCACTTCTTTAGTGCTACTTGTGGGCTATGGGAAATTGATGGTGTCGTTGATGCAAGTTCCATAGCAGCACGGTAGAGTAATGGTCTTGGATAGTAGGGTTACTGTATGATGCTCCCTAATTTGCCGTGGGAGGGGGTGAGGAATGTGGCTTTAGTATTTTTTTTTTTTTGGAAAAAGGCCGTTGGATTTTAGTACTACAAAGTATCTATGTACTCGAGTAGTTTGTTTTGTCCCTGTACTGCCGCTTTAGAAGTAGGCCAGACAATTCTAGCTCCCCCAATAAGGAGGTCACGCCTTTGGCCTAACCTAGCCTTTGTGTCCTGCGCTTGTTCGTACAAGTACATACTCATACTT
This sequence comes from Tuber borchii, assembly GCA_003070745.1. Classification (NCBI taxonomy): domain Eukaryota; kingdom Fungi; phylum Ascomycota; class Pezizomycetes; order Pezizales; family Tuberaceae; genus Tuber; species Tuber borchii. The sequence continues at coordinate 269,956 of NESQ01000064.1, forward strand.
GCTATGATGCACCTCAGCCTTAGTAGCGCTGGTAGCTATCAGTAGCCCCCCACAGACGAGCTACCGGGCTAGTGATCACACCAACTATTATTTCCACCCTTCACCACATCAATATCCTGGCTCCACTAACACTAGAAACTACTATGCCCCTTGAAGGACCAACTTAACGTAGAGCCCTGCATTACAAGTGCCAGGCCAGAAGTTCTCGCACACACCACTTTGTGACCTCACCAATTTTCTAATAATTTTTGCTGGTCAGCCACTTTGGTGTGTGCGAGAACTTTTTTTTTTTTTTTTTTTTTTTTTTTGTAAACTTTTTGTATATTCCGATACTACCATACTATCGAACTATTCTAAACCGTTTTCTGTATCCTTTAGGATGTCTACGGTATCCCTACTAGGAATTGCAATCGCAGGGTTTGAACCCGACCCGCCCCAACCTATGCCCGCCAAATCATACAGGTAACAGCCTCTATCTGCGGTACAATACTCGGAACTGGTACCTACTAGCCCAACCGCAGGTTTAGCATAGCCCACGTCTTTTCGGTATCCAGCCCTTCTGACCACTTTCCAGCCATTTTCCTAACCTAAGAAAGCGTAACCCCCAAAGAAATGAACAACCTCCGCCGCTACCACTCTCTCGCTCCGAGCAACCCCTAGGTTATTTTATGGCCGCGAAGTAGGCCACCTCCACCCCCTCCCCTTCCTACGACTATCGTCTCATCCGCGCCATGGACTATGATATAGTACTATGGTATTCCATAGACCATCCCGGAGACTCTAAACCTAAATATCATGAGCACATAGGAAATAAATGATAGTGTTTGGTCGAAGTAAAATCCACCGCCTAACCAACAACCGGATCCAATCCCCTGCCATTCTAGCGGCGCGGTTAGATAGATCTCCCCGGTATGGGTGCGACTTCATCCCAACGACCCTCCCAGCCCTTTCTCAAAACTCCTACCCCACCCGACCGAGCATCAACGCCGTGAGTTGGGCCGCTTGCAATGGGCGACCCCCCACCCCTGACACTAATACTCGCCACTCCCGAACCAATTCCACTCCTCAACCCAAAGCCACAAACCAACGCCACTCCCAAACCAACGCCTCATCCCAAACCAAGCCACACTCCCAAGCCAAGCCACAACGTACCTCCCATGCGCCACAACCACATGCGCCGCCTCAGCCTCAAAGCTTCAGCCACCCCCTGACCCGCGTCCTACACGCCTGCCAGGATTACCGTAGTAAAATAGGCCCCGTAACTGAATCTGAAGGTGACAAAAAGTCGTGACAGCGTTCGTAAACGATATCCCTAGATGGAAGACGATTAAAAATGATGAAAAGGGATACGAGATACCTTGAACACTAAAGATTTCTAAACCATCGTGATGGAAAAGAAGACTTGAAGCCATCGTGAGATAAGAATCAAGGACCCTGATTCGCCCACTGGAAAGATATGACACGTCACAAGGAGGTGAGATTTCAATCGCTGGGGTTGTAGGAGTGATCGAGGATGTGCGAGAACTTCTGGCCTGTACCTTGTATAGAGAGTTTGCGCTAGGAGACCTAGGTGGTAGGAAAACAGGTTATTTTCTGTTAACCTAAAAGTCTTGGACACCTAGGTGGATTGCGAGACCTAGAAGAAGTGTAAAATAGGGCGTTTCAGACCTGAAGAAATCACATAGCTGCAGAACAACAAGACATCTCTCTTTTTACATGTTATTAAAAGATTTTAGGCATGATAATGTCGGGCACTCTGTAGCAGATTATCACCCTTCTTATAGCAGTTGGTAATGTTAGTGCCCAACTTGTGTAGCCGGGAATCCTAATTTGAGCAGGGAACTAATTTGAAGACAATGTTATACTACGCTACTCAATCCCCATCTTCTTGCTACCAGGCCACCTACACCTATTGCGCAAACTCATTCTTGGACCTAGGTCCATTTCCTATTAACCGCCACTTAGGTCGCCATGCGCAAACTCTCTAATAATTGAGGTCGAGTCACCCCGGGTAGCACTAGATTGAGAATCCTCTCATCCACCACAGGGAACTGACCACCCTTAAAAAAGAGATGCCCGCCACAATGTCGCTGGGTATTCGCACTAACGGGACTCAAGTCTTGGGTTTGTTTAGTCAAGAGCCAGCAAAGGAGGGCTTGTCTAGATGCAACTACCAATACTGGGTAATAATTTTATGCATGGATTATAACCTGGAAGCCAGGGAAAGCTTGCACCTCGCACTATTTCACGGGCTTGTTTTCCTAGCCCGGGAACTTTCTGAAGATCCCAGCGATCTTGCTATCAGCTGCGGCCTGGCGCAATTTCAGTCCTTAGGCAACAAGATAAGGCGGGTGATAGATGAATCATCCGATAGGGGCCTAACATAAACCTGATGACATTTAATGCGGTCATCCACTTGTGAGATTTTCATAGCGGTATAATTTTCAAGCAACAAGGGTTTCCTAAAGATCCACGATTCACAGACAGCCTTTAGCCATCATATCGCTTGCGGTGGCCTAGATCTAACTTAGCGGGTTACTACGTTCCGGCCGGCTAGTCCAATTTATGTCTCCGAAGCCAGCCTTGTCTGTTCCAAAGTCTCCGGATAAAATGCTTCCCTGTTAGGCCAAGGCTACTATCTTAAATATTACCTGACTTACACCTAATCCTAAATATAGTCTAGCGGTCAGAACGAAAGCACCAAATCCCCTCGAACTACATTTCAATCCAATTCTAGAAACTTGACCTCAAGTCGCAGTCCGAGCAAGGCACTATCCGTACATGTTTCGTCTCCTTGAAAGAATTCCTATGACTAACTCAGATCTAGCTCCCGGCCCAGATCCCACTCACGGCTGCCATAAAAACAAAAGCAAGAGTACCACTTCAAGCCTACCCGACTTGGCGCCCTCTAGGGAATCTAACTAAGCTCTGTTTTGCTTACTTAGGAAAGACTTGGCTTAGGGGAGTGTGTGCGATTGAGAAGGAAAATTCTGAGGGTAAAATTGAGCGAGTGATTATCTATGATTGTCGTGGTTTGACATGAGGCTAGTTGGTACTGCATCGGGGCACCCTGAGGAGTTGTATGTCACGAGATACCCCTAAACCACAAGGGATTTCTGTTTGTTTTTTTTGGAGCAGTTTTCGTTTCGGTTTTGATAAAGTGAGCACCCAAGCAGCTACAGCATAATTTCCACCTTGCTAGATCACGACAGCAAGTCTTACCGTGGTATTCGAACTAAAGGGCTCTAATTGGCAAGGAACTGTCTACAACGCTATTTCCCAACCAATTGATAAGGTCCTCACACGATGCCACCCTTAAGATCCCATTTAGCGGGGAGGCACTCCCACTCTGAATTCTCCTTCGTCTCTTGGTGATAGTGCCTTGGTGCTGCTAGTACCAATACTCTAGGGCCATGCGCCCCACAACCTGAGGCGTCCTCTCCCCCAAGACACAAACGTAGCATCCCCTCTCCCTTCTCCTATTCTCGCTGCCAGACTAACCCTCTCCTATAGCAAAGGAGGGTGCACCTACTGTCCACAACTCGGAGGTCTCAGATCTTGGGCCAAGCCCACCAAGACGCTAAGTTAGCACTACCCTAGGACCCTCCTGGCACGAGCCGACGGGTAGAAAACTCTGCGGCATGAAGGCTAAAGTCGTCACTGGATCGACTCCAAGAACTGGTGCCACAGAGGTGTCCATGGGTAAATGAATAAGGATTTCTCCATAGCCAGGTTGCCGAAACTTACGGGTGTACATGAGGCCGCAGTGAAGATTAGGTAAGTGTCCTTTAAAGAAAATAAGGGTTTCGTAGGGACTGCTGATCCAGCGGTTTCTATAGGGAATTGAGTGATGTGTAGGAGGAGTTTCGGGTTTTCTGAGCACTTTCGGGGCATCATATTATCTTCTCAGGCATAGGAATGTTGAGGTCGGGGCCGAGTAAAATGCGTAGTTTGAACGTACCTTGCTACTTGACTGTTACTGGACCCCGATAGCGAGTTAGCACATTGTCATACTTTGGGATGAGGTGTTACGAATGCACCAGATTCCTTTTATGATATCAAATATTGCATTTGATATCCATAGATTAAGTTAATGGATAACCTTCTTAATTGAAGTCGTGTTAATACATTAAAGACTCACCTTCTATACATCCAATCTCGCGCGGATATTCAACATGAATAGGCGCGAGTACAATACTCTACGATCCCGTACCTACAAAGCAAACTATCATACAATCATCGCCAGTGCTAGACCCTATATCCTACAGTATCATTATGTCACACCCGAAGCTAACAAAAAAGCCACTAATCCCTCAGACAAACTCATTCACGGAATAGCGTAGAGCTGTTCATTATTGCCCATTGTTTAGTGTCAGAGGCTAGAGGTGTATCCCAACCTGCCTGTTTCTCGCCTCACTCGACGGGCAGCCATCAGTATTCGCTCTTTTTTCAAAACCTTTGACACCGGCGGGATCCACACTACAATCGACGTTTTTGGCTCATAAAACTCGCCTTTGAAGTTAGGTCCAAAGCTCCCAGAGGCCATATTGCCTGCAGCCCCCCTTAATCACATAGACAAGAGTCAAACATCAGACCCCGAGGGCCATCCATTTATACCCTTTGACCTCCCTACATCTAACCCTTGTGCTAGCCGCCCCCACCTTTTTCCCTATCGCTGATATATCTGTTTGTAATGCTTAAACTTCAACTAGAGCTTCTCCAAAGTTATCACTTGGGAAATCACCAAATTCGATGTCTGTTGGAGAGGGGAAAAGGCTCGCGAATAGCCATTCTCCAATTATAAACCCCTGCCCTCCACACAGCTACTCAAACCTATGAGAGGGGTGGATCAAATTGACAAACTTCCTCTGGTAAAACCTAGTGGCAATCTACGGTGACAGTACGAAACTGAGCCAATAGCTGGTGTGATGTGCGGTAGGGTGAGCAGCGGGCCGTCGCGTCGCCCCTCGAGTGATGTTGTGTGATAAGAGCCTAATACCTTCCACCTGAGGGCACGACCTGAGTACCAAGCCTGCCTACAGTATTACTAAACCAACCAAAGAGCTCTACTACGCTGAGCTAGTAGGTCCGCTTTCGCCAGTGAAGTGTTGGGACAAGGAGAAATCATACGGTATCACTCGTGCGGGAATGCCAGCCAACATTAGATACCTTCATGACACCGACGAGCCAATGCTGCCCACAATAGAATCACACTCACCCAAAAACACCTTCACACCAGCCCCCAATTATGATACCGTACAATCCCTAACCGCCTCCACCGTACAGCACCAGTATCAACTAGAACTCTCCTCCTTACCACCCCCCCGGATCCCCAGAGTCCAGCACCCACTCCACCCCTCTTCTCCCCACCGACCAAATCACACCATCTACCATCATTATCATCACTCCTTTCTATTCGCGTTGACAGGTAATTCCTGCCTGGTGAGATCAATGCCTTAAGGGGCACCACCATGGTCTAAAGAAACGAACACACCATAGATCACAACGTAGTGGAAGAAAGAAGGAAGAGACTAATATGCTAGGTTAACGGAAGTGAAGTGCTGCGCTTAGTGGTTGGTTTAATACATGATGAGCTAGACGAATGGGAGTGGCTGAGTGTGTGTGGGGTGTGGACGGTATTTCGGGGGGAGGGGAGAGGAGATGGAGCGGCCCACATGCGGTTGCGGGAATAACAATGCATTTAGGAATGTGTGGGTTGGGCAATGGAGTTCAAGGGCGCTTGTGTTTCAGCTTGAATAGTGGAGATTGGCTCACCATCCATCTTAGCCATGTTTTTTGGGGGTCGTATTTTAACCACTCGCCGCTCACAGTTCACCCTCAACCTAGAAAACAGACGCCGGGTGACCCCCATGGCTACTCCTGTCCCACTACCAAATGCATCATCCTCAAAGTTTAATCTTAACTATAGTGCATATAGTACATATCATCCAAACAATAAATATCCAGAACCAAACAAGAAAAGCAAAACACCGAGCAATTCTAACCTTACCACTTTGTATGAACAAGTACTAGTAAAACGAATGACACTGTAAGAACTGGAAACAACCGAGCCGTGTGCTATGTAGTCGAGAAATTCCCTACTTTGGGGGAGAGGCGAAAACACAGCAAAAATAGAGCTACTCAGCCCCTCTGAGACAAATAATAATAAAAACAGAACTTACTAGAGAAGGCAACTCAACAACATAGCCCTTGATCCGATTATTCTAGTTTTTAAGGTAATGGAAAGATATCTGCACTGCCAACCCTTCGCGCGAGCCGAAGAAAACTTATGAACTTTTAAATTAGCACGTATAGCGCACTAATCTATACCCCCACCACCGTTAGCATAACCCCCAACCTAAAATGCAAGAGGGAATACATACCATCGAGAGCCCCCAAATCATCGATGACCAGAACATAATGTTATTAAACATCTTCTGGCTCTTCATAAACTCTGTCCTCTGCACTACGATGATGGGTAATTGCATCATCTGACACACAAGGCCATAACCACGGAGTTTTTTGGTAATGCAAAACATGACAAGTTCGTGGGCGAGTGCTGATATCAGGAAGGTAATAAGTGTAGCGATAGGGCGAGACATGTGACGACGGGAAATGCCATAAACATGACGCTGGAGGAAGCGGTGAACAGGGATATTCCATTCCCGGGAGAATTCGAGCCAATCGGTGGAGTTCCTGATCGAAAGTCATTCAACAATCCTTTAGAAGCCCAGCTCAAGGATGGACATACCACCAATCAGAATAAAAATGCCTATCAGCAAAGCAGGTAATCTCCGCAAATGCTCCAAGCACGTACTCAAATATCACCAAGAACACCAAAAGGAAGGTGACCATAAACGGAAACAGCAGCAGACTGATGCTTTCTAGTAGAATCAAAGCAATATCCGGATAAGCATCAACACTCTCTAGCCGGATGGCTGCCTCAGTCATCTACAATCCTAAATTAGCAAAAAGGATACCAAAGGGCATGGGTGAGAACCTACGATAGGTAAAATAAACTCCTCACTCGTTACGGTAAGCAGAAAAATACAACCAAACACAGCGGCCGCCTTTTCGGCAACCTTACCCCAATGAACACTATTCTGGAGATTAGCACGCTATATGCCATCCACAAGGCCGGTCACAAACCGATCAGTCCGGGGGTAGCTCAATTCATAGCATAGAGTCGGACAGAAGAGGTAATCGACGAAATTATACAAGGTCAGGTTCTTGGGATAAGTCACTCTTCCAGAAGGACTAGTGACTTCGAAGGCTAATGCTTCGCGGAGGTCTGCATCCTCAGTCGGTTCCACCTTTGTATTGTTCTCGTCGAGCGCTCGGAGCCTCTTATGACATTCCGAGAGATGTCCACAGTAGAACGAGTACGAGTGCATCTAGACCACAATCAGTACCCTACCACGAGAGGCAGTAGAAGGGGCCTAGAACCTTCATCAGCATAGTGAGAGAGTGAAGCGTGAAAAACACCTGATGAGTCCTGCCAGTTCATGTTAGCTCAGAAACATCACCTTCAGCGCCAAGTAACACCACCATACCATTGCCACTCTAGATGGAACGGGAGATACACCCAAGCCACCAACCAGACCGCCTGCAGCGCGTGCTGAAACATATACCCACTCCCGCCCCAGGACCACTTGTCGGTCGAGAATGCCTGCTGCAAAGGTAAACAAGCAATCGTGCTCAAAAACATGAACAAGTCGGCAATAGCAAGCTCTAACGGAGCCTTGGTAAACATGCTAAAAATCGAAGTCCTCAGCACCCTCCGAGTATCCTTAAGATTCCTCAACGCTGTGGTAAGCACCATAATGAGCAACCCGATCCAAAACAGCGTAAAGAACCCCCGGAAATCGCGATGCTGTGACTGAGGGTCGAAATGCGAGACACGGCTCTCGTAATCTACGGTTGGGAACATTCGCCGCCGGCGTTCCCGGCGCGCATGCTGTATTGAGTGAGCACTCGGAGGTGCATCCTCAGGAATTGGAGTAGTTCGTCCGCTAACACAGAAAAGGTTAGAATCGCCCCCACTACTTCCTTCCCACCAGCGGTGAGGGCAGCGACCTAGGAATAGACAAATAGCTGACCTAGAAAGTACTGACGAAGTTTCGCTTTCCAAATGAGCTAGAACAGGCTTCAAGTGAGCTTCCCCATTTGATTGCTCCTTCGGACTCTGCGCGGTCCCGTTGCTGGATCGAGCGCGCAGGATGCTCTCCAATGGGTCGTTGTTAATGCTGGCGGAGGATGAGGCTAAAAATGAAGATATCTTCGTCTGGGATTCCATCTTGCGACGAACAGGGAAGATAGGTTGCGGGGTGGTGAGAGTAACTTAGCGGTGTTTCAGGACAAGGTGCCAGTGTCGGGTGCGAAGGAAAAGGAAAGTTAAAGGAGGAGGGGGTTGATCATAGCAAACCCTACAAGCTGCATTCACGGCATTAACTTTCCTGTAAATATGGAGGAAGAGAAAGGAAAACAGGAGGAAGGGTAGAACAAAGATAAATACCGGTAGTCCGTTGAGCATCCGTCCGTTCAAGCTGATATAATATATATCAGGGGGAGGAATAAAGGGACATGTATAATATGAGGCCAGGGATTGATTGAAGAGCTGAGACGTGAGCAGGACCCGGCAAGAGAAAGGGGTGGAAAGAGGCTTAAAAAGAGGTTTCATCCCCCGAACTTGTTTGCTGATACAAAAGTCATCTGTAGGCTGACGTAATTGAAGTTTCTCGACGACAAACCCTCTGCTAAGTTACAAGTATCATCCATGCTTAATGCTACCCCGCGATCTTAGGAGCGGTTTACCAGCACTGAAGCCAATGCCTCGTTAATCGATTCCAATCTGGGATTTTCCACAGAGATATGAGCCTCTTCCCTCCATTGCCTTTTCTGCATGAGATGATAGTCGTCATTACTAGGCTGGATCGCAGGGGTGGCTTTACAACAAGGACTTGAATATCAAAAGTTTCTTTCAGTGCGGTAAACACTGCCAGTACTGAGTACTGCATTGTTGCACTTCCGATTACACGCCTATAGCTCCCTCTTCTACAATCACGCAGCACAGCACACGGCACCTGTACACTCCCATCCCGATACAGGAATAACAAAACCATCCCGACCCCGAGAAACGAGACAGACACCCTGACAAACCCAACAAAGATCAGTGACCCCCAACTACACATTCCACCTACACAATGCCCTCAACGACCCCCAGCGCCATCACCGCCGCCGACACAACTACCCACCTACCTGCCGCGGGAATCCTTGCCTCAACCCTCCTAACCCAGAATATCCGACAATCTAACATAGCCTCACACCTCCCAAAGACTCTGCCAACCTCCTGCCTGCCCCTGGACCAACACGCTCTATCCAGCGGGTTTCCCTACGGACTTTTAACCTCCATATCCGGTGTTTCGGCGACCGGAAAATCACTTGTCCTCCTCCCTTCTATCCTCACCTTGTTCGGTCTGCGGACTAACGCAACGTGAGAATAAAAATAGATAGCAATGCATGCTCTGACCACCCACCTCCTACTCCACTTCAACTCTTCCGCTGCATGGGTCGACACCCTGGGGACCTTCTCCCCAAGCCTCCTCCAACAAGTTGTCTCATCACGGACAAGCAACGATAGTAAAACTACATCCAACGTTCTCGACCGTGTACAGATCATGCGTGTCTTCGATATTCATGGCCTAATGGAAGCCATAGACGAGCTCCGCACCGGCCACCTCGACCGCGAGAAGCGCCAACGTGTAATAAATGACAGCGAGGACGAAGCCTCTGAGGAGGAGGAGCCCCCACCGGAACCCTTCAACGGCACCCGGGTAATAGTAATTGATACAATATCCCAACCCATAACCACATTAATGACCACAGGCCCCTTACAAGCGCAGGCAAGAATGGTAGGAGTAACACGCTCCCTCTCAGACCTTGCCAAGAGGTACAACATTTGCACGCTGCTACTCAACGCCGCAGTTTCGAAGCCGGGTGCTGGCGGCAGGCAGCAGACATATACCTATACTCAGGAGGATAACCTCTCGAGCGCCTTTTCCGCCGCAACGAGTAAGCCCGCTCTCGGGAACGTATATGCGCATTGCGTGGACGTTAACATCTTGCTCACGAGGGTAAAGGTGCGAGGGAGGCGGAAGATAGGTGGCAGCGGTGGTGGGGAGAGCGAAGATATAGTCATGGAAGTGCTGAGCGATCGGACGGAGAGTGGGAGGACAGGGATGTGGGCCGCTTTCGGTATTGTCGGTATTCCCTTCGACACCCTCAGAAAGAAAAGGGAAGGGAGAAAAGATAGTAAGGAAATATGAGTGGACTAACAAAGAGCGGATAGGAGGGGGTAAATTTGGCTCCGAGGGTGCCGCCCCCACCAGAGGAACCTTAGGTCCAAGTTAGCTAGCGAGTCTAGAAGACTACGCACAAACCGTCCACAAGTCACGGCTGGGCTAACTAATTGCACCCAGAAAGCCAAAGCGAAGCTCTAACCCCAGCAAAATATAAGCTCGTGCTAAAGACCCACATGCTGCTACCCTGCTAACTAGCCTAGCTTACTGAGTTATGTACACCCACTTACTCACGAATAAATCCCTAGATAGTGACCACGAGTTAGATTAATCGTTATAAAAAAAGAATCTAGCGCAACCCTTTACTAAGTGATATATCATATGCGTATCCCTTTACGATTTATTTTTACACCAGGAATCCACCAAACACCAAAGCATTTCAACTCACGCCCGTAAATGCGAACCTAATTCCACATACACACACCCCTCCTATTCCCCAGAGACTAGCCCCCGTCCTATCACGCATCCCTAGGTATCTGAAATGATTCAGCGACCACCGGATGGCCAATACCTACCATACTCAAAACCCACATTGCCCTACCTGGCTACAAGGACCCAACTTAAACTCGCTCTTCCACCACCTCCTTCACTCCTCCCCCGCCCCCCCAGCCCCAATGGGACTCATATCCCAGCGATAGCAAACTTCCCTCGCCCTATTGCAGCTTTAGAGCTCTAGGCTTTGCTTGGATTATTCTTCTATTTCCTCCAGTGTCCCGTTCCACGCCACCTGCACTCCAGAACAACCGCCCGAGTGATACCTAGTGCTCCAAGTGTCATTGACCCTACTACAACATATCGGTATATATATCCCACAAAGGGATCCAGTATGATACCAGCTCATCAGGTTGATACTCGTACTACAAGTAATAATTTATCAATATAAAAATATTACCCAGCTATGCTGCCACTATCAACATAGGGCACAGCATTAAATTCAACAATAAAAATAACCTACGGTATGATACTCGTTAAGTTAGACTCTTCCATCTCGGTCAAGATAATTTTCTTGTGATATTTCCTTCCTTCCTTCCTTCCACCGTAAGAACACCCACCAATGGTGCCGTAAAAATACTCTGAAATAATCGAACAATGTACTAATTATGTATGATTGTTCAGAATTCCCCAAGTTACTTTGGAAAAGGGGCGACAAAAAAAGCTGCTCAGCCGCTCTGAAAAACATACAAAAGCCAAAAAAACACCAAACCTTACATACCAGAGGAGGCAAGTCCAACGACAATGGCACATTGTTCGATTATTACTGCTTTCACAGATAGATAGATGGATGAAGTTTCATATAAATAGAACACAGTAAAAACTGTAAGTTAGATGGTACGGTATGGCTCCAGAAAACAAGACGTGGAAGCACTTTTCTAACACAGTTTTGGATGTATTATATCATAACGGTTACTGTAATCCTTAAACTTGGGCTCAGCTTGACCTCTCTTTTCCTTTTTTCCCGCGACACAAGGATTAGGCATTGCCTATTCTCTTGGGGATAACTGGTAGGCTTTAACAGATAGTATGCTCTGTTGAATGGTTCCTTTGATTTCATGGGCCCATTTTCTCTTGTTTCTTATAAGAGTGAAAAATTTGCTTTACAAGTATAAAAATAAGATCATGGAAGATTAATTGTAAGTATGGCCTGCGGAGTCTCCTTTAGTTAGAATCCCGTTCTGTTACTATGATAGTTAACTAACTCGGAGATTTTTGCTAAGACTCCAGCATGATTAGCATCCTAGTCTGGGCGTGCTACAGGTAAGACCCATAAATCGATTGATAGTATGATAATGGAATAGCTTTGAGAAAAGCCATGGAGGCTCTACCTCCCCCAGCGTGAGGTGCCAAGCCACCCCGTTTCAGTGCTTTTCACTCATCGGCAATAGTTAAGCAGGTATCATGGCCTAACCAGTCTCTGCCAATGTGATGCTTTTGGCCAACTACGAGTAAAGCGCGCTACAAGCGCCACACTCAATTGCAGGATTGTACCATACGTGCACATAGCATACCAAGAGGCACCTTGCCGGAAAGTAGCATCACGAAAATGAGGCAATAATTTTATTCCCCACGAGTAATGACAGTGAGAGCCGACAAAGGAAATTCACGAAGCCTCTACAAAACTACCCGCGGAGAAAACCATGAGAAAAAAAGAACTTCATTTCATATCTCATTTCATACAAAGACCCATATGAGAACTTTTTTTTTAACGCCTAAGTGAACAGGACAGTATCTAGAACTCGCAAGAACTACAAACCATACCAGCACACTACCCTTAACCCATTTATTTCCTAAAGCGGTAATGTCAGTAAACCTATCAATTTTAAAAAGGGCCAAAGAGGTACTCACTTGGCACCAGCCTTCTGTGCAGCCTTAGTGACCTTTCCGGCCTTGTCGACCTTGCTGACAGATTTGATGACACCGACGGCCACGGTCTGTCTCATGTCACGGACGGCGAAACGTCCAAGAGGAGGGTACTCTGTGAAAGCCTCGACGCACATAGGCTTGGAAGGAATCATCTTTACGATGGCAGCATCACCGGATTTGATGAACTTTGGCGAATTTTCAACAGATTTTCCGGTACGACGGTCAATCTTCTCAATGAGCTCGGCAAATTTGCAGGCAATATGGGCGGTGTGGCAGTCAAGAACTGGGGCGTATCCGTTTCCGACCTGGCCGGGGTGGTTCATGAGAATGACCTGGGCATTGAAAGACTCTGCACCCTTGGGAGGGTCGTTCTTAGAGTCACCGGCAACGTTTCCACCTAGTTAATGTTAGCTAGTATTAAGCAAACGCAGAACAAGAGTACTCACGTCTAATTTCCTTTACGGAGACGTTCTTGACGTTGAAGCCAACATTGTCACCGGGGAGACCCTCAGTAAGCTGCTCGTGGTGCATTTCCACAGACTTGACTTCGGTGGTCACACCAGCCGGGGCGAAAGTAACGACCATACCAGGCTTGATAACACCAGTCTCGACACGACCGACAGGGACCGTTCCAATACCACCAATCTTGTAGACATCCTGGAGAGGGAGACGAAGGGGCTTATCAGAAGGACGGCTTGGGGGTTCAATGGCATCAATGGCGTCAAGGAGGGTCTTTCCAGAGGACTTTCCAGCCTTGGTCTCCTTCTCCCACCCCTTGTACCAAGGACAGTTGGAGGAAGAATCGATCATATTGTCACCTAGGTATCATTAGCAATTGGTACAGGTGAATATAAGAACAGGAAGACAAACCGTTGAAGCCAGAGATTGGCACGAAGGCAACCGACTTGGGGTTGAAGCCGACCTTCTTGATAAAGTTGGAGGTTTCCTTGACAATTTCCTTAAACCGATCCTCGGACCACTTGGTGGTGTCCATCTTGTTAATAGCAACGATAAGTTGCTTGACACCAAGGGTGTATGCAAGAAGAGCGTGTTCACGGGTTTGGCCATCCTTGGAGATACCAGCTTCGAACTCACCAGTGCCAGCGGCGATGATAAGGATAGCGCAATCAGCCTGGGAGGTACCAGTAATCATGTTCTTGATAAAGTCACGATGCCCGGGTGCATCTATTTAGAACGAAAAAAATATTAGTATCTCATCTGAGGAAAATTTCAATTTGAACCGGCAAAAGTGGTAGTGGGGTAAGATGCGGGGCATATTCACCAATGACAGTAACGTAGTACTTAGGAGTCTCAAACTTCCACAGAGCAATGTCGATAGTGATACCACGTTCACGCTCTGCCTTCAGTTTGTCCAAAACCCAGGCATATTTGAAGGAACCCTTTCCGAGTTCGGCGGCTTCCTTCTCGAACTTCTCGATGGTACGCTTATCAATACCACCGCACTAGATATATGGATTGCGATGGTTAGCCGTTTATTCAAATCAATTGAGATGAAACGAATTTTTCACATACCTTATAGATCAAGTGACCAGTAGTGGTGGATTTTCCAGAATCGACGTGGCCGATAACGACAACGTTAACGTGAGTCTTTTCTTTACTATAAGAGAGAAGGGATGTCATTAATAATAATTCCTAGGAAAACCCACTTTATATCGAGTAGGCACTAGAAAAGAAATGAAGGAGGCGAGAGAAAATAGAACAAAGAAAGGAAATCAAACTTACCCCATTGTGTATGGAAATGTGAATGTGTTGAAAAAGAGAAGATGTAAAGGTTTTAATTTGAATTACTCAGAAGAACGTAGACCTTGTTCGGTATGCTTTTCACAATATAATAATTAGCAAGGAGAGCGTGGGGGATGAGAGGGAAGGAAAGTTGTGGTGTGAAAGGGAGGAACTCACAGTGACAGGGAGAAAAGGAAAGGAGAAAGAAGTGGGTAGTGGTAAGTGGGAGGAAGGTCTTTAAAGGAGAGGGGTAAATTTTCTTACCATCCCCACCTTCCGGTGGGTCTTGGCATTTTGTGACTGGGAGCCACGGTGGGTAGATGGTGGCCCTTGAAGTTTTCAAGCAGGGCTAACCTTTTTTTTCTCTCTCTCTTTCTGATTCCTACGAATTTTTCTAAACCCTCCCATAATAATAACAACAATAATAGGACAACCCACACTGGAATTTGCGTCGCGCAGATTTGGCTGGGCTTAAATTCCTTGCCGCACTTACAGGGCTAGCTAACCTATTGTGGGCATGTAAGTGGGATTTTTTTTCAACGTCCTGTGTTTGGAGGGGTAGTTCTGGGAGGGGCAAAGAGGGGTAGCGCCACTTTTGATACTGATCTTGGACAGGAAAGAAAAAAAATTCTTCAACTCGATAGGCCACGATACAGCACTATTGTGTCCCTAAACAGTCACCATCAAATCTGGCAAAGAAAAAAATATTTATACTTTCTCCTACAAACTGTATGACCCCGCAGAGCAAACCATCAGCATGAAACGGAATCGGAAATAATTTTCCTCCTCCTCCCCAGAACCGGCAGGTCAAAGTAGGATACTGTATCCTTCGAAACCATGCCGCACGCGTTACCGGTACGGTATGCTATCTCTCTCTATCAATCCGGCAATACCCGCCCTGAGCATCAGAAGGGAAACAGGAAGTGCACTGACCACCTCCAGTCCTCAGTATGACTCTGAAAACCATGACCAATGGCATCCTTCCCTTCCTGCCGTGCTGGCATACCCGATGTCTTCGGTCGACTACAGCACAGTACAGAGGGTGACGGAAAGTGATGGGTACTCTGTGGCGCCGCGCTCTCATACCAGAACCAGAAATTAAGCTGGACACACCGCCACAGAGTACCATCACTTTCTGTTACCCCTTGTAAAGTATTGTAAGCATCGACATCGCCAACAAAAGAAAAAATGAAAAAGACCCAGTTGATCATCTCCCTTCTCCAAATGCGGCAAGTACTCGAGCGTGCGCATAAAATCGGAGAACATAGCCCTTGTCCATAGAGATTTGCATGGGATCAAGAGAGACAGTTCTGTCCAGTGTCGATACCGGTACTGCTGCTGTAACACATTCCAGTACTGTACTGTAAGCATCTGCCTCACATTATCATAATACCCCAGATGCTCAATTCACCCCTCATGCTCGAGCAGATACTGTACCACATAATCCAACGAGACTCACCTGATACTACCGTCAATACAAGAGATTTCCTTACAGTGCGGCACAAAGGCCTTCACTTACTGCAACGCTTCGTGGCCAAAAAATCAGTCCTATTTTAGACCCTTTTGAACAGCATCACTCGTGGAAGTTTCACTTTTAACATACCGTGCTGTGCAGTACGGTACAGTCTAGCGGCAGACGAATCTTGCCAGATAATGCCGCAAGCTGGATGAGCGGTTAGGCAGCCACAATCTCGCTAGAGAGTGCATTAGTCTACTTGTACCAGTACCGGTACCGATACCCAAATCCACATCACCCATTCGAGCCCGAGCCCGAGCACGACACAACCAAACCACACTCCACCGCACCGCACAGCATTCGGCACCCGCAACCCGCCCACCCGCCACTTATCATATTATCATAATATTATATACATGTACCCCACGGGCACGAACTCAATCCACCCCAGCAAAAGACTCATATTAGAAACTAGAGCTCAACCTGGAGTATCTTATTTCACGCCCAGGACTGGATATATTCCCTTCCCTACTCTCCATCCTCACCCAGCCACAGGTGCCGGGGTGTGAATCAGACACTAGGAAAAAGCGGCATTGATATGAGTTTTTGTAAGAGCATCTTGCAATAACGGGTTCTAGTCGTGACTGCGTTTGAAGTGTTGGGTTGAGGATGAGCGGGTGGGTGTTTGGAAGGAGGTTTTGTTATTGATGCTCGATTGCTGCTGGAAGCTATGCTACACTATCTACTATAGATATTATAACATCGTTAGTGCTTACGTTTATATACTCATACAATCATGGAACACTCAAATACACAACCCCCCCAAATACACATTCGCTCCTGATTGCGCTTCTGATTGGCTGAATATTAGTAATCTCAATCTATAAACCAATTAGCTAGGAGTGTGTATTTGGGGGGGTCGTGTATTTGAGTGTTCCGCGATCGTATCAGTACTAAAGATGGGAAAGGCATCCGCAAGAAGCTTTGGATAGTCTACCCCGCATGCGTCATTCCTCCCTGAGCTTCTATCTGCCATTGACGTGCATAAATAATCTTGACTCCTCCAATCTGTCAATCCCGCCCCCCACCAACTAGTGGTGAAGGAAAGCATGGAGCAAGACAGAATAGGAAACAAACAAAACGAATAACTCCATTAGACGTAAGTTAGTATACATCTACTATCCAATCCCCATATAGTGAGCGAACTCTTTCAATCCCCCTTCCAACCACTCAACCAATCAACTTTATACATAAACAAAAAAAATAACCAAAGCAGGATATATATCAAGCCATCCCCTTCCTATTTTTTCTCATTTCTCCCTTTCCTTCACGTTCTCAACCCCCCGCTCTCCAGACAGCTAGCCAGACTACCCTCACCGCCCAGCTAAAGCATCACTATAAAATGCTGGCACATACTGCGGTATGAACGTGCCATATAGCTCATCCAACTGCGTTCTATAGTAATCCCTCGCGTCCGCGAGCGCCTCTTTGATTATTCGCAAGCGCTCGGCTGATGTCATCATTTGTTTGAAGCTTCCAAAGTCAACAACGCAATGTTCAAGATGGATGGATGGAGTGGGGGCGGTATACTTGGTGATTGTGAAATCTCCTCTGACGTATAGCAAATGCTGTGCGAACCTCGCGCCGCCCATGTAGTCACACAGTTCCCTTAGCCAGCGACTGGCGGTAGCAAGGGTAACGAAAGAGTTCGCCGATTTAGCCATGGGCATGTCTGTCATAACATGACACTATGTTCCCCGCCCAATCAGCTTCCTTCCCCAACCTACCCCTCCACTCTTCGAAAAGGGACATACCAAAACCTCAGAAGCCTTAGTCCTAGCATCCTTCCCCCTAAAATGCTTCACGAGGCCATCAAATACAATGTGTAAATGGTAAAGGGCAACGCACTGTAGCGTCTTCTTCTCATGTTCGTTGTCCGTCTCGCTATAGCACCGCACGAGCCCGAGGAGGAAGCCGGCGTACGGTTTCGCGCTCTCAGGTACCTCAGCGAGCACGGGATCCAGCGGGTTGTACTCTACAGCCGAGATGCGCGCAAGGATGACCTGGATGTCGAAGTCGGCTTGCTTGAGGTCCATTATCGACTTTGCCTTGTGGGCTATCAAGCGGTCGGATTTTTCGGGTTTGCGGCCTGATGTCTGCTCTTTCTCAGTTTCACACATCCCATCGTTGATGGATGGAGAGATGGAGGAGGAGGGGGTATACTTACACTAGGGGTCTCCGGCGGCGTCGATACTCCCCCGCCAACACCACTACTACTACCCCCGGCGCCAGCAGCAGCACTCCCAGCGCCTGAGCTTCCATGCGGTACAACAAGAACTCCATGTGCATCTCTCACTCCTTCAGTAATTATCCCCGCGCCCGAGGCTGGGCATGCGCCCTCCAGCGATGCCGCGTCCTTCATCAGCGCCGATGTATCCAGCTTGGCCGTCGTATTTAAAATCAACTCCGCTATTCCAGGAAGACCGAGTCTGTAGAAACGCAGTCCTAGTGATGACTGCTGGGCCGACCATGAGTCCACGGGCGGAGGGGGACGTGATTCAGGGCGCTGCATCTGGCCGGGTGGTGGGGGAGCGGGTGGATCGGGCGGGGAGATCTGCCCAAATGGCGAGCCGAGGGAGAAGTCCATTGGGTGCTTTTCGTCTTTGAATTTTATTTAATTTATCTATTGTAGTGTAAGGCTGCGGTTGATGATGCTGATAAACAGAGTGAGCCAAGTTAGAAATCGAAGAGGTTAAAGTAAGTTATGAGAAAACTTAGAACCTTTTCTTTCCGACAGAGCACTGCAACCAACTCAACGAACGAACGAATGAATCGCGGGCGTGCTGTGCTGTGCTGTGCTGTAATCTATCGCCTATCTTTGTCGTTCTCGTTCCACTTCCTCTCGTCGACGTTTACAGTCCGAACTTAAAGAGGTTGGTTCTACCTTGTGCGCGCCAAGGGACCCGATCAAACAACTTCAAATTAAATCAAGAGCCGCAGGCCACTCCCTCTTCAAAAAAAAGATTGAAACAATAAATTGAATAAAAAAAGCCGAAATTAAAGAATTTGAAGAGAAGAAGTACTGACACAGACTTTATCTGCTGTGCAGACCCACTAGGCATCCAGTGATGAGACACCTCAGCCAGGTGCTGTACAACCTGCCAAACATACAGACCTGTGACCGATTTGGAGTCATTGCTATAGTATAAAATGTCATAGATAAATACTCTAATCCTAGAAGAATTCTCTCATCTAATAGTCGATCAATATTTGGGAAATGCTCTTGGCATTAACTTTCCAAATAGTCCTGAGCCACCTACATATCCATAGTACCTCAATTATCAATATAGCAAATCAGTATTTAAAATCAAAGTACATTGTGAAAAGAATTTATATGCTATTAAGACAGCAAGCAATACTTGTTGTTTCTGCCTGAGCTACTTGAGCTGAATCTTGTAGAAATATTTATAGGTACAGTATATTCTAAGCTCCAGCTGGGATCAGGTAACCTTAATGACGATAGATAGCACCATAGATCTGAAAGAGCTGAAAGGCCACTCAGATTGTACCTCAGACTGTACTATGATATCTATTATGGCCAATGATTGTCAAAACAAACAGGAAATATTAGTGACAGATAACTTGTTAGAATAATCTTCCTTGAACATCTTGTTCAGGTATCAAGACATTTAGTAGTTAAGGTTGAGATCTCATCTTTATTATTGCATCTCTATTCTTATAGCAGGACTCAATTGTCTCAGCTTCAGCATAGTATGCATTTTGTGGCTTCTCTATCTCTCAATGCTATACATAATAGATATAGCATACAAGATCCAGATGGCCGACAGTATGTACAGCCTAATTTGCACAGTACTCAATAAAGAGTTTGTATATAGGTGCATTATTCTGCTACAAACCCTCTGCAGAAGCCAGTACCATATTGCTGCCCTCTACTGTAGAAATAGTAAAAGCTGTAATCATATTACTACCCTCTACTATAGAAGCTGCAGGAACTATAACTATATTACGGCTCTATACCGGGGTATTTTGTAAGTGACCTCCTACAGTAAAATGCTATTTTTCATAAAATTTTACCTTGTCAGTACAGTAATAAGGCAAGTTTTCAAATAGTTAAGAATAGTATCTGAACAGCCAACCAAGTGTTCCCAGCATTATTTATGCATATTGCCTCAAGGGCCATGACGAAACTTCTTATAAGACTGGTTCTGATAATACTATCCACATCTCTGGCTATCTATAAGATCTATAATAATATAATAATATTATTCAATATTGCTTGCATGCAAAATAATACCAAGAAAGGGCAAGCAAATCATATCAGAAAAAGCAGACTAATGGGAATACAATAAAGATTCATAGAAGTGGCGTCGGTATTGTGATAAAGAAAAAATTATAGATCTAGATATTGTAAAATAATATTATAAAAAAAGCTATATTCTAAGGGTTTCTGAGAGGAGAGAGAAGTAAATAAAGTAAGTGGTAGAAGAAAGAAATCCAAAAATTGTTGGTGAAGGTAGGTGAGGGTAGAGGAGTAAAATAGAGAAAAGAATAAAATACATAATAAGGGAAGAAAATTAAGAGTGAAGAATTTAGTGAGGAAGAAATAATTATAAAGGAAGCAAAAGAGGAATTATATAGAGAATATTTCTCTGCCAAGCCCCTAGTATTTCGGAGTAACTAACTCAGAGGTATAGAGAAAGCTAGGCTGTATGATATTCAAGGTAAGCAGAGATGAGTCAGGAAGGCTCAGGAAATGATGGTTTGATAAAGGTAAACTTGAAGTAATAAAATCAAAGTTTTCGAATTCTTAACTTAATAACTTATTATATTATTATAGTCTTCTCACTGTTGCTTGATTTTCTCAAACTCCGGGGAATAGCCTTTAATACTTATACTCAAATCTCACTACTTCCTGTTTCCTAACAATCATGTATCTTCCTAGTAAGATTTCAGCTTCATTAAAGGAAGTGCTAACACAGTTTGACTTGAATAAATGCCCTACTTGAATTCAGAAAGTCTTCCGATATATATATTTCATCTGAGGATGTCCCAACTCCACCAGCAGATAGTCTTCGATCTGTTCGTACTAATAGACTAAGTTCATATATGCGGTCGCAATAGCAATATACCAATAGTTATTATTATGAACTATTGAGTAATCAGTTTGAATAGCCAGATATCAATGTATGATGCATAGTATGCATCAGCAAAATAACAGCCTGCCCCTTGTACCTCACGTTGTTGAGTTTTACGTTTTGGCACATCGTGAGTCCTATGATCGCGATATTAAAAATCCCGTTAGTTTGACTAAAGAAGATGATATTAATTCTGTTTTCTGCAAAATATGAGCAATTTTTATTAAGAACTCATGGACCTTTTACATACTAAAGTTGAGAAATTTGAGTTCATAACATACAACTTTGTAATGTAAAATGTCTATGAGATATTGATAAAAATAACTCATATTTTGCTAAAATTAAGATTTGTATCTGATCATTAGGGGACACAATCAGAAGCATTATGATTAACCAAGGTCACTTGCGATTAGCCAAAACGTAAAACTCAACGACATAGCTTATCGTGGAGCACAAAAGACAGATTTTCTTTTTGCTGATGTGCATATGCACCAGATAAGAAGTAGAGTATTCTCACTTATTTTTCCAATCAGTAATTAGTATGATAGAACGTGAGCTTCTCCGGTAACTCAAGTAGTCAATATAGATGCCCCTAGTTGCTTCTACTACAATAAGTTGGGGTCAGACATACGTTCCTCTATTTCAGTGATGTCGTCTCTACTAATAATAATAATGAGATATTCTCATATGCATGAAACCTACTTGGTTGTCATACCCAGGCTATTATATCACCATACAATTTTCCATCAGATTAGATGCAGAAAATCAGATCTGGAGACAGTATTAGGAGATAAGTATGTCTAGTATTGTCATAAACGGTTACTAAATAAGGCAGAATTCAAGGCAGGTGTTCATATGACTCACATCTATGAGTCATAGGGTTTAGTACTTTCACATGACAGCGCAATAGCGTGTTATTCTTTTATTATGATTGGTTGATATTTTTGACATGACTCACGATTGAGGTTATATAATTATGACTTTCGCATATGACTCATAGTTATGAGTCATGGGTTTCATACATGTGATACAAGTTGCGCCCATGATATGTTTATTGTGTTTTGATTAGTTAGTTGATTATTGTGCAGTAATTCATAAGAGTCAGCTAAGGGATTTGATACTATCATTCACTATGAGTCATAAGAGCGCGAGATAAAAAGGTATGAGTCATAAAGGTTAGGGTTGTGGGAAGAACAGGTATACAAAAAGAGCTTCTTAAGGCCTCTGAGTTGAGAGTTCTTCATGCAACCATCTAAGTTATTTCCTACAATATACTTTTAATAACATATCTTCATATCCTACATTATCGGACCTAAGACCATAGTGTCTCTCATGAGCTTAGCGATCTATCGTATATGACAGAAGTCTGTAGTATACTCAGTTGTCATCAGACGTAAGGAACGTGAGGAGTAGGATTGCTATTAAGAATAGTGGTTACCTGCTGCAAGTATTACCAGAAGGGAAGAGTATTGTAACCGTAACAAGTATAAGGTTGACAACAAAAGAATGATCTCCTGCCAGCTGCCAAGCTATTACCAAATTTTACCACCTTTACGGCAATAGACACCCTTCAATCAAATAAGACATAACAGTCACATTATGATACATAAATACATTTCCAAGTCTGTACTCTTTAAGAGTTTGGCCTTTCAAAGCATGAGATCTCACAAAGGACTAGGTTTCACGATTAACTATTAGTCATGGGGTAAATAAGTTCACCGAACTTGAATGACAAAATAAAAATGGCTCTAGACGTCTACCAGCTGTAACATAAACAGATATTTGCCTTCTTATTCCGGTTCTGTGAAGTAGCTAAAAGGGGAGAAGGCTGTCATGGGCCAGGTTGAAAAAGAAGCAGGATTGTCAATGTAGACAATAAGTATTAAGCCGGTAGTTGAGAAGAAGAGATATACTAGATCTAAAGCCTGCAAGCGACCTTTTATTTCCCAAACATGTCAGCAAGATTGTTACGCCTATACCATAGAATATATTAATAAGGGTAAAGGTTATTGGCAACAGCATATGTACTCTAATAAGTGCATTTTTGATACATCAAAGCAGGGTGTTACAGGGTAACTAACTTAAAGGAATAGAGAGAGCTAGACTGTATAGTATTCGAGATAATAGAGGGAAGTTAGGAAAGCTCTAGTAATGATAGTTCAATAAAGGTAAGGTAATAAAGTAAAAGTTCTCAAATTTTAAAATTAATAACTTATTATATTGTTAAGGTCTCTTCTCTGTTGCTTGATTTACTCAAACTCCGGGGAATAGCCCTTACTACTTATCCTAAATTCTCGCTACTTTCTATTTTCTAACAATCATGTATCTTTCTAAGATTTCAGCTTTGTCAAAGGAAGTGCGAACACTGTTTGACCCTGAATAATTGCTCCACTCGAACTCAGAACATCAGCAAAAAAAATTCTCCCTCATGTATTACCTACATATCTCCCTGTATCTGCTAGTAATACCACCTCCCCCTGTCCCTCCTGTCCCTCATTTATTTACCGCCTTTCCTAAAGACCCAACTGGCCTTCTGAAAGCCCCATACATGGCTTCGGCGCCATTTATCATCCTCTTTTGCAGGTGGCCCCTAGCTTGCTCCACTAGCGAGAAGGTCTCGCTTAACTGACCCATGTTTTTTTTTGCATTTCCATCCAGCCCATTTTGGCTGTTGTGCATCCGCTTTGTACCTGTGCACATCCGGAACAACCTTGCCTGTCTCAGCGCCCCATCACGCCCTTAGCACTCTCCCTGCCCCTTGATTTCTCCGTTATGGAATTCGTCCCCCTGGAGACGTTCTTAACCTCATAACATGCACTCTCTACCCCTGGTGCTTGTTCGGAACAACCTCGTCTCTCTCAGCGTCCCATATCGCACGTTGCTCTCTCTCTCTGCCCTTGATTTCTCTGTTATGGATTTCGTCCCCTGGGGGACGTTCTTCAGGTCATAACATCTACTCTCTACCCCTGTACCGGCCCCACATACCCTTCTGTTTCCAAAGTATGCGTGCCAAATCTGTTTTATTTCACTAAAGCCCGTATCTTTTGTGCCTTCTCTCGTCCTTCTCCTGACATTCATGATTCACTTTGCCTTTCTGTACCACTCCTATTTGTCGCCTCGGGTAGTTCACCATTGATATCCTTAGGTGTCTCAAAATGCACCGCTATGCGTCCCCTTCATACCATTTTTTGTTTCTTTCTTTCTACTGTAAAGTTTTCAATAAATTCTATGAAATGTTTCTAAATCAATCCTACTATTTACATACCAGCGGTTGTTATTCGTACCACTAGTCTCGGGCACTAAATGCGCCATGCCCATGATCCGTTTGATACTAACAACTATCTCAGTTGATCTATTTGGGCCTTTCGACGTCCCCAAAGTAACGGTAACAAGTCCCGTGATATCGCTGAGCTTCCCCGAGTTCTCAACATATAGTCTATCTACTAATACCAGTCTATCTACTAAACCCGTTCTTGGGTCTTGAACTTTCATTATCAAAAGCAAGCGGGCCGGATAACAGCCTTTTAGTGCTCAATAAATACTTCTATTACCCGAATCCACCCATACCCAATCATTCCTGCTCTGCCCTGTTGACCTCCAATGCTAGGTTCTGGTACACCGAAGAAGGTGCCAAGTGACCTCTCTCTCGTCCTGAAAGTTCTCTACCAAGACACGTAAAAGCCGACATATCTCAACAGGAAACTGTTTAACCGAATCTACATCAAAATGTTGGCTAACAGACGACTTCCTTCGATAATTATCCATTAAAAGGTCCGGAAAATTTCTCAAACTCTGGTAGAGCTGGGAAATGGTTTCCACGGTTGGTGTGAAACCCATTGGTTATTTCATCAGCAAAAAAGTAATCTGTCTTTTGGGCTCCACGGTGAGCCATGTCATTGAGTTTTACGTTTTGGCTAATCGCGAGTGACCCCAGTTAATCATGATGCTTCCGCTTGTGTCCCCTAATATTCGGATACAAATCTTAATTTTAGCACGATATGAGCTATTTTCATCAATATCTCATAGACATTTTACATTACAAAGTTGTATGCTATGAACTCAAATTTCTCAACTTCGGTATGTAAAAGGTCCGTGAGTTCTTAATAAAAATTGCTCATATTTTGCAGAAAACAGAATTAATATCATCTTCATTAGTCAAACTAACGGGATTTTTAATATCGCGATCATAGGACTTATGATATGCCAAAACGTAAAACTCAATGACATGAGGCACAGGGGGCAGGCTGTTTTTTTGCTGATGTTAGTTACTGAACCGACTTGCCGTTTGTGCTATTTGTCGCGTACTTCGTCTTGAATCAGACGCGATAGATCCGCTTGGATATTCATTTCATGAATTTTGAAGCTGTCAAGTCTAGAATATGATCGTAGTATGTGTTGGCTTGCATCGTTTTTATTTGACCGCTAATAGCCCTCCTTGATCATTGTTTTGTCACTTGTTTCACCCGACTCGGTAGAATACATTTGAATGTTCCCAAAGGGCCGTATATGGTTCCCGAAGTGACTCAACAGATGTATCTTAAAAAGTTAAAGTCAACATCCTCATCATATATATCTGCAACAATTCCTTCTAAATTGGGACGTTGCTCATCAGCAATGCGACGTCTTTTGGCAAATGTAGCCCCCAAAAGGTGGTGTTGATTAAGTACTTCACTATGCTCACCTCGAATTCTGGCTGTAACCTCTCTCACTTTCCTGGCAGTGGATTAATCCTTTCGGTACTCCTTAAAAACGACTTTGTGATCATGAAAGGCCTTAAGGAACTGTTCGAGGAATTGAATCATCTCATCGGTATGGCTTGTATATTGTGACATTAGAGTAAAGTTGATAATCGACCGGACACAGGTTAGAGCTTTAGTGAATATTGGACGTTCTGCGGCACTCGGACAACGTAGGGAGGCTGCAAAACATGGTAGTATCACTTTAACCAGATTCTTCATCTCTTTTCCGGTCCACTGAGAGATCCGACTGTACTCCTTGTTCGGCGCGGAATAGCCAGGATAAACATCTAAACTCTTCCAGATAGCATCGAATGCTTGTAGCTGTTTGTATTCCTTTAGAAATCCCATAATCCATTTCATAAGGTGTGTTTCGAATATTCCCAGGTACACGACATGGAGAATATCTGGTTTGGGCAGGTGGGATTGCTGAACGTTCGGAAGCTCCCAAAAGACGCTAGGAAGCAATGTGAAACCACAATCTGTTAGTTGTTGCTTGGCCTGCTGGTCGTTTTCACAGTATTTGTTGAAGAGATGTTGGGATTTTCTATAATCTCATCTGGCTGCAGAACGTCTCAAATGGGACCCTAGCTGTTCTGGTCGAACGTCACAGACAGCGCACTGATTTTGTTGAATATGATGCAATGTTACATTTTCCAAGTGATCTGCGATCCACGCCGAGAGGCGTAAGAAACACAATCGGACCTTTTTATCGGCACATTCAACCTCATGTCCGGAGTTCCCTAGTGCAACAATTGGCGCAAAGATCGCTTCCATCAAATCACAAAGAATCTCAGTGTTGACCTGCCTTTGCCAGGCATCTCTTGCTGCTACGCCCAGCATCTTTGGGGGGACGGGCAAAAGCGCCAAAAGAACGGTGGCATGTTTCGAGGGTTTATTCCGTGTACTCGATAGGATATTTCCAATTGTCATGTAGATTGGCCATGCTTTCTTATCACCCGAGAAATTGGTCAGACAAGTAACGTCTGAGGAACATCTGATTGGTACGAGTGTTGCTCCATCCGGTAATTCATCCTTTGCTGGCTGTTAATTTTGTGTCCAAGTAAACGGTATGGAAGCGCTATAGAACGTCGTATTTGAACCTACCTGTGTCTTCCACCACCAATCAGCGGTATGCATCTCCGAATAAACTCTCTGAGGTGGTTCTTCGCTATTCCATTCCTTCACAGGGGCGTAAACTAAATCTTGAGCAAAGGATCTTTGACAAAGTAAATATTTAGCACAATTAATAGGATTGCGGAAAAAGAATTTCTGGGTTACGGAAGCTTCGTCTGGTCCTTCCTCGTCCGAAATTTCCTACTTTCGGTTAGAATTGGATGTTGTAGGGTCTATTTACTCACAGCTTCGCTAAACGATACAAACCCCTGTTTCCAGCTCTTCATTCCCATACCTGATTCCAACTGATCAACGGTACATCAGCAAAAATTTAACATGCGTCTGACACGCGGGCGCTGCGTCCTGACGTATCACTCGTCAATTTTTTCGTCCCCTGCGTCCCGTGCGTCCTGACGTGAGTTTTAACGCCCGTTGCGTCTGAAAGCTGGGTTTCACTCCACTGGCGTCCTGGCGCCTCCCCACCGCCCCTGGCCCTAATGTATCGTCAGGACGCCCCTCTTCCTTCCTACCCTCTTTCCTACGTCCCGACGCCTCCCCAATACACCCTCTTTCCCTGCCCCTTCTGGGTCTCCTCCCGACGCACTCTCTCACTCATGGAGCGACGTCCAATCTCTTTCGGGGGAGCGACGTACTACTAGCTCTAGCCCACGATACTTGTAAATTTCACCCACGGTCTGACTAGCGTAATTCAAGAAATTTCAATTTCTATGTCTACTAGTATATACTACTCCTGATCTCTTTCGTCTATATACTGATCTCTTTCCAACCTCCTGGCTCCGCCGTTTCCCACGCCCTGGCTCCGCCGTTTCCCACGCCCAACTTTAATAACTTATATACATCCGTGTTAAATCATATAGGACCAGCCCCCTTTTGCGTGGTTTAATAGATCTCGTTAAACGTCCTTAAATCGATCCTGCTGTTGACAAGCCAGCGCCGGTCCGTTTCTGGTATGAGATGTGCTAGGCCTATGATCGTTCCTATATCCACAATTGTCAGTTCCCGGGCGTCATCCCTCAGATGAACCGTCACAAGGCCGTGTACGTCTGACGGGCGCCCTGAGTTAACCACACTCATCAATTGAACGCCTGCAAGGCGGTAGACAGTTTCCTGGTGCGTGTAATCCCTGATTTTGAAAAGAGCTATGAGCTTCGCCGGGACACGCCCCCTAAGCGCACCATACGTCTGCTCGCCACCAGCCTGTATCCAAATAGAATCATTCCTGCTCGCCTGGTTACGGAAGAGTCGAGTACCAGTGCACCGGGCCCGGTGTATGTCGTAAACATCGGTTTCCTGGAACGCAAGCACTGGGATTTCAAGTGTCGTCATTAGTTCAACCGGTAGCGATCGAAGTACCGCCAGATCTTCAGGAAGCTGGCGCCCGAGTGGCAGGTTCAGTCGGCTATATCGTATCAATTCTCGACAAATTGTTTCCAGGGAGATATCGGACACTCTGCTAATATCGACGACGTTGCGTATCTCATCACGACGTCCTTTCAGAATCCTATGATAGGCAGGTGGGACTGACGCGGTTCTCGTTTTCTCTAAATGCTCGACTACCTCCGCTGGTAGATCTGCTCCGGTACGTCGCAGGAATTCTAAGTTCAAAAGTCTCATCCGGATCGCATGCTGCCGGCCGTAGCTGCTTAGTATCTGTCGCGCTGCGTCAATTTTGTTTGAACGTCGATACCCGTCCTTGATCTGCTCCTTGTGCGCGAGCTCTCCAAACTCGGTAGAATACATAGGAATATTGCCAAACTGGTAGATGTGCTCGCGAAAGTGAATTATTAGATGCATCTTAATAAAGTTGAAATGGGATTCGGCGTGGATCAAGTCCATACGTTGGTCGTTTTCTTCTTGGCGGTCTTCCTCGCGTACACGGGGCCTCTTCGATCTAGCGACTGACTGGTTTACTAGCGTACGCTGGCGGCGTAGCTCCTTGCGCAGCTCATCAGCCTTGGCCTGCGTCTGTTTCGATATCCTAAACTCCAAGAAGATATTTTTCGTCTCGTGAAAACGCTTCGCATAGTTTTCCATATACTGTATGGTCTCGTCTGTATGGCTTCGGTATTGAGCCATCATGCTAAAATCAAGTAGCGACCCGACGCAGATGAGCGCACGTTTGAAAGGTTGTACTTGTGTGCTATCAGGCTGTCTCAATGCCACGGCGAGGACTCCCAACAGACACCGCCCTAGAACCCTCATCTCCTTTCCTTGCCACTGCGTAATCTCACGGTAAGCTTTTTTGGGCGCATAGAATCCCGGGTACGGCGGCAAAGCCTTCCAGGCGTCGTCGAACGCCTGCTGTCGTGAGTGTTTCTTGAGAAATCCCTGTATCCATTCCATCATATGCTTGAATAGTCCTAGATAAATCGTATGTAGCAAATCCGGCATGTGCAGATCAGGTGCCAAACTCTTTCAAGTCCTTGAAAAATATTTTGCCCCGTCTTTATACCAAGGCGTTCGTAACGTTCGTTTCTTGCGTAATTTCTAGCCCGATGATGATTGGCGCCGGTTCCTAACTCATGAGGAGGGACCTCACATTTAGGACAGGCGTTGGTTTTTATCCCGTGTAGTGCGGCGTTTTCCATATGGTCAGCAATCCACCCAGACAAGATCGGGAAGCATCTCCGGATTTTCCCGTCGGCACAGTCTATTGGGACGCCCTCTAGCGTAGTATCTCTCAAGGGTTCAAAGATGAGTTCGAATACGCCCTGAAGGGTGTCGGCATTAATCTGTCTCTGGAGTTTGTCTGCTGCAGGGATCTTGGCGAGTTTGGGCGGAACGGGCAATAGCGCAAGAAGGAGAACTGCCATTGATCCAGGTCTGTTACGTCTAGTCGACGGAAGATTTCCGATAGTAATGTAGACTGGCCATGCCTTCTTGTCCCCCGAGAAATTGGTGAGATGCGTCTGATCAGACATCCCAATGATTGGAACCACCGTCGCCCCATCGGGAAGTGTTTCCTACGCACTGTTAACAACCTTAAATGAAGGAGGGCGGAAAACTATACTTGAACGTCCCACCACCAGTCGGCCGTATGCATTTCGGCATATATTCTCTGTCCATTCTGATCGAATTCCCGGCGCGGCGCATATACTAAGTCATCTCGGTAGGTTATCTGCCGAAGAAGATATCTCACGCAGTCCAGGATGTTGCGATAGAAGAATGGTAACGTGCTCTTGCCGTCCTCACTGGCAACTTGTCCTTCGAACCATCGTAGATATGGGCCATCCGGATCCAACGATCGAAGAAGTTTCTCCAGCATATACATGGAGCTATAGCCAATTGACGCCGGGTCACCGAGATCATTTGCAAAGTAATCATTGATCTGCGACTTCGAGGATTTACTCTCAATGAACCAAGATGCAAGTTTGAACCCCTTCGCACTGGTGAATGGAGCCCATGGGTCCTCGCACAGTTTGATATGTTCTTGCTCATATCCGTTGACGTCTCCAATTGCTTCTCCGGCGCGTTCATAATGCGTCTGTTCAGCAGCAGACGAAGATGTGTTGTCGCTAAGTGCGTCAGTATCGGAGTCGTACGTAAGGTCATTAATTGCGTCGCGTTCATATCCGGCCGGATCACTGGCAGGATCTGATTCGTAGTCTGAATCGGGGCGCTCGCTCGGTTCATTCAAGTTCTGATGAATTATGTCGGTTCCGGCGTCGTCAATGCGATTCGGAGGCGGATTTCGTAGGGTAGAAGCAAGTATGATATCGAGATCTGCATGCGCTTTTCGGAGGTGTGCCTCGTATGGGCCTGCACGCATGTATCTTCGACGACAAAATGAACATTTGACCGGCATGGTAGATTTCAGCTCTGTTGATTTCAGGAGTCGTGTGTATATTCTGAGGGTCAGCGTAACTTGAAGGTTGTGGCGATCGTGATCTTAACGCGTAAGGGTGAGAAGCTGGGCCCGGCGCCGCGCACGCTTTGAACAATCACAGTGGAATCGGTTTAGCGTTGTTTGTCGCGCCATCACGTGGGTTCAGCTGTTTATCACTTGCGTTCGACTTGAAACAGATAATGACCGAAACACTAATGCGCCTGAACTGTCAATTCTTGATTCATCTTGAAATCAACTCAAACAATTCATGATGGTTTCAACCTCTCTTGAACGTCTGCGTGTTGTATATAGAATGTGGGTTGATCCCGGCGGAAGGGAGTTCATACCAAGAATAATCTCACAACGCCCACAATATCCACCAATATCCACAGCATCCACCATCTTCACAACATAAGACTCGTATCTTTCAGAAGACTATCTATATAGACCAAAATTCGATCGACATGGCGCAAAATATCAACAATGTACAGTACGTCCACATGGCGAATCCGGGAGTGGGCCAGGCGCCTCCGCCGGGGCAGACCTATCAACTTCCGCCGAACTCTCTCGCAGGGCAAATTAGAATGAGTCGCTCGAATCCTGACAGTACATCAATTACGGCTCATAAATCGAACATGGGGTTCACTGCTATTCCAAAGGACCCGGTGTATACAGCATGGTGGGACCTTGCAAAGATCTGATGATAGCAAGGAACTATGTGCCGGGAGTCAGGGCCAGTATTTATCCTGACGCCGACTTCCAGCCAATCATCGCAGGTATGAGGAGATTGCGCCCTGCATGTGATGAACTCGCCACAGCATCGGCTGCGAATAATCTGGCTCGTATGCAGGAGATCGATGAGGCAGTCGTTCAACTCGTTAAGGACTGTGTGAGGAAGTTGTTTACCACAGTAAAGACTCAGGGAAGCTGGTGCCGCCCAGGGTCAGCCGGGAGTCCCCTTTGCGCAGGTGATTGTTCCGGCGAATTTACTATCAACAAACGTCCCAGCTCAGTGGGGTCTTGCAACGGCTGTGCCGAACGTAGCCCCAGTTCTCCAAAACGCTCCCCCAGGCAACGCTCCTCCTAATCCACCCGGGAACAACCAAGCGCCAGTACCACCCCCCGCACCTCAGGTAGCCCTATTTCCCCACTGGCAAAACGCTCCCCCGGCCAACGCTCCTCCCGCTCCACCTGCGAACAACCAAGCGCAAGGACCACCCCCCGTACCTCACGTAGCCCTATTTCCCCACTGGCAAAACGCTCCCCCGGCCAACGCTCCTCCCGCTCCACCTGCGAACAACCAAGCGCAAGGACCACCCCCCGTACCTCACGTAGCCCTATTTCCCCACTGGCAAAACGCTCCCCCGGCCAACGCTCCTCCTGATCCACCCGGGAACAACCAAGCGCCAGGACCACCCCCCGTACCTCCCCGACCGGTTGCTGACCCTGCCCCTCCAGTTGATGACCCTGCCCCTCCAGTTGATGACCCTGCGTTACCAGTTGACGACCCTGCGTTACCAGTTGACGACCCTGCGTTACCAGTTGACGACCCTGCATCACCAGTTAACGACCCTGCTCCGCCACCAATCGCACCGCCCCCCCGGCAAATCGCGCTATGGCCAACATTATGCCAACAGGTTAGTTCTTTTCTAAATTATCTGCGTGTTTCATGCTTTCACTTACTAACGAAGAGAATACAGATTGGAGCGCTCTACTTGGGCGCCCACGTGCCGTGCGTATAGCTTATGTCCTGCCTTCGAGACGTGGCCTGGGGCTGTCAGCGGAACAAAGGGCAAAGGTAAACGTCCCTGCAAACCCACGAGTACTCCATTGGCGTCCCCCCCACATCGCTGGTGTAGAGTTCGCCGAGCTAGATTCCTATGACATCCGTGGACTGTCAGCAATGATTTACAGAACCATAGCTCACCGCCGGATTCGCTACATCGTTGGCGCTACTGGCGAAGGTCGTAGAAGGCTGCGCAGATCTCCCAATCAGCCATTAACCTTCATAGAGTATATCTTTATCGGGCGCGATGAAGACGTACGCACCTGGCTTCTGTCTAATTCAGGTCTCGAAGACCCCCTCGACCTTTTGGTGTATTGCTACCGTGATCGGAATGACGAGAGACCAGACACGGTAGAGCCGAGGAGCCTCCCGTATCTCGATCCACAAGCCGTCCGCCATTGGGCTCGTGACATCCAGGGGGCACGAATAGGCCAGCCGCATTTTCGAGAACTGGAACTAGACGCCGGACATGATGGAGGGCAGGGTGATGAGCCTGAGGAAGAAGAAGCGCCCGGGGATGATACGTCTAATATTTCGTCCTCGGAATCTGCGCATGAATCGGAGGACATCACTGGAATATTGCCATCCCCCGTGGGGGAACGCGCTGAATCGCCGGCGATCCGTATCCCGTTTGCCGTCAAATCATCGAGTTTGCTGAATCGACAGCTGCCATTGGACTTGCTTCATCGCCCTGCTCAAGTCGGCAAAGAGCGTAAGCGCGGGGCTCATTTCGATACCGAAAATTGCGACGATGAAACGCCCAAGAGACTACGCTTGAGTTCTATCAATGAGTTTTTGAAAGCCAAGGAGGTACGGAAGCGCGACGCTCAGTTCGATGACGAAACTTCGGAGGAGCCTGAGCGAAAGAGGTTGCGAGAGGATTCCGTCGTGAGGGAAGGTTTGAAGTGCGATGCAAGACTTTCATCCAAGCGTCGATTGTTCGCTCGTTCAAACTAGATGAGCAGTGGGTTAGCGGTTTGTTCTGACATTTCATAGGGATGTTTGTTTCCTTTTCTGTTTCGCGATGAGTTCAGCGATGAGTTCAGCATGTAGATTGTTTACTAGATGCACCTAGGCATGTAATAGTAGTGTTGCCGAAAGGATGTTCACCCTAGATAGCGTATGAGCAGTGCAGATGTGACGTGCCGTGGGGGGGTGTCGACGATGGTGCGCCAAGAATTCGACGTCGGAAGGGTAGCGCTCAC